>SJXQ01000359.1:0-125896 GCA_006408695.1 Aepyceros melampus
AAACACCAATACAGTATACTAATGCATATATATGGAATTTAGAAAGATGGTTAGGATGACCCTGTATGCGAGACAGCAAAAGAGACACAGATATATAGAACAGACTTTTGGACTCTGTGGGAGAGGGCGAGGGTGGGATGATTTGGGAGAATGGCACTGAAACATGTATAATATCATGTAAGAAACGAATCGCCAGTCTAGGTTCGATACAGGATACAGGATGCTTGGGGCTGGTGCACTGGGATGACCCAGAGAGATGGTATAGGGAGAGGGGTTCAGGATTGGGAACTCATGTACACCCGTGGCAGATTCATGTTGATGTATGGCAAAACCAATACACTATTGCAAAGTAAAATAACTTAAAATAAAATTTAAAAAAAGTTTTCCCATTAAACCCTATGACCAAAAACCAGGGAGAAAGAAAAATAACCAGAAAAACAATTTATTCAGTTTAATTTGTACCTACAGATTTGCTATCACATTACTCTAAAATGAAAGCTTTCTTTTAAAGGTAGAATATGAATGTTGTTGGCAGTTACAGAAGGCTGTCCTTCAGTGGGCAAAGCTGTAAACAATTTTATGAAACAAATTTAAATATCCTGAGCTACTGCATCTATTCTCTGGCTCTGGGTAGATGAGACCACATTCATGGGTATAAAGTCATTTTAATTATAATGTCACTCATCTCTCAGGTCCCGTGGGAATGTTAGCAAGCTCTACCCTATAAGCATTGTGCTCTGTTCTCTGGAGTTCTCTCTTGCTGTTCTTGTTGTTTAGTCACTCAGTCGTATCTGGCTTTGTGACTCCATAGCTGTAGCCCACCAGCCTCCTCTGTCCATGGGATTCTCAGGCAAGAATACTGGAGTGGGTTGCCAGGCCCTCCTCCAGGGGATTTTCCTGACCCAGGGATCAAATCCTAGTCTCCTGCACTGGCAGGTGGTTCTTTACCACTGAGCCACCACCAGGGAAGCCTGGAATTCTGTTTAGCTGCCTCCAAATTGGAAGAGCTTCAATCATTCTACAGGTTTTGGGGGCAGCTTCACAAATGTAGCTTGAATCTTCTAAAGAGTTCTAATGATTTGAGGATGGGTTGAGACTGGGGAAGATTAGATATTAATGTACTGTCAGCCAGTGTTTATTTTAGATTCTGCTTCTCCTCTCACTTTTGAAAGTCTTAGGTTAGCTCCCAGCATCTCGCTCCCAAATTGTTACATTAAATCCTCTATTTTGAGCTGCATATTTCTTTAATCTATCCATAGTCAGCCTGGTTTTCTAAACCAGAGATTTTATCAGATTACATAATAAACAAAATTAAATCAAAGCAAGACAAAAAGTATTAACTTTTTGACCAAAATTATGACCTCCCATTTCACTGTAGGATAACACGATTTCATAATTCAGTTTGTCTACATTTAGAACTTTTTACCCAAGAACACCATTGCTCAGTTCCCATAAGTAATGTGCACTAAATGCAATAACTCAGTTTGTTCCTCTCCTATGATACCTTGAAGGTTCACATTTTCCAAAACTTTGCTCAGCTCTTTCTAATGTGGTCTCATGGCTAATGACTATCTTTTAATGAGCAGTTTAAAGGACAAATCCCCAAGGCTAATAAATTCTTTGGAGTTAAAAGGTTATAAGCATCCTTTCTATCCTGCTATTTCCTCTGCTTCTCCACCATGGAACATAATCACATGACTTCAAAGTAACAAGTCTAAATTTGTCTCCTCCTTAAACATTCTTGTGTGTATAATACCAAGGAATGCAGTAGATATATATGTATCTAGATACAGTGGGTAATTGATTAAATTTATGGAGGAACTACTTTCTAATTAAAGGAAATAAGAAATGAAAGTGGTGAGCCTAAGAATTAAATGAGAATACAGTGAAAAACTAGGCACAGATCTTCAAAATACTTATCTTGACTAGTTACAAATTCAGCCTGATTAGAAAAAGTATCTGCCTTTAGAAATTAGGTAATAAAATATGCTGTTTCATCAGAAAATTATGCACAAATTCAGCTGCTCCAATATGCAGTTTGCCCATTTAATTACACAGAAGACCGAGGGAGGAGCACAGCTGGGTCTGTAAATTATGAAATGGGATGAACCACAAATTCATCTTTATTAAGATGATTAAGCATCATCTCACTTACATACAAATCTCCACCAATACTATCCAATAATCTGTTTATTTCTGTGCTATTTGACAATAATCTGCCATCTGCCAAAAGGTGATAGTCTAGCAGCAAAGTCATGCAAGATAACACCAGATCTATGTAGATAAGGCAATCTCTCTACTTTCTTACCTCTTTGCATGAAAAATAGCATACAGTTCATGATGAGAGGAGTGTTATATTGGTATGTTTCCAAATAATCAGTAGTGAAAACTCTGCCTGCAATGCACGAGACATGGGTTCAATCCCTGGGTTAGGAAGATCCCTTGGAGGAGGGCATGGAAACCCACTCCAATATTCTTGAGTAGACAATTACATGGATAAGGAGCCTGGCAGGCTAAAGCCCATGGCGTCGCAAAGAGTAGGACATGACTGAATGATTAACCCACAAGGAGAGAACAGGTTTTGATCTGATGTGTCCCAACTGTGTCTAGTACTAGTTGTAATGAGTAAGTTAAATACCATATTAAACATACTAATCTAGTAATACTTATGGATTCCTAAATGTTTGCATTGTCTCAGTTCAGTTGCTCAGTCATGTCCAACTCTTTGTGACACCATGGACCACAGCATGCCAGGCTTCCCTGTCCATCAGCAACACCCAGAGTTTACTCAAACTCATGTCTATTG
Organism: Aepyceros melampus; assembly: GCA_006408695.1. Classification (NCBI taxonomy): domain Eukaryota; kingdom Metazoa; phylum Chordata; class Mammalia; order Artiodactyla; family Bovidae; genus Aepyceros; species Aepyceros melampus. The sequence continues at coordinate 2,807 of SJXQ01000359.1, forward strand.
AGTCAGTGATGCCATCTAACCATCTCATCCTCTGCCACTCCCTTTTCCTCCTGCCTTCAATCTTTCCCAGCATCAGGGTCTTTTCAAATGAGTCAGTTCTTTGCATCAGGTGACCAAGTATTGGGGTTTCACCTTCAGCATTGTGTTGTCTAGGATAGTGAAATTAAGCACCAATAATAAACATTGAGATTACTAACTACAAAATTTGACATTAAAACAAACAAAAAAATCCAGCTACCATCTTTTACACTTGAATACTGAAAACACAAGAAATATCCAATATCAAAATAACTTAGCAAGCTTTAGATTAAGAAAGAAACAAGAAAATGATTCATGGAAAAGTCGATGTTTTTTCTCATTTTCTCATTCCTTCAGGTTCTTTTTATGTTTTTGGACTGTAGAAAACATTATCACAAACTATTCCTTGTTTATGGATTGGAGTATTGGGGAAATACAGACAATCTCTACTGGTTTCTTTCCTCTTTGTAAAAATGAGTATAGTGATACTTATTCTTAAAATGTTGACAAGGGATCAAAGATACTAGGTGCAGCACATATTTGGGGAATGCATAGAAGGTACAAAACAAATGTAAGTTAATTCCTGGCCTATTTCTGAAAGTAACAATATAGTTGAAAAAGAGTTTGCATATCCCAGATTCAAATTTCTTTACGACTTATTTGCTGTCTGAACTTGGGAAATTATCTGACAGCTGTTTGAGTCTTTTTCTGTTAAGTAGATAAAATAATGTTTATTTTAAAGAGTTGCTGAAAGATTAGAATGAATACAATATATGAAGTCCTCTCATAACATACATTGCCCAAAGTAGGTAAGCTTAAGTTTAGCTTGTTCCCTTCCTGTTCTTTTCTCAGCCTTCCTTTCTTTCAACCAAAATGTCTATATATTAACAATAAGTACATAGGTCCCATGAGGGTGCAAGGAGCAATATTTATATTAATTTTGCCGTTTTTAGTGTCATCAAATTGGGTAAAAGTAGCTCTCAGATCATCAGACTAGACCTCTGATCTACCATTTGGAAATTTAAAAGCTATTTTATATGCACATCTTTGGTTTCAATGCAAATATCCCATCTGGAAATTTATTTTTGTTAAATCAAATATGTATTAAAAAGTATATTGCCAAGGATCCCTATAACTGAGGCTAGCAGCTTATTTACTTGAAATGGCTTAAACAGGGCATGGCATTTCTTATTTTTCTTACAGTGATTTATTTTCTGGAATTAAAAAGCAGTAAATGTAAATAAAGCCAATAGAGGGATTTAGCCTCTGCAATGATTAACTGACAAGTCTTGGTTGAATTTGAACCTATGCTTCCTGTTGTTCTGTATTGCAAGACAGGCTCATTAAACTCAGTCTCTGAAGACTTTGTTCCTGTAAAACCCTTAGAGAACATAGCAAATCAAAAGCAAATGCACAATTGGCAAACAAAAACTATAGCAAATGGAACTATGACAGACCAAAATCCAAATCCCCTGCCTATTAACAGATAGATGAGGATAGACACTGAAATTAAGCATTTATTTTTCTAAGATAGTACAAAGGGGAAAAATTGCAATTATGTTCTAAGATATTTGGAAACTTGTATGTTGGAAGAATTTATCTGTGATGTTACCATCATTTGTTGCATTTATTACAAGGGACACTTTTGTACTGGCTAGCTATTGAGAAATCCTCAGACACTGGAATAAAAGAGAAAAAAAACTAAGAAATTACAGAAGGAAAGAAGATTCTGAATCAAAGCAATAAATATGAGGTCAGTTGATGGCAACAATAACAAACTGGGAAGGAGTACATGGGGTCTTAACACCAATCCTCTATTGACTAATCAAGTGACTCTGGGCAATCTACACTATCTATTTTCTCAAGTTTGTATGTAATTTATTATACCTGAGATATACATTCCCTCTAGATTTAAATACATGTAATTTTATTTGATAAATATTAAACATTTGATGTGAAAAGTATTTTGATAGGTACTAGAAGGGAGTGCAATGATCTTTATTGTCTTGTTCTCCAGTTTATTTCAATCTAAAGCAAAAAGAGACTATTTAGAGGTAATTAAATTACAATTAAAGTTGTATTTATGGATGAAGACCTATTTTCATAAATTCAGCTGTACTCTTTGAATACAATGTAAGATGCCATGAAGGAGAGCTCTGACATGTGGGAAAAGGAAGACAAATCGTTAGAGACCTCAGGATTGAGGGGGAAAGCAGTGGCAGGCAGAGTGTCCTATGACACCCCCCAAAAATAAGATACCCATTTCACTAAAGTAGTCATTAATATGCTAACCTTACCTCTTTGGCTCTGAGCACTAAATAAATTAGGTATCCCTTTTTCTTTATACTTACCTGATAAGTATACTTACTTTATACTTATTCACTTAATTATGGAATACTAATAGGTACACTGCTGTTCCCTTTTCCCTCTATTTTTTGTCCTCCTGTATGTTTGTGCTCTTTACCTGCTCTACCTCTAAACTAGGAAAACAATTAAGCCAATCAAGCTTCACATCAAACTTTGCAGTTGGTCTTTAAGTTAACACAAAGGTCAGCAGACTGAAATAGATGCAGATGGTGGATCCTTGAGAAGAAATGGGAGAAATGGGTATTTCTCCAAGGAGAAACCCTTGAAGACAAATCCTTGTCTTCAGAGAGATGATATCTGATTTCACTTACATAAATGATTCCAACACCAAGCAAATTAAATACTGTAAAAGAGGAACAAGCAGAGTTGTGTGCGAACAAAAAGGTTGAGAGCAAATCTCTTTGGGATTATAAGAAAAGGTATCTTGGAAGGATATTATTTGAGACAGACTTTGAATGATAGGAAGAAATTTGACAGATTATGGCAGCAATGAGACAGCATAAATAAAAATGTAAGTGAAGACAGGGAGGTCGGGGTTTATAATCACAATCAAGAAACAGTATGTCAAACAATTTGGCTACTAGTAGAGGAGTAGATAATAGAGGGAAGATAATACTTGAGAGGAAGGAGATTCCAGTATTTGGCAAGAGTGTGTTTACTATTAAATATTTCATGGGAATCACGTAAGCACTGAAGCAACTTGACCATGCGCACCTGCGCAGGCACACACACGCACCATCATTACGTTCCTGCCAAGATGATGCAGCTGCAGTTAATAAGTAGGTCAATAGAAAAGATGTCGGCGGGGCAAATACAGTTAAAGGGCTACTTAAGATCCTGCGGAGATATCAAAGGTCTGAACTAAGGTATTAAGAGTGGTCATGTGACAAAAGGATACTTAAAAAAAGAGTTTGGAACCTTCATAGTTTGGAAAATTCAGCAGAAATAGAGATGAAAGGAATGAATATTCAGTTTAAATACAAAGAGTTTAAAGCATTTACAACTCTCACAAAAGATTGAAGCAGTAAAAAGCCAGAGCATGAAAAAGCCTCAAAGAAGCATTTATTCTAACTAGTATTTATTTCACATTCAATACACCCCTCCCCACCCACGGCTGAAAACCTCTCTGTAGGATATAAAGCTATTGAGAACTGAAGAGGCAGAAGCAAATAATAACAGAAAAACAAATCTCTCCTGACCTTCACGACAAAACCTTAGCTACAAATAGGCTAAGTTAGAGAACTGAAGTCAATCATACCGACAGGAAACAGAGCAATTTTAGCATGCTTTATTTTTGTTGAAATAATTGCAAATTGATTAAGTAGCCCAACTTAAAGTTGTACTTATTTTATACTAGTATAATTATTGAATCAAAAGAAATAAAAAATAAAATTTACTATGTTTAGCATTATTTTTTATTTCTCCAAGTTCTCAAATTCCTCGCTCATATCTTTATGTGGGCATATTTTACAGTTAAAATTACAGTGCCTGTACTTCTTATATTCTATTTTTCATGCATATAAATTATACATGGTTTTCATGTTGCATTGTGGGTTATACATTTATATTTTACATTTCTGTGCAATACTTTATTGATTAAATTTGTTAAAAAATGTAAAATTATTCAGTGGTTGAAGTGTTAGGCTCTCTTTAGATTTTGATGATCAGAGTTGATAGCATCAGTCTGTGTGCCATGAGCCTCTATTCTAAATCATGTCAATTGATCCCAGGCATCTTCCTATCTTTCAGGCTAGGCTGTTAACTCCTGCTGATAAGACATCTTGCATTATTTCCCACTGCATCTGTTGAAACTTGCATCTATTAAACCTCCCCAAGTACATGTTTTATAATGTGCTTTTTCATCATTTATTAGCATAGGGAGAAGAAGAGACAGAAGCATGGAATGGGTAGCAGAATAAGGTCAAAATGTGACAGTTTACTAAAATGTGGCAATTTAATTTATTACACAAGTATGAGTCCAAAAACATTTAATTGCCAGCAACTATGTGACATTATGGTAGGAACTTGAAATTTAAAAAGTGGTCCTCAAAGAACATACATACCAATTAATATTTCTTTTTATTTCCCTTCTTCCTTCCTAACAGTCACTGATACTTTTCAAGAGATTTACTGCATTCTCATGAGATAAACAGGCTGGAGGTAAGTAAATACACAGGCATCCTGTGAATATATGGCAAAATATATGACCTACTTAATTTGGGGGCAGGTATATCAAGACAAGTTAATTGGACACTCCCTATCTGGGATTTGAATATTGAACAAAGTATAGAGCATCTACAAAGGGTTGAGTACATTCATTCCAGTAAGAGGCATTGCTCTGATTCTCTAGCTACAAGACTTTTTTGTTTCTTTTCCTTTCCTTGCCTTCCAGGTTTCTGGAACAGCCTTTGTTCCAGTCATTCCCAAGCTTGTAACTCCTGTCCTTTCCTTGACACTGTAAAATCCTGATGTTTTGTCAGTAAACTCCCTTGGCTTAACTTGTTCAGGATAATTTGGTTTGCTGGGAACCAAAGAGGCCTATTGACCTCAAAGAAAAATGCTGCTCAGTGGTACAAGTTTACACAGGGAACCACAAGAAGGATACCTAACCCAGCTCAGAAAGGAGTCGTAACCACACCAAGCTGGATGCTCCATTTCAAAATATTTGCTAATTTAATACATACATGAAATACATATAATTGTTTTCATTAGCGTGTTATTCATTGTATTTTCTTCTGAAAACATTGTGCATTTAAGGAGATCGACCTAGCTTTTAATAGAGTGGGAGAAGAATAAATATAAGAATATAAGAATATAAGCTGACATGGAGAATTAAGTGGAACCAGAAGTCACAGAACCTTCCAGAGCCTATTGAACAACTCTGAATTAAACGGAACCAAAATTCACAGACCCCTGAGGAAACTCTGAATTAAATGGAAACAGAACTCACCGGGTGGCTCAGGACTGACAGCACCTTCACAAGTCCAGCGCGCACCTTTCTTCTGTTAGGTTTGGTCCTCATGAGTGGTCACCGCTCCTGTACTGGGCTGCCCTCACCCATCCTCACAGCCTGGCTGCTCTGCCCCCTCCTGCAATGCGGAGGTTGCGGACGCCAAACTGTTTTGTGTTGCTGCCTATCCTGGTAGTGAGGGTGGAGCCAACTCCTCCTTCTGGACCACCCACAGGTCTGCCCACTAGTATCACCTGGGTCTTGTTAAAGTGCAGCATTCTAGGCCTTTGGGGGTGGATTGTTAGTGACTCTGCATTTAACAAAGTTTTTCAATTATCTGTAGCTATACATATTCAGGAAATCAATCCTGAATATTCACTGGAAGGACTGATGCTGAAGCTCCAATACTTTAGCTACCTGATGGAAAGAGCTGACTTGTTAGAAATGACCCTGATGTTGGGAAAGATTGAAGACAGGAGGAGAAGGGGTCGGGTTGGATGGCATCACCGACTTGATAGACATGAGTTTGAGAGCAAGCTCTGGGAGTTGATGATGGACAGGGAAGCCTGGCGTGCTTCAGTCCAGGGGGTCGCAAAGAGTTGGACACGACTGAGTGATTGAACGGAGCTGATATACATTTTACATTGCTCCTTTCTTAAATTCTCTTTCCAATATCTTTTCAAATTGGTAGGCGTAATTCAACATTTTTTTAATGTAGAATTATGGTACTATGGTACTAAGGACATGACTGAGAGACTGAACAACAAATAGCTACATAACTAATCACTCGAAATCATAGAAACTAACTAGAAAGAGTAACATTTATGATCTCACACTGTTTCTGAGGGTCAGGGAACAGCTTTGCTGAATGGCTCCACCTTAGTCCTTCCTAAAGCTGTAGTAAGATCTGGGCAAGGCTTGCCTGAACACTTAACGGCAGTATGGCCAAAGGTGGACAGCTCCTCACTGTAGGGCCTCTCCTCCCCATGGGACAACTCAAGTGCCCTTACAACGTGGCAGCTGGGGCCCCAGTAGTGGTCCGTGAGAGCCAGCAGGAAGTCCCAGCACCTCTAAAGTCACTGGAGCTGTTTCACAGGTTGGCCTCATTCAGGCTGGGCAGGAGGACCAGGGCCGTGACTGCCAACAGGCAGGCTTATCGGACCAACATCAGTCTGCTGACCATTACATACCCGTTATGGTTGAGGAAGCACTAACTTCTCCCATCGCTACCACCACCAGTGCCCGGGGGCTGGGAAGGGTTTTGAGATTCATTGGTGTTGGTGGCACAGGGCCTTCATCAGGGCAGCAGACTGCTTGCACTGGCCAGTCCTGGAAAAGCCTAGCTTGCCCCCTGCAGATGGCCGTTGAAAGAATGCACTGCAACTCACAGACCCACTGACAAGCGGGGCTATTTGAAGAGGGGTGTGTGTGGGCTGGTGGGTGAGTGCCACTTCCTTCACAAGCAGTTGAAACACCTTACTCTCCCACCAGCATCTCCATCCCCCCACATCCGTCAGCACTTGGTTTTGTCCAGTTTCTATTTTTCAACCCCTTTGGTGGATGTGAAATGAATCTCAGTGTTTTCATGTGCATTTCCAAGATTACTAATAAAACTTATTAGTCATTTAGGTTTCCTTTGCTTCCCTGGTGGCTCAGAGGTTAAAGCGTCTGCCCGCAGTGCGGGAGACCTGGGTTCGATCCCTGGGTTGGGAAGATCCTCTGGAGAAGGAAATGGCAACCCGCTCCAGTACTCTTGCCTGGAAAATCCCATGGACTGAGGAGCCTGGTGGGCTTCAGTCCATGGGGTTGCAAAGAGTCGGACACGACTGAGCGACTTCACCTTCACCTTGCATGAAATGCCCATTTTTCTTCTACACTATTTCTTTTTTGACCATTATCATCCTTCATATATTTTGGATATTAATCCTTTGCAGTTACATGTGCTACAAATAAAAACAAAATTCTAATGCTGGGTAAAACTACCAGACACTGAGAGATGTAAATGGCTGTTTAACTCTTCCCCCTACGAGTATTTAAACCCTAAATGGTGATTACTTGGGCTCACTCAATAGCCATAGCCTTGGAGGAGACTTTCCTTTATGAAAAATTAGTAATGGAATAAGGCTTTACTTCTACTGTATAACCAAGGACATTCCCTTAGAGGATATTGCTTAATTGTAGAGAAGGATTTTAAACACATCTCAGTTCAGTTCAGTCACTCAGTCGTGTCTGACTCTGCAACCCCATGAATCACAGCACACCAGGCCTCCCCGTCCACCACCAACTCCCGGAGTTCACTCAGACTCACGTCCATCGAGTCGGTGATGCCATCCAGCCATCTCATCCTCCGTCGTCCCCTTTTCCTCCTGCTCCCAATCCCTCCCAGCATCAGAGTCTTTTCCAGTGAGTCAACTCTTCACATCAGGTGGCCAAAGTACTGGGGTTTCAGCTTTAGCATCATTCCTTCCAAAGAACACCAAGAGCTGATCTCCTTCAGAATGGACTGGTTGGATCTCCTTGCAGTCCAAGGGACTTCAAGAGTCCTCTCCAACACCACAGTTCAAAAGCATCAATTCTTCGGCACTCAGCTTTCTTCACACTCACATCCATACATGACTACTGGAAAAACCATAGCCTTGACTAGACAGACCTTTGTTGGCCAAGTAATGTCTCTGCTTTTCAATATGCTATCTAGGTTGGTCATAACTTTTCTTTAAACACCTCTAAATTATGGTAATTTAAGGCAAACAGGTAGTCCTTGCCAGTGAAAGTTGTGTGTAGGTGTAGGTATGTCAAATGTGTTTGTTGCTTAGCAACAGTGGCCTTTCTCCTTTATGTGAGCTGGGGAGATCCCTTGTTGGGATGTGCTGAGGTGGTCCCATGCAGGAGAAATGAACCAGGTCCCTGGGTAGGGAAGACTTACTCCTGCACCTCAGGAGGCTTGGGGCTGGGTGCTTCTCCAGAACAGCCCACCTGGCACTGTGCTAAGCATTAGTGGGAAAAGGCTGAGCACGTACTGTGTTTAGTCACTCAGTCATGTCCAGTGCTTTGTGACCCCATGGACTGTGGCCCACCAGGCTCCTCTGTCCAACTGGAGTGGGTTGCCATGCTCTCCTCCAGGGGATCTTCCCAACACAGGGATCGAACTCAGGTCTCCCATATTGCAGGATGATTCTTTACTCTCTGAACCACCAGGGAACCTGAAGAATACTGGAGTAGGTAGCTTATCCCTTTTCCAGGGGTTCTTCCCAACCCAAGAATTGAACTAGGTCCCCTGCATTGCAGGTTGATTCTTTACCAGCTGAGCTACCAGGGAAGCTTCCCTGATGGCTCTTATGGCAAAGAATTCCTCTGTTACTCCCCAGTAAACTGAATTTTGCTGGCCACTGGTGTAGCCTTTAACACTTTATTCATTAACAGGCTGAGCATGATCTGAATGTGATCTAAAAAAGAAGCACCCTCAGAGCTCAGAGGGATGTTGCTGGGATGATGAGAAGAAATGAGCTGAATTGATAGGAGTATTGTAGCAAACATGAACAAATTTCCTGCCCTCAGATGTGCAGAATCACCCGTAACCTCAGATGGCAGAGAACCAAACGACGGCATGAGTGGAGTGGTCACGCTTTCCAGTTTTCTCACTCTTCTTCGCTTCTTACAGCAAGATCGATCTTTGAACTAAGTCTATAGTGTTCCTGCCCAAGTAGGATGGTTGGGAGAGACTCTGGGAAATAAGGGAGCTTCCTGTCATTGGGGGCAGGTGGGTGCTCAAGCAATAAATGGAATAAATAAAAATGAGTTAATTGTGTTTGTACTCCAAGCTAGTAACATGGATCGTTCCAGATACACAATTCATCTCTACCAAGTGAAGCATTACCCTTAGGGTCTTTCTCTAAATTTCTCAAATGTAGTCCCACAATACCTGCAGTTAAGTGCAGTGTTTCTGGGAACATGAGAAGCAAAGTACACAGCCTATGCTATCTCTGAGAAAAACAGACCTGAAGGGTTGTAATGAGAACTTTGAGAAAGGAAATCTGCAAAAAAAAAAAAAAAGTGACTTTGTCAGTTTTATTTAAAATTTTAATTTATTTTTCATGCTGAGATGAAGGCCCTTGTTAACCATATTGAGGATTAAGAGGGCTGTCTTAATGCTGCTGCACAGAGTGGGGCGACTGTGAAGGAGTGACACCATAACTTTCCAATTAAAGCTGCCCATTAAGCAACTAGTGTGCCTGACTTTTTAAGAGCACTAGAATTATCACATCCATTTAACTTAAAAAAATGTGCAAAATATGGTGACTACAACAGTTCATACTTTATTATACAATTGAATTTTTCCAAAAGAGTAGAACTTAACTGTTTCATCAGAGGGAAAAAAAGATAAATATATGTGAGTGATGGATGTGTTAATTCACTAGACTGTGGGACTTCTTTCACAACATCTACATATATCAAATCATCATACTGTACACTTAAAATATCTTATGATTTTATTTGTCAGTTACACCTCAATAAATTGGGATAAAAGCCACAAACGAATTCAAACGAGATTAAAATAATTGTATGCTGCTGCTGCTAAGTGCTTCAGTCGTGTCCGACTCTGTGCAACCCCATAGATGGCAGCCCATCAGGCTCCCTTCTCCCTGGGATTCTCCAGGCAAGAACACTGGAGTGGGTTGCCATTTCCTTCTCCAATGCATGAAAGTGAAAAGTGAAAGTGAAGTTGCTCAGTTGTGTCTGACCCCTCAGCAACCCCATGGACTACAGCCTTCCAGGCTCCACTGTCCATGGGATTTTCCAGGCAAGAGTACTGGATTGGGGTGCCATTGCCTTCTCCAAAGTAATTGTATACCACTTCTCTATTCTCACACTTTCTCCACAGCATGACAAAAAAAAAAAAAGATATAAGTTAATTTTCTTAAATTTCAAAGTATTTTGTTTAAAGAATGACTTTAAAGAGTGAAAAAATGAGCATGATCTTCAAAACTGTTCTTTTTTGAAAATGGTATGGTTAATTCTGAAAAGAACTTATACTGCTTTTGATAGTTTATTACTAAAATGAGATATCAATGACCCTGGGGAAGTAGAACAAGTTTTTAATGTCAGAAAAAAATAAATTCTGACCTTCGCTTAGCAGTTAAAAGCAATGGTACCAGACTCAAACTATATGACTTCTCAGAGTCTGTTTTCCTCATCTGCCAAATGGGGGCAATAATAACCTCAATGTAGGGCTTTTGTTACAAATGGAGAAAATGAGCATTAAATGCCCAGCAGCTATTAAATAATACATAGCAGCAACTATTATTTGAAGACTTACTTCTTCAAATAAGTTTGTCTGAATAGAGATTTGTACCTTTCTCTGGGGAGGTGTAGGCCAGAGGATTTGAACTACCTCTTCCAGTAATTTAGAAATGTTTTAGCCACTCAGTCCCTGAACTTTGAGTATATCCTAGGACCAAAATCTAAGCTATACATTTAAATGTTCCTTTAGTAATGTGTCTCAGGGTTTTACTTGCATTTTTGCTGAAAAACTCAAAGCCAGGTATTTAAATCTGCCTTGGAATCCATGTTAAATGTTGTAAAAGTTTACCTTAAATGTTTTAAAACTGATCAAACTAGAATCCATAGTGAAGTGCCTGTCAAATCCAAATTTCTGGGAAAAAATGATATCTTTGCTATTTTCCATGTTCTTCAGTAGACTGCAAAGTATGCAACTTACACAAGTTATTTTACTCTAATTTTAACTATTTTTTGTACTTTATACACATTTTTCTACAAATTAAGTGAAACGTTAAAGCTGAAAATTAGTTCTGACTCAGAGCTCTCAATTTCATCGTATGAATAATATGCATTAAATATTTATCATGTTCCAAATAGGCTTATAAGCACTTTAGTGCAAACTTTCATTTAATTAACTCAAAACTCTGTAACAGAGATCGAGATTCAAAGTGTTTATTTGCCTACATTCTTAATCACTCATTCTGCTGCTTTTCCACTTTGCTACATTTGTTTAGGCACTCAAATCATCTGTTTGTGATCTCGTAAGTTCAAATCATCTGTTTGTGATCTTGTAAGTTCCAGTTTCCTTGCTACATGCAGGACCTAAAGAGATAAGATATACAGTTGATCCTTGAACACTGGGAGTTTGAAAGGCATGAATCCACTTATATGTGGATTTTCTCAATAATAAATACTATGGTATGACGGGACTCATGATTGGTTGAATCTGTGGATGCAACAGAGTACACAGCTGCCAACCTTTGTCAAAACTCACCTATTCACTTACTCAAATTGGGTGCAATGCATATTGTCAACCAGGAATTGAAGGATTAGAAAACAATTGTGGTGTCAGTAGAGTTTTCACCGGAGAAGGATATGGCACCCCACTCCAGTACTCCTGCCTGGAAAATCCCATGGACGGAAGAGCCTGGAAGGATGCAGTCCATGGGGTCGCTGAGGGTTGGACACGACTGAGCGACTACACTTTCACTTTTCACTTTCATGCATTGGAGAAGGAAATGGCAACCCACTCCAGTGTTCTTGCCTGGAGAATCTCAGGGACGGGGGAGCCTGGTGGGCTGCCATCTATGGGATCACACAGAGTCTGACACGACTGAAGTAACTTGCAGCAGCAGCAGCAGCAGCAGAGTTTTCACCAAATAAAACAGTATTGGTGAAGGCCATCGTCCAGCACAGACCTTGAAATATTCCTTCATCAACTTGCTTACTATATCAACCTACAAGGTTTGTAGGTCTTCTGGCAAGGAACACTGTCTCCAGATATTGACAAAGACCACTAACTAGGGTAAGCAAATCACAGGGTGAGTACCATGAAATTATTTGCTCCACAAGGCACTTTTATTTAAATCTTCCAAGATCAATATATGAAATGGAATTTCCAGAAAGCCAACCAAACTATGGGCAGACCAAGCCGACTCCTCTTGTGATGAAGAACACAAAGATGAATGCAATTACTGAAACTGTGATATGTTAATTGACTCATCTCAGGAGTTCTCACTGAAAAAACTGTCAGATTTTTCAGGGCAAAAATAGTGTCTCTATGGGAAGGGCCATTGAAAGAGATCCAGCTGCTGAGGTTAGGCATTGTCTGGAATGGGAACTCGTGCGTATTGTCCATATTGAATACTAAGTTACTAATGATCTAGAAAATAAAAAATGTTTCTTGTAATAATTATTATTAAGCACATATGAGTGAAATATTAAACTTAAGATAGATTGAATTGTCCTTAAAAGGTTCATAGTGTGAGTGAAGATAGAAGTATAAAAAAGGAGGTTCATATCAGGAATGACTGCATTAACTCTGATTAAAGTATTTATGATTGAAATACTCTTTTTTTTTGTACTCGCTGAAGATATAGCTATTCCTTTCGACAAGTTTTAATCTAAGAAGATAAGGTGTATTTTTGTAAAAGTTACTGCAGTGGTTAATCATAGGTCTTTTCTATACACTCAAGCTTAAAAAAAGAAAAAAATAGCCAAAAAGTAGCATTTTCTTTAAAATCATGTGAGTGACTATAACATCTAGTAATATCCAATGATATTGTGATCTTATTTCATATATATCCAAAAGGAAATAAAATACCACAAAAGTTTAATTAACACTTCTATGCCTTTTTGAAATCCTTAATGAAAGATACTAGCAGAGTATAAAGTATTATAATTATAATCCTAAAAATACAAATTTTAATATGCTTTTATATAGTTAAAGATTTAAGATTTGAGACTGTGTAATACCACACATCAGAAGGGCTGGCTATGATCAGGCACAAAGAGACAGTTCAAGCAAAATTGGTCACACTGATTCTGAGTTTAATTAATAATTGAATTTATGAAAAAATTACAAAAATCACAAAATGTCTTTTTGTGCTGAACTCCAAAAAATATGCCATTTGATGTGACTGTCTCAGGAGTCTATTTGACTTACACTAGAATAAGAACAAGAAGGTGAGGAAGAGGAATACTGATTGTTTGGAATTATATACACTCCCTACAAATAAATAACTAATTTAAATTAAAATGGTACTTATAATGAAGCATTATTAGGTAGAAATTTTTTTATTGATTCTGGAGATTATGTGAAGGCAAAACTTTATAGATTTATGAATTTTTAAAAGTTACATTTCAATAAGCATTTATTGAAAGCTGTTAGCACTCTGCTAGGTACTAAAAGGGATATATATTTCCAGTTAAAACTTCATTACTTTAAATTTTAAGGAAAGGAGAATTTATCATGTATTAACTATCATAATTGCTAGTTAATAATTGCTTGGGGGCTTCCCTGGTGGCTCAGAGGTTAAAGCATCTGCCTCCAATGTGGGAGACCCGGGTTTAGTCCCTGGGTCGGGAAGATACCCTGGAGAAGGAAATGGCAATCCACTCCAGTATTCTTGCCTGGAGAATCCCATGGACTGAGAAGCCTAGTACATTACAGTCCAAGGGGTCGCAAAGAGGCAGACACGACTGAGTGACTTCACCACCACCATCACCATACCAATTTAAAACATATATTTCTTAATGTAATATTTCTTTGACTAGGTGGATCACAACACAACTGTGGAATATTCTTAATGATTGAGGATACTAGACCATGCTACCTCCTTTCTGAGAAACCTGTATACAAGACAAGAAGCAACAGCTAGAACCAGACAGGAACAACAGACTGGTTCCAAATTGGGAAAGGAGAACTTCAAGGTTGTATATTGTCACTCTGCTTATTTAACTTATATGCAGAGTACATCATGCAAAATGCCAGGCTGGATAAAGATTCCACAAGCTGGAATTCCACAAGCTAGAATCAAGATTGCTGGGAGAAATATAAATAACTTGAGATATACAGATGATACCACTTTATTGCCAGAAAGTGAAGAGTAACTAAAAAGCCTCTTGATGAAGGTGAAAGAAGAGAGTGAAAAAGCTGGCTTAATACTCAACATCCAAAAAACTAAGATCATGGCATCCGGCCCTATCACTTCATGACAAATAGATAGGGAAAATGTGGAAACAGTGTCAGATTTCATTTGGGGAGGCTCCAAAATCACTGCAGACAGTGATTGCAGCCACAAGTTTTTAAAAGACGCTTGCTCCTTGGAAGAACAGCAATGACAAACCTAGATAGTGTATTAAAATGCAGAACTATCACCCTGCTGACAAAGGTCTGTATAATCAAAGCTATGGTTTTTCCAGTGGTCATGTATGGATGTGAGAGTTGGACCATAAAGAAGGCTGAGCACCAAAGAATTGATGCTTTTGAACTGTGGTGCTGGAGAAGACGTTTGAGAGTCTCTTGGACAGCAAGGAGATTAAACCAATCAATCCTAAAGGAAATCAACCCTGAATATTCATTGGAAGGCCTGATGCTGAAGCTGAAGTTCCAATAGTTTGGCTACCTGATATGAACAGGTGACTCATTGGAAAAGACCGTGATGCTGGGAAAGATTGAGGGCAAGAGGAGAAAAGAGGGTGACAGAGGATGAGATGGTGGATAGGCACCACTGACTCAATGGACATGAGTTTGAGAAAACTCCAGGAGATGGTGAAGGACAGGAAAGCCTGGTGTGCTGCAGTCCATGGGGCCGCAAAGAATCAGACACAACTTAGTGACTGAACAGCAACAGTATTTCTGTCTCATAATTTTAAAGCCCCCTACATTGTATATAATTTAATACAAAATCATCTGAGTCCTTTTTAAAAAAGATAATAAAGGAAGGACTATTTCTCTCTCAAAAAAAATTATTTCTATCTTTCTTAATACAGATGAGTAAGTCATGTTTGAGGATTAGTATGTCATTCACAGAATTTGGAAGCAGATAACCTGAATTGGAATCCAAGATTCAATATTTAGTTGCTCTTAATAATGTTTCTCGAGATACTTTTTCTCTGTCCTTTAGTGCTCTCATTTGTAAAATGAGGATAATAATAAAACATATAATTTAATAACTATTAGATGAGTTTACTCATGAAAAGTAATTAGAGTAGTACTTTCTGCACTGTAAGTTTCCAGCAAATAATTATTTTAATTCATATTTAACTATTAAAATTATTAGGCTTTTAAAGGGATAAAACCTATTTTCTGTGATATAATATGTAAAATACAAAGGCAGTTAGACATTTTTTGAGAGAGTCAGTGAACAAATGAACATGAGTACTAAGGAATGCTCATGCAATAGAAATTCAATTTTAAACCTATAAAGGTTAAGTTCATAAATGTTAAAATAAATGTAGACTGCATCAATTAAAACTCATGGAGAGTCTCCCTCAGGCTATTAAGATGGCACAGTAGCAGTTCCTGGACAATTAAATTTGGTGATTGAGGAGGACCACTTTATATGAAAATGGATTTATAATAAACTTGCTCTGCAAGTGACTGTCTTCTAGAAATTAATTTACTCTGTTTTGGATTGTCAAGTTGAGAGAATAAAATAATTAAGGTCCTTAAGCTTGAATGTTAGTAACTCAAACTTAGGTGTGAATGGGGAAAACTGTAAAGGGGACTAAAGGTAAGGAATTATGAACTAGGAGGGTGGATTAGAGGCAGGTTGTAATGAGTCATATTTAGACGATCTTGTAGTTGCTGAGGAACGGCTGGTAGTTTCTGACTGAGAAATTATGTAACACAGATTTGTGACTTAGAGAAGCCAGCAGAGCTGCCAAGGTGATTGGAAAGAGGGAAGAGATCAGGAGAAAGAGAAGTCAGCATTGTGGCGCTAGACTAAATGGTTGATAATCAAGACCAGATCTCATACTGCAGCAATTGGAATGAAAATGAAAACATGAATTTAAGAGAAATGAACAAAGGTCATGGATAAGCAAATATATACTCTGTGCAAAGAAGTCCTAATTCTTCTGAGACATCTAAGAGGTTCTAATTCTCCTAAGAAGTCTTATAACTTGTAGGACTTGGGAAGATGCAAAGCCAGTTCCTGGAAGCAAAACCTTGAAAGTGTGAGGCTCCCCTTAGATTGTGCCCTCAAGGGATTTTAACTCTCAGGTTAATCTACACTCAGCTTCCAATATGTTACTTTTGAAAGAAAATTTTCAAATCCTAAATCTAAGGTTCCTAGGACTCACTCTTCTGGTCCTCTTAGTTCTCTGGCTCATTGGAGAAGGAAATGGCAACGCCCTCCAGTATTCTTGCCTGGAGAATCCCAGGGATGGTGGAGCCTGGTGGGCTGCCATCTGTGGGGTCACACAGAGTCAGACACGACTGAAGCAACTTAACAGCAGCAGCAGCAGCAGCAGCAGCAGCAGTTCTCTGGCTCATCTTCTTGACTTTTAAATGCAGCAGATTTTGAAAACTCTGCCCTGGACCATTGTACATTCTTGGTCTAAACACCTGCTTTCTGAGCCATCTCATCCATACCTAAAACACTCCACTGCCCATATTTACACAGAAACAAATGTGTATGTCCTACCCAACTTCCTCTGAGTCCAGGAGGCTGGTATTCAATTGCCTACTTGATATCAACTCTTCCCCACCTCCTTCTTGGGCTTCAGGTCTCAGGTAGAATTTTACCTCCTCAGTGTTGCCTATGTGACCATCATTTATGCAAGTTTCCTCTGATATTCTCTATTCTAAAGTTATTATTCTTTCTTTCAAATTATGCAAGAATTTATAAATTTTCTCTACTTATTTTTAAATCCCTAATGAAGAGTCAGACATGACTGGGTGACTGAACAACAAAGAAGAGAATAGTTGCCTTGTCTAGTTTTGTACCTAATAGTCTCACTATTAATTGTGTGAATACCTAGTTTCTAAACTATAGTTGTCATTAGGAAAGTCTTTTTTGAATGAATGATCAGTGTGGAGAAATTAATCATTTGCTAATGAAAAACATACTACTTAGGTGATAATTATATCATTTTGAGATAAGAAAGATTCAGCCAACTTTCTGTCTAAAACAACCTACCTTATTAAGTATGCTTCCCTCAGGAATGTATATATTTTATTTGGATTATCCTAAACCCGACTCAGTTTTCCTATGTAGTAGAATTTTGTTATCTCTGATCAAACTCTGATACTTATTAACTCCAACTTCCTCGGAGTCTTACTGGAAGACAGGAATTAATCTGATGTGATGGTAGTAAATTATAGCAATTATTAGCATTCACTCATTTTTACATGAAAAATTAATAATATGCTAAGATCTTCACACTGAACAATTATTTGCTCCTTTCAAACAGCTGTAAATCTGACATGATGGTTAGAGTTTTACATGTGAAAGTCCATAACTCAGAATTTCACATGGATAAGTTTTGAGTAAGGCAGGATAAACTAGGGCAGATAGTCCTTTAAGATCTTCTCTACTGCTCAGCTCCCACTATTAAAAATATTTCAAAATGTTGATAGAATATAACCAAATATAAATCTAAGCTCAAGTGAAAGAAAGTGAAATCCTAAGTGCCAAAATAAAGAGGGATATAAAGGAACAGGGGAAAACTCAGGAGTTTGGGAGCAACTTGAATGGCTCATTAGCACTCATTCAGGCATGAAAGTTGGGGGCTTGGGATAAGGAAAAGATGGCAGAGGCTCCCCGGACCTGGGCCTGAGTCCCCAGCACAATGTGGTGCCGGAGTCCAGCCCCAGTAGATCCAGGGATATTCAAAGGTGGGACGGAGCAGGCGGATAGGAAAGGATAGGACAGGATAGGATAGGGTAGCTCAGGACAAGATAGAATAGTAGGAAATTACTAGAAAAATAGGAGGCTGAATAACTTGGTTTACGGGGAAAGCCAATAAATCTCAAGACAAGAGATTTGCACCATCTACGTAGGCCACCGGCGTCTGCTTGAATCTCTAAAGGGGCCCCACCGTGGGTCCCTTTTCTTGCAGAACTTAGGGCCTGGGCAAGTAAATAGACGTGGTGAGCCTCCCACTCCAGATGGGAATTCAGCCTGGAGTTAAAGTACAAGAGGACAGAGAGAAAGAGAGAGAGGTGTGGGAGCCAGATATCCTTAAAGAACGAGTTTAGGAGAGCGAGTCGTCTGAGAAACCGGTCTGTGGAACCAGTCTGAGAAGATCTGGTCCGGACAAACTGCTCTGAGAAACTGTCTCTGAGAAAACTGGTCCAAACTTTATTTTTCACATGTCCTTTTTATACAATGAAGATCAATGGGTTTCACAAATTTTGGCAATGACAGCAGCCCTGACTCTTATCCAGAGCAGGCTTATTTTCTGCATACCTAATTGTATACACAGTCTTAGGTAATTTACATCATCTTCCAGCCAAAAGGCCAATTCAGCAATTTACAGCTCTTTTCTGATAAGTGTTATTTTTTCCAAGGTCTGGCGCCATTCTAGGGGAACACTAAACAAAGTTGCATTCTTACATAGCAAGGACACCGCAAGCAAGAGGGAGTATGATGATTTATAAAAGAAAGCAATTAACTCAAAAGCCTAGTGTTGTTAACATCAAAAAGCTACCACATATCTTTTTAAATGTTGTTTGTAAAGCTGAAACTTCCAGGTGCAAATAAGGAGGTCTGGCAGCAATTGTTGAGGCAACAGCGAAAATCCTATTACTGATAGGACTTTGGCTCTTAGAAAAAGTTTGTAAATTTAAAACACTTCAAGGCCTTTTTGCCCCTCACAGTTGGGGAGTTGTGAGCAATTCACAAGCTTGCAAAAGGTCAGGGGAACCTGTTTAGGCAGGCTAGAACGTTATCAAATGGGGGGGATTGGGCTGAAACACTCCTTTCAAATGCAGGAAGCTAAAACTTTGAATTAACTCTTTCCGAGAAACTGGCAGAGAATAGTGGGGAACAGACAAATACAGACAAATTCTTATTTTGGGGGGTACATGCTCAGGAAAAACCAGGGAGAAATCCGATGACTCAAATTGCCCTGCCATCTGAGTCTACCACATGACCCTGTCATGGGTGGAATTCCTCACGCTGGCCCCCAACAATGTGGGACAAAGAAATGACCCTATTATTGCACACACTGCATTACTGAAACCATAGGACTAGTTTCTCTGCTTGATAAAATAATGCACCAAATTGTAGCCCTGCTTAAAATGTACCAGGGGTAGATTTCTTAAAATACCCTCTGTTAGCATCTTTTAATAAATCTTTTCACTGTGTGGATCACAACAAACTGTGGAAAAATTTTAAAGACATGGGAGTACCAGACTACCTTACCTGCCTCCTGATAAATCTGTATGCAGGTCAAGAAGCAACAGTTAAAACCAGACATGGAACAATGGACTGGTTCAAAATTGGGAAAGGAGTATGGTAAGACTTATTTAATTTATTTGCAGAGTATCATAATGCGAATGCCAGCTTGAATGAAGCTCAAGCTGGAATCAATGTTGCCAAGGAAAATATCAATAATCTTAGATATCCAGAGGACACCACCCTAATGGCAGAAAGTGAAGAGGAACTAAAGACCCTCTTGATGAAGCTGAAAGAGGAGAGTGAAAAAGTTGGCTTAAAACTCAACATTCAAAAAACAAAGATCGTGACATCCATTCCCATTACTTCATGGCAAATAGATGGAGAAACAATGGAACAGTGATGGACTTTCTTTCCTTGGGCTCCAAAACTACTGTTTTGGTGACTACAGCCATGAAATTCAAAGACGCTTGCTCCTTGGAAGAAAATCTGTGATGAATCTAGACAGCATATTAAAACTGTTAGTGGGAATGCAAACTAGTAGAACCACTATGGAAAACAGTGTGGAGATTCCTTAAAAAACTGAAAATAGAACTGCCATATGACCCAGCAATCCCATTGCTGGGCATACACACCAAGGAAACCAGAATTGAAAGAGACACATATACCCCATGTTCATCACAGCGCTGTTTGCAATAGCCAAGACATGGAAGCAAACTAGATGTCCATCCCCAGACGAATAGATAAGAAAGCTGTGGTACATATACACAATGGAATATTAGTCAGCTATTCAAAAGAATGCATTTGAATCAGTTCTAATGAGGTGGGTGAAACTGGAGCCTATTATACAGAGTGCAGTAAGTCAGAGAGACAACCACCAATATAGTACATTAATGAATATATATGGAATTTAGAAAGATGGTGACAATGACCCTATATGCGAGACAGCAAAAGAGACACAGATGTAAAGAGCAGAATTTTGGACTCTGCAGGAGAAGGCAAGGGTGGGATGATTTGAGAGAATAGCATTGAAACATGTGTATTACCATATGTGAAATAGATCACCAGTCCAGGTTCGATGCATGAGACAGGGTACTCAGGGATGGTGCACTGGGATGACCTTGAGGGATGGGATGGGGAGGGAGGTGGGAGGGGGTTCAGGATGGGGAAGACATGTACACACATGGCTGATTCATGTCAACGTATGGCAAAAACCACTACAATATTGTAATTAGCCTCCAATTAAAATAAATAATTTAAAAATAAAGCAGAGACATCACTTTGCTGACAAAAGTCCATCTAATCAAAGCTCTGTTTTTTCCAGTAGTCACATATGGATGTGAGAGTTGGACCATAAAGAAACCTGAGCACCAAAGAATTTATGCTTTTTAGCCATGGTGCTGGAGAAGACTTTTGAGAGTCTCTTGGACTGCAAGGAGATCAAACCAGTCAATCCTAAAGGAAATAAATCCTGCATAGTCATTGGAAGGACTGATGCTGAAGCTGAAACTCCAATACCTTCGCCACCTCATATGAAAAGCCCACTCACTGGAGAAGACCCTGATGCTGAGAGAGATTGAGGCCAGGAGGAGAAGGGGGTGACAGAGGATAAGATGGTTGGATGGCATCACTGACTCAATGGACGTGAGTTTGAGCAAACAGTGGGAAACAGTGAAGGACAGAGAGGCCTGGAGGCTGCAGTCCATGGGGTTACAAACAGTCCATGGGGTTACACAACTGAGTGACTGAACAACAGCAACAAATTCTCCATTTAAACATCCAACTTCTTCAGGGTTGAAGTCATGACAGAGATCAATCCCAGTCCCTAGTATGAGGTGTCTAATCAGGTTTGGCATGTAATTTTAAAAATCCTTAAGAACAGCTGTAGTAATAGAAGCAGCTGCTATTGTCACTAGACATTCATTAGACATTGAACAGACGTGCTTTTACTTCTCACTGACTTTGCCTTGTCAAGTTGTCTAAACAGTGTAAGAATCTAAAAATGATGGGATGGAAGCATGGTGAAACATGCTAGGGAGAATGCTAAAGTGAATGAAGAACACATAGGAACTGACTGATTTTCAAATAACATTTGAACCTTTTTACATCTATAATCATTAATGTATCTTCCGTTAATAGATATCAATACAAACAACTTGTCTCTGTTTCAACACTGTAAAATCAGCATCTACCTCAGTTTCTGAAACAGAAGGAATCAAAGGATTTTCTCAATGAATGATTTAACATACACAACTGATCTGTGTTTTTTTCTTTTGTCTTTATGGCAGTGAAAGAAAGTTATATGCTATTTCATAGGCAAAGAAACATTAAATAGATCAGATTACTGTTTCTGTGGGTATCACTTTGAAACCTCCCTGCTCCTTCACAGCCGGCAGAAAGTCACATATTGCTATGTCAGGAGTGATCTCAGTCAGCTGGCACTGAGTAATTTAAACATGTTCTCTTCTTTGTATATTGCTGTGGGATATTAGGGGGTAGAGTCACTGTGGCAGAGTCAAGCATGTCCTAGACAGGATTCAAAGATGTGTTTTGAAAAGCAGACATGAAATGGCCAGGTCAATCAGAGAATAATGATTATTTTTGTCCAAGGACCATATTTTTTTTTATATGTAAACCTTGGCTCTTATCAAATTCCATATCAAAAAGTTGTGTCTATAACAGTCCTAAGATATGTGCCTGTGTGCATGTTAAGTCGTTCAGTCATGTCCGACTCTTTGCAACCTTATGGGTTATAGCCCATCAGGCTCTTCAGTCCATGGAATTCTCCAGGCAAGAATACTAGAGTGGGTTGCCATGCCCTCCTCCAAGGAATCCCCCAAACCCAAGGATTGAACCTGGGTCTCTTATGTCTCCAGCACTGGCCAGGCAGGTTCTTTACCACTAGCACCACCTCAGAAGCCCATCCTGATGTATAGGATAGGAAGTGAAGTCGCTCAATCATATCTGACTCTTTGCAAACCCCCCGGACTGTAGCCCACCAGGCTTCTCCATCTTTGGGATTCTCCAGGCAAGAATACTGGACTGTGTTGCCATTTCCTTCTCCAGGGGATCTTCCCATCTCAGGAATCGAACCTAGGTCTCCTGCATTGCAGGCAGATGCTTTAACCTCTGTGCTTTAATTGATCTATCTTAAGCATAGATTAAAGAAAAAAGATATCATTGTACTTAGATATTGAAAACAAACAACATGCACTAGTCAGGCTTGGCTTACCTCGTCTCTATGTGTATGTGTGTGCTAAGCCGCTTCAGTCCTGTCTGACTCTGTGCGACCCTATGGACTGTAGCCCTCCAGGCTCCTCTCTCCATGGAATTCTCCAGGTAAGAATACTGGAGTGGGTTGCCATGCCCTCTTCCAGGGGATCTTCCTGGCCCCGGGATCAAACCTGCATCTCCTGCATTGCAGATGGATTCTGTACCACTGGGGCATACCCCAGTCCCTATGGCAGGATTTGAATATCTATTATACAACATAACAGAATAAAATGCCCATTTCATACTGTTAAGTAAAAGTGTTTGAATCTATAGGTCACTGTTTACCTTGAAATTCACCAGTATCAAAGGCCATCTGAGGATATGTGCTATAAACTTCATGCAATCTAATTTTACCCTGGATTTGCCACCTGCTCCCCTTCCTTGGGCAGTCTCGTCTTTTGCATGACCTCAATATCCCACACCAAAACAATAAATCCTTCCAATCTGCTTAGCAATTAATACTGATGGCATAAAATAATTTAAATAAAAATTAGGAATTAAATGAATTAAATAATATTAAAATCAGATGCAATTATCAAAAAATCCTGTATAATCAGATCCCAACCATTTTTCTAATGTTATCCTTTACTCACTCTGTCCTTGACCACATTATCCCTTTTTTCCCTGTTCATCAAACACAGTAATCTCACTCCCAACTCAGAGCCTCTTATTCTCCTGCCTGCAATGCTCTTGCTGCTATAATTCACATAGCTGTCTCACCCTTGCTTGCTACTTTAGAGTCTATGAGACTTCCCTTTTTTTAAGTTGATGTCTTTTATAGAACTCCTTATCACTCTGCTTTATCAAAATATTTGTGTATTTGCTGTGCAATTTTGTCCCATAGGATATAATTTATATGAGGGGGCAGGCACTTTGTTGGGGTTCCCTGGTGGCCCACTGGCAAAGAATCTGCCTGCAGTGCAGGAGCCAAAGGATATGTGGGTTCGATCCCTGGGTCAGTAAGATCCCATGGAGAAGGGCATGGTATCCCACCCCAGTATTCCTGTCTGGAGAATCTCATGGACAGAGGAGCATGGCAGGCTGCAGTCCATAGGGTCACAAAGTGTTGGACATAACTGAAGTGACTTAGCATGCATGCAGATACTTATTTGGGCATACTTCCTCTATTTCCTTCAGCAGTGATTGGCAAATAGAAGGCAGCCAGTAAATCAAAGAGAAATGTACTGAGATTGTTTTATTTAAATATCTATTTTTTAACTTTTTATTTTATATTGAAGTGTAATTGAGTAACAATGTTGTGATAATTTCAGGTGTACATACAGTGATTCAGTTAGACAAACGTGTGTATCTATTCTTTTTCAAATTCTGTTCCCATTCAGGCTGTTACATAATGTTGAGCAGGCTTCCCAGGTGGCTCAGTGGTAAAGAATCCACTCACCCAATACAGAAGACACAGGAGACATGGGCTCAGTCCTTGTGTCTGGAAGACCCCCTTGAGAAGGAAATGGCAACCCATTCCAATATTCTGCTGGGAAAATCCCAAGGACAGAGGAGCCTGGCTGGCTACAGTCATGGGGTTGCAAACAGACAAGAGTGAGCACTCATGCATGCATAATACTGAGCACAGTTCCACGTGCTATAAAGTATATCCTTGTTGAGTATCCGTATTAAATATAGCAATGTGTACATATCAATCCCAAACATCTTAACTATCCCTCCCCAACACACCATAACTATAAATTCTTTCTCTAAATCTATGAGTCTGTTTCTGTTTTGTAAATAAGTTCATTTGTGTCATTGCTTTATAGATTCTGCTTATACACAATATCATATGATATTTCTTTTTCTCTGTCTGACTTCATTAAATATGACAATCCCTAGGTCCATTCATGTTGATAGATTTCAATGGCTAGTTCAGTCAGTTCAGTTCACTTTAGTTGCTCAGCAATATACGACTCTGTGCGACCGTATGGACTGCAGGACACCAGGATTCCCTGTCCTTCACCAGCTCCAGGAACTTTCTCAAATTACTCACGTCCATCGAGCCAGTGATGCTATCCAAACATGTCATCCTCTGTTGTCCCCTTCTATTCTTGCCATCAACGTTTCCCAGCATCAGCGTCTTTTCAAATGAGTTAGTTCTTCGCATCAGTAGCCAAAGTATTGGATTCTCAGCTTCAGTATCAGTCCTTCCAATGAATATTCAGGACTATTTTCCTTTAGGATTGACTGGTTTGAACTCGTTGCAGTCCAAGGGACTCTCAAGAGTCTTCTCCAACACCACAGTTCAAAAGCATCAATTCTTCAGCACTTAGCTTTCTTTATAGTTCCTTATAGTACAACTCTCACATCCATACATGAGTACTGGATAAACTATAGCTTTGACTAGGTGGACCTTTGTTGGAAAAGTAATGTCTCTGTTTTTTAATATGCTGTCTAGGTTGGTTATAGCTTTTTTTCCAAGGAGCAAGTATCTTTGAATTTCATGGCTTCAGTCACCATCTGCAGTGATTTGGGAGCCCAAGAAAAGAAAGTCGGCCACTATTTAATTATTTCTCCATCTATTTGCCATTAAGTGATGGGACCAGATGCCATGTATTTAGTTTTCTGAATGTTGAGTTTTATGCCAACTTTTTCACTCTCTTCTTTTACTTTCATCAAGAGGATCTTTCATTTTTCTTCATGTTCTGCCTTAAGGGTGGTGTCATCTGCATATCTGAGGTTATTGATATTTCTCCTAGCAATCTTGATTCCAGCTTGTGCTTCATCCAGCCTGGCATTTTGCATGATGTACTCTGCCTATAAGTTAAATACACAGGATGACAATATACAGCCTGGATGCACTCCTTTCCCAATTTGGAACCAGTACATTGTTCCATGTCCAGTTCCAACTGTTGTTTCCTAACTTGCATACAGATTTCTCAGGAAGCAGGTCATATGATCTGTTGTTCCCATCTCTTGAAGAATTTTCCACAGTTTACTGTATCCACACAGTCAAAGGCTTTGGCATAGTCAATAAAGCAGTAAATTTTTTCTGGAACTCTCTTGCCTTTTCAATGATCCAATGGATGTTGGCAATTTGACCTCTGGTTCCTCTGTCTTCTGAATCCAGCTTGAACATCTGGAAGTTCTCTGTTCATGTACTTTTGAAACCTCACTTTGAGAATTTTGAGCTTTACTTTGCTAGCGCGTGAGATGAGTGCAATTGTGGGGCAGTTTGAACATTCTTTGGCATTGCCTTTCTTTGGGATTGGAATGAAAACTGACCTTTTCCAGTCATGTGGCCACTGCTGAGTTTTCCAAATTTGCTGGCATAATGAGCTCAGCACTTTCACAGCATCATCTTTTAGGATTTGAAATAGGTCAACTGGAATTCTATCACCTCCACTAGCTTTGTTTGCAATGATGCTTCCTAAGGCCCACTTGACTTCGCATTCCAGGATGTCTGGCTCTAGGTGATCACCATTGTGGTCATCTGGGTCATGAAGATTTTTTTTGTATAATTCTTCTGTGTATTCTTGCCACCTCTTCTTAATATCCTCTCCTTCTGTTAGGTCCATTTCTGTCCTTAATGTGCCCATTTTTGCATGAAATGTTCCCTTGGTATCTCTAATTTTCTTGAAGAGATCTCTAGTCTTTCCCATTCTATTGTTTTCCTCTATTTCTTTGCACTGATCACTGAGAAAGGCTTTCTTATTTCTCCTTGCTATTCTCTGGAACTTTTCCCTTTCTCCTTTGCCTTTAGCTTCTCTTCTTTTCCCAGCTATTTGTAAGGCCTCATCAGATAAACCACTTTGTCTTTTTGCATTTCTTTTTCTTTGGGACGGTCTTGATCACTGCCTCCTGTACAATGTTATGAACCTCTGTCCATAGACTTCAGGGACTCTATCAGATCTAATCCCTTGAACCTATTTGTCACTTGCACTGTATAATCATAAGGGATTTGATTTAGGTCATACTTGAATGATCTAGTGGTTTTCTCTACTTTCTTCAATTTAAGTCTGAATTTGGCAATAAGGAGTTCATGATCTGAGCCACAGTCAGCTCCTGGTCTTGTTTTTGCTGACTGTATAGAGCTTCTCTATCTTTGGCTGTAAAGAATGTAATCAATCTGATTTCGGTATTGACCATCTGGTGATGTCCATGTGTAGTCTTCTCTTGTGTTGTTGGAAGAGGGTGTATGCTGTGACCAGTGTGTTCTCTTGGCAAAACTCTGTTAGCCTTTGTCCTGCTTCATTTTGTACTCCACGGCCAAATTTGCCTGTTACTCCAAGTATCTCTTGACTGCCTACATTTTCATTCCAGCGCCTTAGAATGAAAAGGACATCTTTTTTTGGTGTTAGTTCTAGAAGGTCTTTTAATGTCTAAGTAATATTCTATTGTATATAAGTACCACATCTTCTTTATCCATTCCTCTCTTGATGGACATTTATATCTTGGCTATTGCAAACAGCTTTGCAGTGAACATTGGGGTGCATGCATCCTTTCATGAAAAGGTATCCAACATCACTAATTAATAGAGAAATGAAAATCAAAACTACAATGAGATATCACCTCACATCAGTCAAAATGATTATCATCAAAATATTCATAACAACAAATGCTGAAGAGGATGTGGAGAGAAGGGAACCATCCCACACTGTTGGTATGAATGTAAATTGGTACAGCTACTATGAAAACAGTATGGACGTTCATTAATAAAATAAAAATAGAGCTACCATATAATCCTTCAATTCCACTCCTGGGCATATATCCAGAGAAAAACACTGTCTGAAACAAGATTGTTTTAAATCAGATGCTTAAGAAGAGTTTTCATGTTGTTCTATATTTAAAATTTTATAAGCAAAATTTGTATTCAAACTAGAATAAAGCTGCAATGTGTGCTGTAGAAGATGTGTATCTTATAAGCTATCATAAATAGTATAAACTATCATAAATAGTGTAAACAAATTTTAAATTCACATATTAAATTTTCTTGTGGTCCAGACATGTCTAATGTGAACAGTAGTTCAAGAACCAATGTGATAGCCAAAAGAGAAATCTTAGAAAGGAGGATTTTCATCTGGGAGAGACAACAGCTTGTTTATTTTTTAAGTTATGGCTAAAAAATACCATTTGTGTGGGAATAAGTCATCCATGACCCTAGCTCCTAAGTTTCTACAAAGTGGAAATCAATATATAGCAGAACTAATTTTACCTTTAACTCTTTAAGTGGTTGCACACATTCCCCACAATGACTGTGCAAACCAGCCCCTGGCTATGAAGCAATGGTGGGCAATGGGGATTGGAAGACTTTAAACTTTCTTTATCTCTATTATTAAAATAATTGTATGAACACTGGAGAGTCATTTAACATGGTGGCTCTGTTTTTAGAAGATTTGTTAGGTCCTTCCAGATTTAATTAGAACTAATCAAATTGTTATTGCTGTTCATTTACAGTTCATGTGTTCATTTATATATGCAGTTATAACTGTGCTGTTTCTCACTATCCTGTTAGGCAGTGACTGAGGCAGAAAGAGCTAGAATTTCACACCTCTCAGGTCTTATGAGTCTGTGTAAATTGTCTCACCGCACTGTGTTTTAAGTTAATTATCTATAAATGATTAAGTCAATGGAAATGTGAACTTTTCTGGCAAAGTTGGTATGAGAGTCAAACGTTTTCTGAATTTTTAAAGTATAATAAAGAAGGCTGAGTGCCGAAGAATTGATGCCTTTGAACTGTGGTGTTGGAGAAGACGCTTGAGTCCCTTGGACTGCAAGGAGATTAAACCAGTCAATCCTAAAGGAAATCAGTCCTGAATATTCACTGGAAGGACTGATGCTGAAGCTGAAGCTCCAATACTTTGGTTACCTGTTGCAAAGAAGTGACTCATTGGAAAAGACCTTGATGCTAGGAAAGATAGAAGGCAGGAGAAAAATGGGACAACAGAGGTTAAGATGGTTGGATAGCATCACCAACTCGATGGACAGGAGTTTGAGCAAGTTCTGGGAGCTGGTAATAGACAGGAAAGCCTGGCATGCTGAAGTTCCTGGGGTCGCAAATAGTTGGACAAGACTGAGTAACTGAAGTGAACTGACCAGAAAAATTCAGTAAATACAGAGAGCTTAGGTAACCTCTGGGTAATCAAGATTTCTACACTAATGATGTTTTTACTGTCTTACTAGCTAAGGTATGAGCTATAATTCATAAGGTCCTACTAGCTAAGGTATGAGCTATAATTCATAAGGTACTACCCAACAAACAATTAAATAACTTGAGGAAACTAAAGTCATTTTTAACTTTTTATCTAGAGGTTAAAATTACAGATATAGAGAGGTGCTGAGAAGTATGCTGGAAAGTTTAAATGTTTTCATTAAATATTTTGATTTATTTAATGTGTTTAAAGTGCAAATATAAGAAGGAAATGGCAGCCCACTCCAGTATTCTTGCCTGGAGAATCCCAAGGACGGAGGAGCCTGGTGGGCTACAGTTCACGGGGTCACAAAAAGTCGGACACGACTAAGTGACTTCACTTTCACTTTCACTAGGAGGTATACAACTAAAAAGGGTGAAAATATCTTATAAATATGACAGAAAGACATGAACAGATATTTCATCAAACAATAGTTTTTGCCCATCTGAAGTAGGCACAGCAATCTTTCCAGCTTTATGGCTGAAGTTTATGGGCCCCATAAACAACTTTGAGGAATTTCCTTGAATTCACTCACTATAGCAAAAATGAAGGTAAGCTCCAAAGTTTAAGAAAGAACTGTTATCACAGAGGGGCCATTCTTATGGTCTCATTTACTAATGATAAAGTAACTACAAGTTTATTGAGCTCTTTCCATTGTTCTAAGTACTTTACATTTATCACATCATCTACCCTTTGCATGAGCTTTATGATGCAGACTCCATTTTGCACTGAGGCATAAAGAAGTTTAAAATGTACATACCAGTCATTCAGTGGAAGAGCTAGGACAGGAAGGAGGTGAATCTGGGGAGGAGAAAGTCACAAATGGGAAGAAGGAAAGAGAAATAGCTGTGAATTAAAGATGATCAAGTTAAGAGATATTTTTCCTTTACCCTTGTTCATCCCTATTCCTTATTCCTCCCTTTTCATGGCTAAATCTAATTCCAAAGAAGTCTAATTCCTTCTTCTTCAATGAAATATTTCTTAACTAAGTCATCTCACACATAATTTTCTTTCAGAGTTAGATCAGCCTTGGGACTCAGCTCTTAGTCATTCCCTTATTTTCTAATGTGTAAGCATTTTCTCTGCCCACAGATTGAAAGAAATTTGGATCCTAAGATATCTGGGTCTTCAATATGTTGTTAAATATTAACTTACTATAAATATTCTGCAAGCTATTTTTTAATCAACATGACCTGCTGCTGCTGCTAAGTCACTTCAGTCGTGTCCAACTCTGTGTGACCCCATAGACGGCAGCCCACCAGGCTCCCCCATCCCTGGGATTCCCCAGGCAAGAGTACTGGAGTGGGGTGCCACTGCCTTCTCCTACTTGAGATTTTTTAGTGTTGGTGTATACATATAACTTTCATTAGGTTTAAATTCTGTATATAATTTCTTTATATGGAAAAAGAAAATATTCCAAATTTATTTGTCTTCTCACTGAAAGATACTTGAATGACTTTCTGTTTTTTCTTATTCTAAACATTGTGCCATTAATATTCCTATACAACTGTCTGGACATATATGAAAACTGCAAATGCCTTTTCATCCCTCTTTGCTCTTCAGAGTGGTTATACCACATAAGAGTGTTTTGTGATTATTTATTCCTTAGAATGGGTTCCCCTGATGGCTCAAGTGATGAAGAATCTCCCTGAAATGCAGGAGATGTGAGTTCAAACCCTGGGTAAGGAGATCTCCTGGAGGAGGGCAGGGCAACCCACTCCAGTATTCTTGCCTGGAGAATCCCATGGACGGAGGAGGCTGGCAGGCTACAGTCCATAGGATCACAAAGAGTTGGACATGGCTGAGCATGCATACATTCCCTAGTATCCTGACCAGAAACATGTCATCAAAGATTTTAATTTTTGCCAATTATTTTGATCCATATTTTTCACATTTCTGGTGGGGTTGAGCATCTTTTCTTCTCATAATGTTTTAACTGAAACTTTTAAGAGAGAATTAGTGTGCTCCTCCATGACTTATACAAAATAATCACAACATATGGCAACCATTCAAATGAAAAAGTAAAACATAAACACCATGGAAGTACCCCTCCTTGACTCCTTCCACTACCTACTTGCTCTCAAAATTAACCACCATCTTGACATTTAACACTAGAGATTACTTCTTTTTTTCTATTTCATGACAATATATAAAATGATTTGGTATTTACTGTTTGTAGCTATCACATTTGGTCAATATTATAATTTGCAAATCTTTCCATACATTTCCATGTAGTCATAATTTGTTTATTTCAATTGCTATATTTTTATTTATATTGATATATTCCTTATTCATTTAATTTTGTATAGACATGTATGATTTCTATTATTAATAATATAGTTATGTATAATACTGTCCAGTGTATACTTGTATTGTTAGCTTGCATATGCACACATTTCTGTTTCACATGTATATAAGTATATACTTAGGAGTGGGATTTACATGTAGAGGCAAAAGTATACATATGCGTACATACATATATAAATATGCATGTGTCTGTTTGCAAATCACTCCCAAACTCAGAGAGCAAGGAGGGACTGAAGGAAGAGTCAGACCACTCC
Source organism: Aepyceros melampus (assembly GCA_006408695.1). Classification (NCBI taxonomy): domain Eukaryota; kingdom Metazoa; phylum Chordata; class Mammalia; order Artiodactyla; family Bovidae; genus Aepyceros; species Aepyceros melampus. Next base: position 34,236 of record SJXQ01000359.1, read on the forward strand.
ATACTGGTAGGTGGCAGGTTTGATAAGCAGGGTAATAGAAGAGTCTTGTCTTGGGCAACTGCAAGAGGAGTATATCTCTGCATCAGCCAGCAGGAATCATTTAAAAGTTTACAAAGAGGCATTAGTGAGGTTCAGTCATTTACCATCTAGATGATCTCAACAATACATCCTTTCTTGAGGCTTCATTTTTGAAATGGCATCCACTGTGGGAAAGAATGTATATCCCAAGGACAGGGGAGGGTGTGGAGACTCCAGGTGACCAGATCCAGCTTGCCAGTCAACTAGCCATCATATCTTCTTGATGACTTCCTCTAATAAATATATGTCTGTATGTATATAAGTCTACACACACACACACACACACACACACACTTCAGAATGGAATCACTAAGCCATACGTTATACCTATGTCCAGCTTAAATAGATACTGACGATTTCCCAAAGTAGTTTATCTAGTTCCAATAAACTGAATTTATTGATGAATGGGTTAAAATTTATATTTTTATAAAATCTAAACTTCCTCTCTATGAAGTTAAATCTTTTCATGTTTACTCAGGCCTTCCATACATTTTAAGAATTACTGCATTGTTTATACCCTTTGAGTATTGTTCAATATTTCTTTTTAAAGAACTCACACATCTTATAATAGTTTTTTATTGCTGTTGTCATTAGTAGCTTTGTTTTATATATGACATTTTCTATTTAGTTTTCCTCACTAGGCTTTTATTTCTCTGAATTTTGTTTGATTCTTTTAATTTTTACTAACTTGGAACTTATAATTTTCTTCTTTTTCTTTAAGGAGTAAATATAAAATATCAATATGTAAAAGGCATGAGTGTCTTAATTAGAGCTAAATAGAAACCATAGCTTTAGTGTCTTTCTGAATAATACAGGAAGGTAGAAATGCCTTAATTAACATATCCCCTTTCATCCTTTCCATGGTCACTCGTTAACCATTTAATGAAGTGAATGTACATATAAGGAATGCACTTTGCATAGATGTGCAGACTGGTGCTTTCGCCAACCTTAAGGGAGAAGGAAATGACAACTCACTCCAGTATTCATGCCTGGAGAATCCCAGGGACAGAGGAGACTGGCAGGCTATCGTCCGTGGGGTTGCACAGAGTCGGACACTCCTGAGATGACTTAGTACACACACACACCAAACTAAACACATGCATAACTGACAACTAAATTAGAGATAGTCATAGAAAAACTAGAAAGGAGATCCTAGAGGGATTTAAGCTGTAGTTTTGAGAAATGTGTTATATTCTCAGTAAAGATTAGGAAGCTTTCAAAGCTTTCTAACCTGAAGTCTCAAAACTGGGGTTAAGACTGCTTAAGAAATACTGAATCTGAGAGTGAGGAAAGCCATTTGACAATTAGTAAATCATTTTGTTATGTATGTGAGAGAGTTTAATTGAGGAAGCAAAACAAATGGTAAGAAGGAAACAACCATCATAAATATTCCAGTGCTGGAACTTGCAGGGCTCAATGATTGATGTAGTGTTGGTGTAAATGAGGAGGCATTTGGGGCTTCCCAGGTGGCACTAGTGGTAAAGAGCTTGCCTCTCAGTACAGGAGATGAAAGAGATGTAGGTTTGATCCCTGGGTCAAGAAGATCCCCTGGAGGAGGGCATGGCAACCCACTCCAGTATTTTTGCCTGGAGAATCGCCATGGACAGAGGAGCCTGCCAGACTACAGTCCATAGGGTTGCAAAGAGTTGGACACAACTGAATGACTGAGCTGAGCATACTTGTGTGTGAGGGAGCCAGAATTGTGGAATTCAGACAAACTTGGACTTGAAACTTAGGGTGCAGGCATTTTTGTTTTTCTTTTTTTCAGGGGCAACTAACCAGCTTTCTGTCAGAAGTGAAGTTCTGGAATTCAGGAATAAAAATGTGTTATTAAGTGGAAATTAATAAATGTGTTATGAGAAGCATAGCAAAACCTGTGTGTATGAATGTGGCCATTGAAAAGAAGGTATAAGAAAATCAGAGCAGAGCGTACTGTGAAATTTTTAAGCTGTGGAAAAGTGAGTAGGGTGAGAAGCATTGAATAGGTGGGCAGACATACAAAATCAGAAGAGTGTCCCAGGTAATAACGACAAAAGAACATCCATGAGGCAGCTGTGCCCAGTAAAAGTTGCTACAGAGAAGTCCAGGAGAAACATGTGAGAAGGGAAGCTATTTAATTTGTCTTAATTTATGCTTCTCTTTTATCTTTCTGCTCTTGTCTATAACTAATTTGTCTTTGAATTGTCACTTTTCCTTTCAGATATCAGGAATAGAACCAGCCTAACAAGGTTTTTATGAAAGCAAAATGTAGTTACTCAGTTGTGGCCGAGTCTTTGGGACACAATGGACAGAAGCTTGCCAGGCTCTTCTGTCCATGGAATTCTCCAGGCAAGAATCCTGGAGTGGGTACTCATTCCCTTCTCCAGGGGATCTGCCCAACCTAGGGATTGAACCCAGGTCTCTGGTACTGCAGGCAGATTCTTTACCATCTGAACCACCAGAGAAGACTATGGATTATATACCTGGTATCAAAATTGAAACCTGATTAAAAATATGCATTGTAAATATTACCATGTATTATCAGAATGAATTTACTATTTCCTTTATTTTACAAATGTTTACTTATGTTTGATATAGAAAAATTACTTCTCTGTGCTCTAGAGTTACAGATAAGAAAGATAACTCCCTCCCTTCATGGAGCTTATGTTACAGTCAAAATACAGAAAATCACATATAAATATTAAAAGATAATATAAGGTAGCAGTAAGTGCTATGAAGAAAATCAAGCTGCAAAAGCAATGTAGTAAGAAAACTGTAGTAGAATATAGTAGAGTTAATTGATGAAAGCAAGTCTTCATTGCTCTATTTCATCATATAATATTTAACCAATAGGGATATTTATTGCTCTTGGGTGATTAAGGACTTTTTTTCTATCAAGAGGTGAAATATGTTTCACTTTCTATTGCTCCTGAACTTGGCCACTTAATTTACATTGCAAGTGATAGGTCTGCAGACATAATATAAGCAGATATTTCTCAGATGTCTTGCATTTCGATTTTTCTATTAATATATCACCTCTGCATCAGCATAAAAAGAATTGCCTGAAAAATAAAGTTGCAAGACATCTACTATTCAATTTCAAATTGTACTATAAATCTACCATTAAAAAGGCAGCATGTGTAGTGGTGAAAGTATGGACACATAAATCAATGTAACAGAATCAAGAACCTAGGAATAGGTCCATGTAAATAGTCAGCTGATCTGTGAAACAAAAGCAAAGACAGTCCAATACAGAGTGAATGTGAATGATATTTTCGCAACAAATGATGGTGAAACAATTGCACCCTCAAAGGCAGAACATTTAGCCTAGAAATAGGCTTTATACCTTTCACAAATATTAACCTCCAATAGATAATAGACTAGAATAAAAGATAAAAACTATACTCCAGTATAAAATAAAAATTAAAAACAAATAAAAACTATAAAACTGGGAGGGATAAAGTGAAGAAATTCCCTCTGGTTTTGAATTTTTAGATACAACACCAAAAACATGGTCCATTAAAAATTATAAATTCTACTTTATTTCATAATTAGAAAATAATAAATATACCAATGAATCATAAATGCATAAGCTATGTGAAAAAAAAACTAGTCTGAAAAGGCTGTATATTATATGATTTCAATTATATTAAATTCCATAAAAGAGGAAACTAGAGAGGGTAAATGCATCAGTGGTTCCTGGGGGTTCAGAGGGAGAGGGACAAAGTCAAATAGGTGAGGCAGAGGGGACCTCTTTTAAGGAGGTGAGGTGAAATATTCTACATAATACTATAATGGGGGAACACGTGACACTAGTCCAGTGTCAAAACACAGAGAACTTTTAAGTATGAAGAGTGGACCTTTATGTACATGTTTAAAAAATCATTTAAGACATTGGGAATTCCCGCAGGGTATGAAGAATATAAGAAATAATGCATTATAAATATATGAAAAATGCCACTGAAGCGGTTGGGTTAAAAGATGCTGTCCTTAGTAATTCTTGGAAATAAATGGATTCTATAAGACTAAAGGCAAAAGAAACTGTTCACAGACATTGTACTCTAGTTGGCCAAGATTTTTCTCTTAAAGGGGCAATTTAAGAATTATGACAGTGGGATTAAACAATGAAATTAATTGATAACTGATAGTGAGATTTAGGTTTCCTCTTGTTGTGTGAGAATTTCCAGGAAATGAGTCCAGAATGATCCAGGTATATATGCATTACAGTTGTAGATAACAGAATGAATCCATGTTTTAAGATATTTGCAGATAGTTAAATATAGAGATGCTTATACTTATATGTATATACACCTGGGTCCCTACAAACACATACATTTCTTTTGTTAGCTGAGTTGGACTATAAATAATGACATCCCAAGAGTAGCAATAAATATCCCTACTGGTTAAATATTGTTTTTTAATGCAGTAAGAGTGGGCTTCCTATGGGGTGCTAGTAGGGAAGAGCCTGCCTGCCAATGCAGGAGACGTAAGAGATGTGGGTTCCATCCCTGGGTCAGGAAGATCCCCTGGAGAAGGAAATGGCAACTCACTTGAGTATTCTTGCCTGAAGAATCCCATGGGCAGAGTCTGGAGGGCTACAGTCCATAGCATTGCAAAGAGTCAGACATGACTGAAGTGACTTAGCATGCTTGCATGCAAGCCCAAGAAGAGTACCAGAGCTCCTTGGAGAGAAGGCAGATTCTGGGAATAGGACAGGAAATACCCAAGAGAAAAATTAGTGCAAAAATTAAGAAAGTACTCAAAAAAACAAAATAAACTCCTCATAATAATGTTATATGTCAAAAATATACTGGAACCAACTTAAACCAAAAGAGCTCCTAACTGCCAAAGCTAAAATAATTTGGACAACAAAATAAATAATTTTGTTTTATAACTAAAAGTGTAAAATAAATATCCATAACTTCCAATGATATAGATAAATGATTAATGGGGAAAGAATAAATAAACTCTTGTGCAAGAGAATTTTAAATAATTTACAAGATATTCTGCCTTCAAGGAGTTAGAATATATAATTCTTCACTTCTTAAGTGTCAGCTATACATGGTGACTTCTTTCCCCAAAGTAACAGAAATAGGGACAAAAAGAGTCACTTTGTGATGTATAAATCTGAGAAACACTGTCTTAGCAATGTGATTAAATTCAGTATTAATGGTGGTTAAATCATGCTGATAGCATATACCCTTGACATTATGAAATAAAAATGATATTCTACATCTGTGATCTTTCTCTTGAAGAGAGATAACCTCAGTTTAATCATGAGAAGATATCAGATGAATTTCATTTTAGAGACATTTTGGAAACTACCTAACCAGTACTCCTCAAATTAGATTAGGTCATCAAAATAAGGGAAAATATGAGAAACTGCTACAGACAAAAGATGCCTAAAAAGATATATTGACTAAAGGTAATGAGATATCCTGGATGGGATCTTGGGATAGAAAAAGGATATAAGGTAAAAAATGAGAAAGAAATGAATAAAGTATGAAATTTAGCTAATAATAATATATCAATATTGGTTCATTAATTATAAAAAAAGTATAGTAATATAAGATGTTAAGAATGGGAAAACTGGTTGTGCAGTACACAGGAACTCTGAACACCACATGTCTCACTGCACAGTTGAGACCCAGTCTTCCTATCTTTGCCCATAATGACTGTACAAAACTACTTGTACAGAATCAAATTTCCCTTTTTCTCTGTCTGTGAATGTGGTAATTCCTGGGGTGTTCATTCCTTCTGGAGAGGAAACTGAGCTGAAGATGCACCTTGCACCACAAGAACTAGCATCTAAATAGACTCTTACCATTTACTGATTATGTAACTGGGGCAATTTACTAGCCTCTCTATGTCTCAGATTACACTTCTGTAATCTGAGAATCATGGCAGAAACCTCCTCACATGATTGTTGTGAGAATTAGACTGGAAAGCATGTGTAAAATGTTTAGAATATTAGTTGATAGTTAGAGAGTATATAAAATGAATGTAAGTAAAATAGTAAATAAAATGAATATACTTTCTAGTTTTTCTTTTAAATGATGTATCATAAAAAGAGTCAAAATAACCATCTAGAAAGCCTGTGTCCTGGCAGGGATAATAGATTCCAATAGGAATAGCAAACATATCTTTAAAGCTATGGAGACACCAGCTCCCAGGATTTCCATTATTTAAATTGTTCAGGGCCTCAGTGAACCTGGTTTAAACTAGCTAAGGGACTATGGGGGTTAGAACAGTACAGGAGAAATAAGTCAAAGTGATTACTGGAATTGTTGATAACGTCCCACGTTGCGATAGTTTCAATCCTATTCCTCAAAGGGTCATCTGTTTGCATTAATTCTTGCATTCGTCATAAAAATAGATGCTAAGAAAACATGATTTCAGAATGTTAAACCAACAGAAGACTCATGAGAGTAAAGGCGCTTTATTATTTTTCTACTTGTTTTAAATGAAGTAAGTTTACTAAAAAAAATGAAAAATCCTATTATGAACTTTTATGATGTTTATAGATTACAATATAATACAACCCCCATTCTTTTATATATAAAACTTCAAACACAAAATCTTAACACAAATAAAAGCATAATAGGTACAGAGAAAACACAAATAATAAGGTATGATATGGGCTTTGTGGTAAAGATGCAAGGGATTGGGGGGGGCAGGCAACTGAAAATTGCCCTGATAAAAAGATCATAATGTTCAAGGTATTTGATATAGCTGAGTTTTAAATTTAGTTCCAACCTTCCTTGAGACCTAGTGTTTAGTAAAAATATAGCCTGTTTTACAATTCTCATTATCAAGGATAGAAAACATACCAGAAACATAGAAGGAACAAAGCTATTCCAAGCAATAAGCCCTACAATAAGTCTTAGAAACCAAGGTCATAATTAAATTCAAGAAAATCAATTATTCCAGGAAGCAAGATATTAATAAAATAATCCAGATTCACAGATCTTCTTATACCAAGGATAAAGCTGCAATTTTAATGGCTTTCGTCCCAAGGCACACAAAGTAGGATGAACAGTTAAAGATCTTTTTTTCCAGTGTACGCACTGCATTTCATTCGCTCTCGCTCCCACTGAGAACAGGCTGAAATACAAGCACAAGTCTGTCCTATGCTTTCTCAGATGAAAGCCTAGACTATTTCTGTCATCATTGTATTAACAGATGATGGTATCTGACACATAATAGATCTTTTTGTATAAATTCAACATCTGAAATGATTTTTTAAACTCCAATTGAGTAATTTGGGGCTAAACTGAGGGTATGTGGAGGCAGGCACATATTTCTTAGTACTGCCTAAATTCTCAGACAGTCTATCCATTGACTTGGTGGGAAGAACAAAGCAATCAAAGCTAAGTATCAGCATGTCCACACCCACTTGAACAGTTTATAGAACTTTCTCCTGCTTGGAGACAACTAGGAACTGTACCACTGCAGAAGATCCAGTGGATCTGACTCTTCAAACATAGGTGAAAACAGATCAAGGGAATCTTGGTTCATGATAACTACAGTGGCCTCTCCAAGTTGTAATAAAGTAATAATAGGATTTTCTCAAGATTTGGAGACTTTTAATAAAACATCTATCAGGAACTTTGGTATTGGCAGGAGGATTAAAAGAATTTAAGAGGCAGAGGAGTTAGGACAGGATCTGCAACAAGTTTGTAAATGGCAAAAGTGAACCAAAGTCAGAAAATTCTAGAAGAAACTTTCATACACAAAAGGCTGTATTCTGATTATTATTAGAAGCATGCAACTTGTCAGTTACCTTGGAGCCAAAAACCATGTACAAATGTGCTTCAACACAATGATTAGAACTGTCAGCATTGTCTTCAGATTTGGTTGCAGTCACCCTAGAGGTACATAAGATTATGGAAAGAAAATATTAGACTTTCTCTTTCTTTCTATCTGTTCCTTCTCCTCTTCCTCCTTCTCTTTCTTCTTTCCTCCCTGTTTCTTTCTGTATTTATGTTTGTATATATATATACACACACACATATATAATATGTGTGCATGAGTGTACATGTATGTGAATAATGTTTATTCTTTTTATATGGGGAATTGTTTATAATGAAATAATATATATTTTATAGAGAAATAATAACAATAAAGTCCTCATTTATTGAGTGGTATTATTAGTATACACTCAACATTGTTGTAAGCTTAACATGTATTAAAGAATTCAATCCTCACAACAATGCTTTGAAGTAGGTACCGATATTACCCATCTCTTAGGATGAGGCTAAGAGTGGCACCTATTGATATAATCGCTTAACCAAAGTCACAAAGTTAAGAAGTGGCAGTGCTATAGTTCAAATGTAAGCGGTCTGTCTCCTGAGTTGGTGGTTCTGACCACTATAGGAGTATGTGTATATAATGCATAATTAATAAAATGTGAACATATTTAGGGGTGTGTGCTCAAGGAGTTTAGAGGGAATGACTTTTTAAAAATATAGAACACCATTCAGACTATCTTAATATACTTAAAATTAGTCATGTAATGAAGCTAATGAGCTAACAAAATGGGGGTATTTAACAATGGCTGGAAAAAACATTCTAGGATTGAAGTGCTATTATACACAATTCAGCTCCTTTATAAGTATTGGTTAAGCAACACATTCTTTTTGGCAGCACTGTGTAAGCTGTGGCTGTTTCTTGATATATACAGCACACATATACAGATGATCTCTGCTTGTTACTTTACCATCTTTTTGAGGAGGTAGAAAGTCAACTATCCCTAAATACTCACAGACACACACTAATATTAAAATCAAGATTAACTCTGACTTTCAGGATTTTTTGTTGCAACATCTGGTGCTATCAATGATAATATCTTCTGATTAACATTGAGAAAATTGGCCTTGAATCACTAACATATGTGTAAGGAGCCAATTTAGTTTCTAAATTATGCAGAAATAGCTTAGCATAACATCTGGTTAATGTGCTACTAAAAATGAATTCCATTTTAATAGATAAAACTTATATAAGCCTCCTTTGGGAGAAAGAGCAGACAAATTGAATTTTCTCAAATATATGAAGTATGTGTAATACACATTTTTGTAAGTGGAGTTATTTTATTAAAATAGGTGTGTATTTATGTGACTTTTTGATATGTAAAATGTGAAAAATAAAATTTTTCTTATGATATCTTTTGTATCAATTACTTTTTTTCTTTTAAGAGAATATAGTTTTTTCCTGTTGATTTGTTGATGACTGAATAACTGACTGATTGGTATATATTGTGGGGTAATGGAGGAATTTGTTCCTCTCTTTTTCAAGGATTTTGGATAAGACAGCCTCACACATACAGTGGTAGCCTATGATTTCTTAAATAGATCAGTCTCATCTTCCACAAAATTTTCTGTGGTATGTACCTTAGAACTGATTAATTTGTAATACCTTATAGATGACTACTTTCAGACTTTGAAGACACCTCTTATGCCCCTCTTTTTGTTTTAAATCAGTGGTGGGAGTATATGCATTGACTTAAGATGACTATTATATGTATACAAAGATGAGCGCATTTTTTTCTGTAGATAATTTGCAGCTTCCAAGAAATTCTCAAAGGTATTGAGTATTAAGGGAAAGAAAAGAATAAATGTAACTGTTTTAGGTCAATTTTGAATTTCTCAAAAAGTTGTTTGAGTAGTAATTAATTTTCTCAGAGTCAAAATTGTTACAAGGTCTAAACCACTCATTGAGTGACTTCAGTTAACTCATTTGGAAAGCAATTCCTTCAGATTAGGTTTATTTTTAGTGTCCTTTCTGATGACGGGAGCCTGTGTGTTTGCATTCATTTCAAAGGAACAAATATTTCCAGCTCATGTGAGGAGATAAAATAATCTCAGATTGGAATTCACCAATACAATGGGCTGTTTCAGCTTTCCACAGTCATTATTGGCTATCTATTAACATTTTAAGCACTGATATATATTTAGAGATTGTCCATGGGATGATAGTATGGATTTCTATTTATTAATGATGTATTGAATAATCTGCATTTGACTTTTAGCTACTTTTAAAGAAATTATTCAGCAGAAAGATCTGGTAAATGATGTCCCATATAATTCCTTCTAAAAATCTGTTCCCTCTTTAATGTATATATGTAAAGCTCAGAAGTATAATTTGGGGAAGCTTAAGAAATTCATTTAGCCTTTTTGTGAATTACTGAAGTATGAAAATATTGTTTCCTATGATTATCACATAATTCAGAGAAGCTATGAATGTGAATCAAGAAATGTGGAAGGTAATTTGGGACAGAATGGATACATGTATGGCTGAGTCACTCTGTTGTGCACCTGAAACTCTCACAACATTGTTAATCAGCCATAGTCCAGAACAAAATAAAAAATTTAAAAAAAGAAACATGCCAGGTATTGAATGCCACTTCCTCATGATTTGGCATGAAGTACATGGGAGAAAGCTGAAGAAATTCAACTCTCAGAAGAAATGCAGTTGATTAACCTTATTTCTTTGCATGAATTTTAGAACACTTTTATGCCTTTCATTAATTGAAAATGATCTCTTAATAAATAAAATGTATTTTGAGGGCTAAAAGGTTTGAACTCTGTAGGGCAGGCCTGCAAGCTGAAAACTCTCAGGCAGGATCAGAAGCTGCAGTCTTAAGGCAGAATTTCTTCTCTAGGAAAATAATCTGTTTTGCTCATAGAGACTTTTAACTGATAGGATGAGTTACACTCATACAGTTAAGGATAATCCAGTTGAAGTCAAATTATCATGTATGTTCACATTTACAAAATATCATCATAATACCTAGATTAGTGTTTGGTTGAATAAATGGGTAATATAGCCTAGCCAGGGTGGCACATAAAATATCACAATTGGATTAAGTTTATAGCTTAATATTAAAGGAAAATAGAGTAAAGTATATAGACAGGAAGAAATAATTTATAGATCATATTCATACTACATTCAATTTGCATCAGAAAATTGCTGTTCAGTCACTCAGTCATGACTGAATGGGCTGCAACTCCATAGACTGTGACTCCATGGACTACAGCATGCCAGTCTTCCCTGTCCTTCACCATCTCCCAGAGCTTGCTCAAACTCAAGTCTATTGAGTCGGTGATGTCATCCAATCATCTTACCATCTGTCCACCCTTCTCTTCCTACCCTCAACCTTTCCCAGCATCAGGGCCTTTTCCAATGAGCAGGGTCCTCACATCAAGTTACCAAAGTATTGGAGCTGCAGCTTCAGCATCAGTCCTTCCAGTGAATATTCAGAGTTGATTTCCTTATCCGACAAAGACCCATCTAGTCAAAGCTATGGTTTTTCCAGTAGTCATGTATGGATGCAAGAGTTGGACCGCAAAGGCAGCTGAGTGCTGAAGAATTGATGCTTTTGAACTGTGGTATTGGAGAAGACTCTTGAGAGTCCCTTGGACTGCAAGGAAATCAAACCAGTCAATCCTAAAGGAAATCAGTCCTGAATATTAATTGGAAGGACTGATGAAGAAGCTGAAGCTGAAACTCCAATACTTTGGCCACTTGATGCGAAGAACTGACTCACTGGAAAAGACCCTGACTCTGAGAAAGATTGAAGGCAGGAGGAGAAGGGGATTACAGAGGATGAGATGGTTGGATGGCATCACCAACTTGATGGACATGAGTTTGAGCAAGCCCCAGGAGTTGGTGATGAACAGAGAAGCCTGGCATGCTTCAGTCCATGGGGTCGCAAAGAGTCAGACATGACTGAGCGACTGAACTGAACTGATTTCCTTTAGGATTGACTTGTTTGATCTCCTTGCTGTCCAAGGGACCTCACGAGTCTTCTCCAGCACCACAGTTCCAAAGTTATTAGAAGGCAAATCATCCTTAAAGTCCGGACATTTGCATGTTTCTTTTCATGTCTCAGGAATTATAGTGGGACTTTTCAACAATACTTCTGATGTCCTTGTCTATATTTTCATTTATAGTAAAATGAAAACCTCAGTCCTTCACCACAGATTTGAGTCAGTTGGTTCCCTTCATCATGAACATTATTTATAAAGCACAACAAACAACTACTGACATCATAAAAGATGGCTATCAAAAATTTTCTGCACAATGTGTTAGGAATAAAATTCTGTTTCATCTACCATGGAATTTGTTGACTTCATGACACTGATAACATTTCCATGGGATGTCAGAAAAACTATCTAGGAACTTTCCTGGTGGTCCAGTGGTTAAAAATCTGCATTCCAGTGCAGGCAACACAGGTTGGATCCCTGGTTGGGGAAACAGGATCCCATATGCCATGGGGTAACTAAGCCCGTGCACTGGTACTACTGAACCCACATGTTCTGGAGCCCTTGTACCACAATTAGAGGGAAGCCCGTATTCTACAGCGAAGAACTGGTGTGCTGCAACTAAAACTTGACGTGGCCAAATCTTCATAAATAAACAAGCAGACAAATAAATAAATAAAAAGGAAATAAATCTAAAATTAGGAAGTAGAATCTCTATTTATTGAATCTTCAATGCAGTGCAGAGCTTAATCATTTATTGACTAGTCTGTTTTACAGCTCTATAATGGCAAAAATTAATATAAAATGTTTTGTTTAATAAGATATTGTGATGGTTAATTTGATTTATCAACTTGGGTAAGCCACAATGCCCAGATATTTGGTTAAACATTATTCTAGATGTTTCTGTTAAGGAACATTTCATCTTTATGGCTTAGAAGGACTAATGGTCCCTAGCAGACTGGTGAAATAGTTTGCCACTGTGATGTTAAGATCTACCTTACATTCCTCTGGCTGTAAAACTATTTTACACTGTGGGCTCAATTTCTTTCTGATTGCTGCCATTTTAGAATTATAATAGAATATCTATTGTTATTCATTAAATTTTTTTTTCTCTTGAAGAAGTACCTTTGATGGAGGTTTTTTACAAGTACTGGGAAATCTATGGATTGTTCTAGGCCTGACTTTTTTTTTTTTGCTTCATTTTTATGTAGTATTGACACTACTTTGAGAAGTTCTTCTTTGCCAACATTGTTTTCTGAGAACCCTGGAGGAAACTTTATTTATTATGCCTGTCTGAACATTTTCTTTCTTTTATCTAAAATATATAAAGAACTTTTGAGTCAATAGTAATCAAATGTAAAACCTGATTTTTAAAAAATGGTACAAAATATTTGAGCAAATGATTCATCAAAAGATATGTGAATGGCAAAGAGCACATAAAAATATTCAACATCATTTGTCAATAAGGAAATGTGAGTTAAAATCATAATTAAATATCACCACACATCTATTAGAATGACAAAAATTATAAAGACTGACTAGACTAAATGCTTGAGAGGATATGAAGGAAATGGAAGGCTTGCACACACACTGCTGGTGAGAATGTAAAATGGAGCAACTACTTTGGTAAATAGTCATCATTTTTAGGTATTTACACAAGAGAAAATGAGATTTATATCTGTGAAAGATCTATACATAAATGCTCATAGAAAATTTGTTTGTAATGGTTAAAAACTGAAAATAACATAGTGCCCATCAACAGTTGAATAGGCAAGCAAATTGTGTTATATTCATGCAATGCAACAGTGCTTAGCTATGCTTTTTGATGCAACCTAATCACCCCTATGAAAGAGGAGAATGAAAAAGTTGGTTTAAAGCTCAACATTAAGAAAACTAAGATCAGGGCATCTGGTCCCATCACTTCATGGCAAATAGATGGGGAAACAGTGGAAACAGTGTTAGACTTTATTTTGGGGGGCTCCAAAATCACTGCACAATGGTGATTGCAGCCATCAAATTAAAAGATGATTACTCCTTGGATGCAAAGTTATGACCACCCTAGATAGCATATTAAAAAGCAGAGACATTACTTTGCCAACAAAGATCCATCTAGTCAAGGCTATGGTTTTTCCAGTGGTCATGTATGGATATGAGAGTTGGACTATAAAGAAAGCTGAGCGCCAAAGAATTGATGCTTTTGAACTGTGGTGTTGGAGAAGACTCTTGAGAGTCCCTTGGACTGCAAGGAGATCCTACCAGTCCATCCTAAAGGAGATCAGTCCTTTCACTGGGTGTTCATTGGAAGGACTGATGTTGAATCTGAAACTCCTATATTTGGCCACCTGATGTGAAAAGCTGACTCATTTGAAAAGACCCTGATGCTGGGAATGATTGAGGGCAGGAGGAGAAGGGGATGACAGAGGATGAGATGGTTGATGGCATCACTGACTCGATGGACATGGGTTTGGGTGGACTCAGGGGGTTGGTGATGAAGAGGAAGGCCTGGAGTGCTGCAGTTCATGGGGTCACAAAGAGTCATAACACGACTGAGCAACTGAACTGAACTGAAACCTTTAACATTATATTTCCTTCTAGACACATTTTGTTTCCTGCAAGAAAGCTTTTCTAAATAAGTTGGTAAGGTAAGTTATGGGTTCTTTGTGCAGACAGCCCATGTGAAATCCCATTGCAAATATATACCATTAATTTCTAGTTTGTGTACTACTAAGTATTGGCAAATATAATTTCTTCATTATGTGCATTCTCCTCCTTCATTCAGTCTTTCAAATTTTTATTAACAACCCATTAAATTGAAAAGTGAAAGTGAAGTCGCTCAGTCATGTCCGACTGTTTGCGACCCCATGAACATTACTTTGCCAACAAAGATCCATCTAGTCAAGGCTATGGTTTTTCCAGTGGTCATGTATGGATATGAGAGTTGGACTATAAAGAAAGCTGAGCGCCAAAGAATTGATGCTTTTGAACTGTGGTGTTGGAGAAGACTCTTGAGAGTCCCTTGGACTGCAAGGAGATCCTACCAGTCCATCCTAAAGGAGATCAGTCCTTTCACTGGGTGTTCATTGGAAGGACTGATGTTGAATCTGAAACTCCTATATTTGGCCACCTGATGTGAAAAGCTGACTCATTTGAAAAGACCCTGATGCTGGGAATGATTGAGGGCAGGAGGAGAAGGGGATGACAGAGGATGAGATGGTTGGATGGCATCACTGACTCGATGGACATGGGTTTGGGTGGACTCAGGGGGTTGGTGATGAAGAGGGAGGCCTGGAGTGCTGCAGTTCATGGGGTCACAAAGAGTCATAACACGACTGAGCAACTGAACTGAACTGAAACCTTTAACATTATATTTCCTTCTAGACACATTTTGTTTCCTGCAAGAAAGCTTTTCTAAATAAGTTGGTAAGGTAAGTTATGGGTTCTTTGTGCAGACAGCCCATGTGAAATCCCATTGCAAATATATACCATTAATTTCTAGTTTGTGTACTACTAAGTATTGGCAAATATAATTTCTTCATTATGTGCATTCTCCTCCTTCATTCAGTCTTTCAAATTTTTATTAACAACCCATTAAATTGAAAAGTGAAAGTGAAGTCGCTCAGTCATGTCCGACTGTTTGCGACCCCATGGACTGTAGCCTTGTAGCCTATCAGGCTCCTCTGTCCATGGGATTTTCCAGGCAGGAGTGCTGGAGTGGATTGCCATTGCGTTCTCCAGGGGATCTTCCTGATCCAGGGATCGAACCCAGGTCTCCCTCATTGCAGGCAGATGCTTTACTCTCTGAACCACCAGGGAAGCCAGTCATTAAATTGAAGGCACTGTTAATTTACATATGATTTTAGAAGAAAAACTTCTACCTTGGTTTCTCTTTATTTTCTCCTATCCATATTCGTTTTATTTCTCCATATCTTTATTCAGTGCCATTCTTTATTTAGCTGGAGAAAAAGTAACAAATACAATACAAAATAAGATGAAATCTCATACTTCATGAGAATCGTACCAGTTAATAAACAGGTGTCTCACATTTTTGCATTCATTGGTCAAAAAAATAAATAAATAAAAAGTATGTCTTACACACAGCAGCACACCAAAATGTACTTTGATGTTATATTTTCAGTCCCAGGAACTTTGCTTTTACTCTTGGAATATCTTGTCAGAAGAGATATTTTGACCCAGGCAGTGGCCATTTCCTAGCTATTCAATCTGCTCTAAAGTAGTTATTGTCTTCTCCACTAACTTTTAGGACTAGGTATGTAGGCAAGTCAGAATATATTATATTAAAACTTCCATACCAAGCATGTTGTGCATCAATCAGTTATAAAGAGTTGACATTTATATTGCATTTTTAGACCAACTAAATTTGGTATATGTGAAGATCACAGCCATATTGACATTTTGCTATATGCCTTGCTCTGTGTAATAGCCATTTATAATAAAGCCACTTAGATCTTCTTTTGTCAATTGACTGTGCCAAGCTCTTTCATACCTCAGGACCTCTGCATGGCCGGAGCTTCCCTGGTGGCTCAGATGGTGAAGCATCTTTCCTGCAATGCAGGAGACCCGAATTCGATCCCTGGGTTGGGAAGATCCTCTGCAGAAGGAAACAGCAACCTGCTCCAGTGTGGACGAGGAGCCTGGCTGGCTACAGTCCATGGGGTTGCTAAGAGTTGGACATAACTGAGTGACTAACATGCACGGCCATGTTTTTTCTGCCTAAAAGACTATGATTAGGAAAGTGTATGTGCTCAGTCCCTCAGTTGCATCTGACTCTTTACAGCTCTTTGGACTGTAGCCTACCAGGCTCCTCTGTCCATGGAATTTTCCAGGCAAAAATACTGAAATGGGTTGCCATTTCCTGCTCCAGGGACAATTAGGAATATTTACTGGCTAACAATTCATTCTTTAGTTTTCAGGCTGTAATTCCATTTTCTCAAAGATACTCACCTCTGATCACCCCAATATAATTTTGGCATATAATTACATTTCTTTTAACATATTATATTTTTCTTCAAAGTGTGCTAACTAGGTGTATTATTATAATATGCATTCATAGCAAATTAGACAACAGCAGGTACCAAGCAATAGAACTGATGCTCACATATGCTTGAATAGGGTCCTGGGATGCCCCTGTGAGAGATTTATTTTACATTTAATTTCTGGATAATGGAAAGTTTGAAGATTCAAAGGAATGTTTCAGGGTGACCTAAGTAATGACTATTTACCAAGTGTTACAGAAGTATTTCAATATTTTATGCATTCTCAATGGTGTTCTGGCACATACAGTTATAATTCAAGTTTCCTTATCACAGTTTCCATTTGTCTCACTCTCTGTGTTATTGTTTATTGACCATCTCTCTCCCTAGATAATACACTCCATCATAATAAAAGCAGCCTCTGTTTAATAACCATTTAAACTATAATAGCTAGAGATGACTAATGAATAAACAAATGTCTCTGATGCTGATGCTTCATACTCTACTACATACTATACTAAGAAAAAAAGTTTCTGTATTCTCTTTCAAAGCACCATGAATTGTTTTCCAATTTGTGTATTTATAAGTAGGAAGACTCAACCTAGTCAAGCACTTGGAGAGCTTGAATTTACTCCTTGAACAGAACAGAAAATGCTTCTCTTAAAGTCATTATAGTTCATCATATAATTGACTTCATGGGAAATGGCTACACTTTCTTCTACCAGGAACAAGAATAATAGTTTATTATGAACAATCTCAATAAGGAGCTAGGGGTAAAATGCATAACAAAATTTTATAGGTGCCAGAATTACTAAGTCAATGGTGAATACTTCCTGTAGTTGAATATTTATCTAGTTGAATATGGCTGAATGTGATGGTCTTCTCTACTGAAGCAAATCCTCCTGCCATTTGATACAGTTTTTGAGTGTATCACAGACAAGTGTAACAGATGAACTGGATGTTTATCCCCAAAATTCTTGTAAAATGTTTCTTTAACAAAACTAATTGTCTCAAAGTCATCAGATAATTAAACCATCAAATATTAGGTTTTCAAATTCCCCATTATTCTGAAAGTATTGTTGTGTGATTGATTTTCAATAATTTTAGGAATTTTAATACATTCTTCTGCCTTGTTGCTTAATGTGAATCATTTATTTTCCACTGGGTTTACAAATGAAGCCAAAATACATAGGATTGAGGAATCAATATAAAATGCAAAACTCTATAAATTATCTGGAGCTTCAGAAATTTGGGGTATCTGGCAGAGAAGGGTCAGAAAGCTTATGAACCTGTACTAGTATTTGCTTTCTTAAATAATAAATCATCTACTGTGAACTCAGTATGTTTTCAAGAAACATATGCATAGTGCTAATGATAGAAAGCCATATTTCAAGCAATTTAAAGCATTGTTACCTTTAAACCAAAACTAAATATAAAATTCCAATAAATACTTAGGAATATACCTACCTAAAGAAACTAAAGATCTATATATAGAAAATTATAAAACACTGATGAAAGAAATCAAAGAGGACACTAATAGATGGAGAAATATACCATGTTCATGGATCGGAAGAATCAATATAATGAAAATGAGTATACTACCCAAAGCAATCTACAGATTCAATGCAATTCCTATCAAGCTACCAGCGGNGGGAGAGGGTGGGATGATTTGGGAGAGTGGCAGTGTAACATGTATGATATCATAAGTGAAACGAATCACCGGTCTAGGTTCGATGCAGGATGCAGGATGCTTGGGACTGATGCATGGGGATAATCCAGAAAGAAGGTGTGGGGCGGGAGGGGGGTGGTGGGTGTCGGGATTGGGAGTTCATGTACACCTGTGGCTGATTCATGTCAATGTATAGCAAAACGAATACAGTATTGTAAAGCAAAACAAACTAAAAAAAAAATTAATTAAAAGAAAAAAAAGATTCCAATTTTTACTTTCTTCATGAAGTTCAAGAAGACTAAGAAAAGTATACAGCTAGTGACTTAACAAAATCTCCTTTCTCCCATACAATCTAAATATCCTTCTTCTACGTGACTTTTTAAAAAATAACATCTATATTTCTAATGTACCATATAAATACATTTTTTGAAATCTTGTTTATTTATTTGGTTACTAATCACTGCCTATCTCCACTCACTTGAATATAACCTTTATCAAGGCAAGATCATGTCTCTTTCATTCACGGATATATCTTAAACATCTAGAACAGTGCCTGGAACATTAAAGGATCTCTATACATATTTAATCAAATGAATATATGATCATTACACCATACAACATATCATGCCATAGAAGTTAACTTTTAGGTTTTAAAATACTGTACTAAAATTGATATCAAAACAGGTGCTATTGAGTTAGTACTCAATAAGTATAACATTATTATTAAAATACATAACATTTTTCGTAATTTGAGCACTACCAATTTATTTGAAACAGTTACCTTGTTTCTCAGAACTAAAAGTCTTTTCAATTCTTGGAGTCACTATTTATTGTTGAATAGGAAACTATATATATATATATTATATATATATATATATATATATTTCTATACTGCAGGAATTGCAGGAATGTCAAAATGATGTATATGTTTTGCTTGCACTTTCAAACATAATCAACCTAAACACTGATGTGTATGTTTTGCTTGCATTTTCAAATATAATCAACTTAAATATTGATTGAGGTTAAAAAAGTTTTGTGGTGTCAATAGCAACCAAGAATGATTTAGATGAGGATAAAACCAAGTATGAGTTTCTTCAGCACATAACTTGGGGAGAGAGAGGTAGGGAATCTGGCTTAAGACTGCTGCATTCTGATTTACATATTTTAAAAGCCATTAATTTAATTAACTATTTTAATGAATAAGTGATGCTACATATTTATTTAATATGTCACATTTCCTGAGTGCACAAGGAAATACCAAAATGAAGACATTATTATTCCAGAAACAGATTTCTAGGAAGAGGACAGGGACCTGAGTTCTGATTCTGGCTCTTTTTCAAGCATGTAGACTTGAAAACAATATTAGCTCTTGGTGTTTTCAATTATCCATCACTTATAAATGGGAATAATGATGACATTCTACATACTGGATAGGTAATACTGATATTTCAGAATTAAGTTGGATCCTGTAAGTATAATGTACTCAATAAACATAAAACATTTTACCAATATAAGGACTTTGTAAACGGATAATTTCAAACTGGTGCTGGGGAAGACTCTTTAGAGTCCCATGGACAGCTAGGAGATCAAACCAGTCAATCCTAAAGGAAATCAACCCTGAATATTCATCAGAAGGACTGATGCTAAAGCCGAAGATCTAATTTTTTGGCCACCTGATGTGAAGAGCTGCCTCATCGGAAAAGACCCTGATGCTGGGAAAGATGGAGGGCGTGAAGAGAAGGGGATGCCAGAGGATGAGATGGTTGGATGGCATCACTGACTCAATGGACATGAGTTTGGGCAAACTCAGAGATGGTGGGGGACAGGGAAGCCTGGTCTGCTGTAGTCCATGCTGTTGCAAAGAGTCAGACATGACCTAACAGTTAACAACAACAAAATTAAACAACTAAAACATGTTAGTACATACATGAGAATATAAATTGTGACATGCTATGCTATAGAGCTCAGTAACCACAACAATGACCTACTGCTGCTGCTGCTACTAAGTCGCTTCAGTCATGTCCGACTCTGTGTGACCCCATAGACGGCAGCCCACCAAGCTCCCCCATCCCTGGGATTCTCCAGGCAAGAACACTGGAGTGGGTTGCCATTTCCTTCTCCAATGCATGAAAGTGAAAAGTGAAAGTGAAGTCGCTCAGTCATATCCGACTCTTAGCGACCCCATGGACTGCAGCCTACCAGGCTCCTCCACCCGTGGGATTTTCCAGGCAAGAGTACTGGAGTGGGTGGTCATTGCCTTCTCCGAATGACCTACTAAAACACACCAAAAAATGGATGAATCACAAAAACATAATGCAAGATGAAACAAGTTAAACCCAAAAGAATTTGTACTGAATGAATTCATTCATGTGAATACTCTAGAACAGGCAAAACTAACTTATAGTGATAGAATCAGAAAAACATCTAACCTGCTTGTGTCAGTGTTTATACAGACATAGACATTTATCAAATATCAAAAAGCTGTGCTCTTAAACATCCATGCATTTTTATCTGTAAAATTGTTTCTTCAAAAAGATGAGATATAGTAGAAAACAGGTTTACAGTCATGATTACTTTAAATTTCATGCTTCATAATGAACTTAATAGTAAACATCTTCACATTATAGCATCTGAATATAATATTTCTCTGAACTTGGACAAGGCCTTTCAGCTGAATAGCCTATAGATGTGTTTCTACAGATAGAACTTAAACCACATATATAATTCACCAGAAAACTATCTGGTTTATCCCATTCTCTGCAAAGCCTGATCACAACCCATGTATTCCATGTCAGAATAAAAGCTGATACCCAAGGAAATGTTCTACTGGCCCTTGAAATACTCTTCTTGAGTTCAGAGCTGTGATTTTGGCTTCAGTAAAAATTGCGCTCTATAATTATAACTCATTTCTTAGCTGTATTGCTTCCCCATGGATTTCTGAAAAGACTGCTTGATTTCCACTGGACTGCTTCATCTGTCATTGTTCTTTTCTTACAGTTAGAGAGGTTACATTCTTGAAACTAGAGCTGTCAAATAGGTTTAAAATGTTTACCTAGCCAGACTTACAGCTGCTCATGTCAATTTTATCTCCTGTAGTTTCCATGGCTCTTAGGCTGCTCCTGTGTCATGATCTGGAATTCACACCTGAGAAGTAACAAATAAACTTCTTCAATTTGAAGTTGTTTTACTGGGCATGAGAAAATTCAAATTCCTTTTTCTGTTTAATCTGGGCAATTTAGTAGATTAGACATTGCAAGGAGACTCTAGAAATTCTACTGTTCCTCTTCCTTTGTTGCTGTTCAGTCACTCAGTCATGTCCGACTCTTTGTGACCCCATGGACTGCAGCACACCAGGCTTCCCTGCCCTTCACTCTCTCTCTGAGTTTGCTCAAACTCATGTCCATTGAGTTGGTGATACCATCCAACCATCTCATCCTGTGTTGTCCCCTTCTCCTCCTGCCTTTAGTCTTTCCCAGCATAAGGGTCTTTTCCAATGAGTTGGCTCTTTGCATCATGTGGCTTCTTCCTTTAATCATCTTTTATTCATGAATTCAGTCATCCATTTCTTCACTCATTTTTTTCATTCAGCAACTCGGCTACTTGCCAATTCATTGATCAATCCTTCCTTTTCCATTCTTTACATACCTGCAATTCATTATCTGCACATCCATACAACTGCATATCTATGCACTTACCAATCTACCTATCATCCATTTTCTATCCATCCACTCATCCACTTAACTCAGCATCTACACAGTCATCCAACATTATTAAAACTGACTGTAACTTAGGCATTGAGTGCTATTAGTAATTGAAAGAATAAGAAAAAATTGTATACACTTATTTCAGGCAAGAGCAGAGGTGAAAATTTCCTTCAGTTAATAAACTTTTTAAAGTTGTAAATGACTTTCAAATAATTTTTTCAGTTTCATCTCTTCATCTATGTTTACTTAAATCATGAATTTTCAGAGCAATATAGCCACACAGAAAAAAATTACCTGTGAAATTCGAGGAAAATACATTGATACACAAGCTCCACTTCAACCCTTCTGTTGAAGCATATCCAGCAATTTAACCTGCATATCAAATATTTTGATAACTCTATAAGAATTTTGGCATGTAGCCCAGCACTGAGAGCCCCAGGCTTCAGAGAAATCCTACAATGTAGTTTTCATTCAATACTGTGTTTCATGGCACCCCTCTAGAGAACACAGACATATATATTTTAACCAGACTTATGATACACTATAAATCTCACATTGAGCAAAGATAAGCAACAAACTAATATAAATCAACATATTCAAAGTGTATAATTATAGTTGTTAAAACATCACATGTTAATGAAAGGAGAAACAGTATGTTTTGTAACAAACTTACATTTCTTTAAAAAAAGAAAAGATTAAGTTCCTTTATCCTTAATTCTGTTTATATTTTATAAGAAACTCCTTCATTTTCCAGGAAGAAATAATACTGAAGAGTTAATTATTTCAGGATTCTCATTTAACTCCTTCTTATTAAGAGAGAATGAGATTTTTTTGTGAATGATAAATCATCAATTTAAAATCCATTGACCCTTTTTTCTCTATTCAGCAGAATTAACTGAAAGTCATCTGCTGCTTGGTGACTTCTTTTATTCCTTCCTTTGGAATTCTCTCCTGTGTAATAAGCATTTTCCTCCATTTAATCTCTGTGATAAGCAGAGCTGATTTCTAGCCAAATGCTTTCTTCCAAAAGCATTTCTGGAACCCATCTCTCTGTCCTGCTTTCAGGACTTTATGAAAATTAGTCTGTAATTTACTTTGTAGATTGTCTGGAATCTGTCTTGCAAACCCATTTCTTATATGCAAATACAGATTTAGAATACAAAGATTAAAAAATAGAGAAATAAAGTATTATATATAACACTTTCATGGACTAAAGCATTCTGCTGATAAATCTGCAAAGATAGGAAGTGGTTGGTTTGTGGAGATCTTTGTATACTTCATAAAGAGACCGAACATAGCCCTATAAGGTTTGGAGAGATAAGAGGGACTTGAGACAGGGGAAATGGGCTCATTTGCATTTTGGACAGACAACCATTTAAGAGGCAGTACAGAAGACAACATGGAGAAGACTTAATCAGAGGTACCTGTGTGGTAGGCTCCTACAATGATTTGGAGGAGGTGATAAAGTCTAGGAAAGAATAGTGGTTGTGGAAATGTAGAAGGGTATTTAGAATGAGATGTTTATTTTATTTTCTATTATCATTTTTGTTACTGTGGTAAAGTCTGGGAAAGAATAGTGGCTGTGGAAAGGTAGAAAAGAATTTAAAATAAAATATTCATTTTACTTTCTATCATCATAAATATATATGCAATTATTGAGATATCTCTTACATCTCCTGCTTTTGATTTCCAGAATTTAGACAACTATTTCACTGGTTTTTGTTTTCTTATCATTAAAACAGCAAGGAGAAAAAATGTGCAAGGAATGCATTTTGACATCTGAATATTTTGCTTAATCTCTAAAACTGGCAAATACGAGTCTTTTCTGAGAAATATGCTTCTTGCCAGTAGCATTTGGCAGTTCATTCTGGAATATGTTTTCCAGGTAGCAGAAGACTTCGGATTTCACTGCAGAGATTTCAACGGAAAGACTCTACCCTTGCTACTTTCAATATCATTGGCCCAGAGTCAGAACTTTGCACAGAGGCAATTTATGGACACATATGTCTCTTTAAGTTTTTCTATCCATGTTTAATTTCAGTAGTCATGTATGGATGTGAGAGTTGGACTGTAAAGAAGGCTGAGTGTGGAAGAATTGATGCTTTTGAACTGTGGTGTTGGAGAAGACTCTTGAGAGTCCCTTGGACTGCAAGGAGATCCAACCAGTCCATTCTGAAGGAGATCAGCCCTGGGATTTCTTTGGAAGGAATGATGCTGAAGCTGAAGCTCCAGTACTTTTGGCCACCTCATGCGAGGAGTTGACTCATAGGATGTGAGAGTTGGACTGTGAAGAAGGCTGAGTGCCGAAGAATTGATGCTTTTGAACTGTGGTGTTGGAGAAGACTCTTGAGAGTCCCTTGGACTGCAAGGAGATCCAACCAGTCCATTCTGAAGGAGATCAGCCCTGGGATTTCTTTGGAAGGAATGATGCTGAAGCTGAAGCTCCAGTACTTTTGGCCACCTCATGCGAGGAGTTGACTCATTGGAAAAGACTCTGATGCTGGGAGGGAGTGTGGGCAGGAGGAGAAGGGGATGACCGAGGATGAGATGGCTGGATGGTGTCACTGACTCCATGGCATGGGTCTGGGTGAACTCTGGGAGTTGGTGATGGACAGGGAGGCCTGGCGTGCTGCGATTCATGGGGTCACAAAGAGTCGGACATGAGTGAGCGGCTGAACTGAACTGAACTGAAACTCCGAAAGGTATCACTCCTAATGAGGAGTAAAAGCTAAGTTTTTTAAGGCCTGATACACAATGTTCCCCACTATCTTTCAGCTTCTGCCAGGTCACCACTGGTATCTTCTGCTATCTGTTATACCCAAACTCTCCACATTCTCTCATGTCTGTATGTGTTTCTTCATGCCATTGCCTCTGCTCCAACTTCCCTTCCCAGTTCCTACATTTGGTTGACTTATTCTCTTTATAAATTCACCTCAAAGTTTGATTTCTCTTTGAAATATTTCTTATACACCCCAACTATTTCAACTCCTTCATACTATCCTCAAAAGCTGTGCAAGTTTCCAACTCTACAATCTGTTTATTTTGAGAATCTTACAAATTTTAATGTATACAAGGTCAACAAATCAGCATATCAAGTTTGCTTAAGAGAGCTCAAAAAGAAACCAGATTATTACAGCAAAAACTCTTCATGTATACAATCAAAATTAGAGCTCTTCCATCTGTTATTCCCAGAAAAATATATTATAAGCAGTTGATAAAAAATGTAATCTTTAAGATTTTTTTTTTCCAAACAGCTATTGGCAATGACTGAGTTAATGAACTGTATTTAGTTCTTGTTCTCAATATCCATTTTTTTCTCTAATAAATAGACATGTAAAATCTTTACTTGTATAAAATATTCCAGTGATAATCTCATTTCAGAAAAACTATAATTGCTTTTTGATATATAGTAGAGAATATGAGCTGAATCTTCTCTTGTATGGGTTTACAGAGATTTTGCTTCTCTAATGTTTAAATAAACAAAACAAATGTTTTACCCCAGATGAAATGAATAACGTGCTCCCACTGGCCTATAAAGGCAGTTATTTAACCACAGGAAAAAGAAAATGTCCTGGACTATAATTCCACATAACAACGATTCAACAGTACAAGTTTCTGAGTCAAGAAGCTTCAACATATTTCTTGAAAGAGGAAAAATAGCTTTAAACTCAAACATTTTGAAAATTTCAAAAACTTCAACATTTTGAAAAGTATATAGCAGTCCATTTGTAATGGAGAAAGAATATGAATTTCAAACATATGGCTGAATAGATGGTCTAGCTTATGAATATTAAGTCATGACATACTCAGTCATGTATGACTCTTTGTGACACCATGGATTGTTAACCCACCAGATTGCTCTGTACGTGGAATTCTGCAGGCAATAATACTAGAGTGGGTAGCCATTCTCTTCTCCAGGGGATCTTTCCAACCCAAGGATTGAATTTGGGTCTTCTACATTGTAGTCCATGGGGTCTCAAAGAGTCAGCCACGAATGGGTGACTGAACAACAACTCCTGAATTACAGATTCTTAACCATATGAGCCACCAGGAAAGCCCGCATATACCCATAAACTCTCATTGGGTCTGTCAAATAACACTGAACAACATATATTAATCAAATCCTTTACAGTAAAGTGATACATAACCAGTTTTAGAGATTTTGCTATCTCATTTTGCAAATAATCAAAAGAAGTAAAATAAAATCCAGACCATCTGGATTCAAACAACATAGGTTGTATTTCCTCCAAATTGCAAGAATTGACAAACTATTCAGAAGAAAATGCTACATATATATAAAATAAATTCTAATTAGGTTAGTTGAGAAGATTATTTAAAATTATAAAGCAATTTTTCTCTAAGTTTTTTATCTGTCTCTTTTAGAATATAGCACAGTTCTGATCTTTAATGGCATTTTTTTAAACTGTGGTATATTGGTTGCCTGGCTGCATGCATGAAGCTCTGATACAAAAATGCCTAACAATTTATAAAAAGAATTTTTTTTTACATATCCAAAATATATCCATGACTACACCTATTTTCAACTTCAGAAAATATTCATACTTTTAATTGTTAACATGTAGTGGAAAATGTAAGAAATGTACAAATTGTGAAGTGTGTTAGGAGACAGTTCAATATGGAAGAAAAAGAAAAAGGCATCAGTGATTGTAGTTTCAGTCTGGCCTTGCCTTTTAACTGTGGCCTAAATGCAGGAGTCCAGGATACTAACACGACCATGACAAGCTCCTTTAATACTAAATTGTTCTTGTTCTTGTTTGGTCTGACTCTTTGTGATCCAATGGACCACAGCATGCCAGGCTTCCCTGTTCTTCACAAACTCCTCCTGGAGTTTGCTCAAGGTTTCTTCCAATGAGTTGGCTCTTCACAACACGTCGCCAAAGTATTGGAACTTAGCCTCAGTCCTTCCAACAAATATTCAGGTTTACAAAACTTTCAGTTTACTAAAGGTTGATTTCCTTTAGTAAACTGTTCTTTCCCTTCTTCCCATTTGCCTTTACCTCTCCATTAGCAATGAAGTGATTTCTCATTTCTGCTGAAAACACAAATATTCCTGGAAATGGAAAATAAGTGTATGGTGGCTCAGATGGCAAAAAATGCCTGCAATGCAGGAGACCCTGGTTTGATCCCTGAGTCGGAAGAATCCCCTGGAGAAAGAAATGGCAACCCACTCCAGTATTCTTGCCTGGAGATTTCCATGGGCAGGGGAGCCTGATGGGCTACCGTCCATGGGGTCACAAAGAGTCAGACATGCCTGAATGACTAACAATTTCATGCATCTCTGACTCAGTGGACATGAGTCTGAGCAAATCCAGGAGATAGTAAAGGACAGGAAAGCCTGGTGTGTTGCAGTTGATGGGTTGCAAAGAGTTGGACATGACTTAGTGACTGAGAAATAACAACAACTCTTTCCTAAGAGATTTGACAAATTGAACTAGGAGAACAGCGATAGAGAAAACAAAACAACACAAAATGAAGCAATAGAAAGAAAGAGCACTAGGGGGAGCAGAAGAATGAGCAGAAAAAGATGATGACTACAGGGAAAGGATGTGGTTACTTCATTTATAGATGTGAGTCCGTGTTCTCAGTGGGTATCTTGAACATAAATTTTTGCCCGGAAAGAGACAAATATTTTTTAACAGAAAGGGCTAGGTGAGAAGACAATAGTCTGATTATGGTACACTGTCCTCTGATCACCGACATTTGAAATAATAGTGAAGGTAAATTCTTTTAATATTCTGTGTTGGCAAATTAAAAAAAAATAAATTTTATTTTCTCTGAATTATTAACTTGGGTTCACTGAATTAGATTATATCTTTGTAATGTTAACCTCCTACACTATTGTTTGATATTTAGAAGCTATTGTAAATCATACTTAGCTGAATTGATGAATTAAATTCAGCACTAAATTGCTTTAACATGTGAGAAGAACCCCGTTCTCAGGGAATATTAAACTTTAAATCCACACTTTAAATAAACAACTATGAAGACTAAGTAATCCATAAGAAACACATTGCTGTACAATTCTTTATTAGGCAGCACTAATATACAACGCTGGTTCCAAATAGGAAAAGGACTCAGCTTTCTTCACAGTCCAACTCTCACATCCATACATGACCAATGGAAAAACCATAACCTTGACTAGATGGACCTTTGTTGGCAAAGTAATATCTCTGCTTTTGAATATGCTATCTAGGTTGGTCCTAACTTTTCTTCCAAGCAGTAAGCGTCTTTTAATTTCATGGCTGCAATCACCATCTGTAGTGATTTTGGAACTCAAAAAAATAAAGTCTGACACTGTTTCTACTGTTTCCCCATCTATTTCCCATGAAGGACCCGATGCCATGATCTTCGTTTTCTGAATGTTGAGCTTTAAGCCAACTTTTTCACTCTCCTCTTTCACTCTCATCAAGAGGCTTTCAAGAGATAGGAATACCAGACCACCTGAACTGCCTCTTGAGAAACCTATATGCAGGTCAAGAAGCAACACTTAGAATTGGACATGGAACAACAGACTGGTTCCAAATAGGAAAAGGATTATGTCAAGGCTGTATATTGTCACCCTGCTTATTTAACTTATGTGCAGAGTACATCATGAGAAACGCTGGGCTGGAAGACGCACAAGCTGGAATCAAGATTACCAGGAGAAATATCAATAACCTCAGATATGCAGATGACACATCCTATGGCAGAAAGTGAAGAGGAACTAAAGAGCCTCTTGATGAAAGTGAAAGAGGAGAGTGAAAAAGTTGGCTTAAAGCTCAACATTCAGAAAATGAAGATCATGGCCTCTGGTCCTTCATGGGAAATAGATGGGGAAACAGTAGAAACAGTGTCAGACTTTATTTTTTTGAGTTCCAAAATCACTACAGATGGTGATTGCAGCCATGAAATTAAAAGACGCTTACTGCTTGGAAGAAAAGTTAGGACCAACCTAGATAGCATATTCAAAAGCAGAGATATTACTTTGCCAACAAAGGTCCATCTAGTCAAGGTTATGGTTTTTCCATTGGTCATGTATGGATGTGAGAGTTGGACTGTGAAGAAAGCTGAGTCCTTTTCCTATTTGGAACCAGCGTTGTATATTAGTGCTGCCTAATAAAGAATTGTACAGCAATGTGTTTCTTATGGATTACTTAGTCTTCATAGTTGTTTATTTAAAGTGTGGATTTAAAGTTTAATATTCCCTGAGAACGGGGTTCTTCTCACATGTTAAAGCAATTTAGTGCTGAATTTAATTCATCAATTCAGCTAAGTATGATTTACAATAGCTTCTAAATATCAAACAATAGTGTAGGAGGTTAACATTACAAAGATATAATCTAATTCAGTGAACCCAAGTTAATAATTCAGAGAAAATAAAATTTATTTTTTTTTAATTTGCCAACACAGAATATTAAAAGAATTTACCTTCACTATTATTTCAAATGTCGGTGATCAGAGGACAGTGTACCATAATCAGACTATTGTCTTCTCACCTAGCCCTTTCTGTTAAAAAATATTTGTCTCTTTCCGGGCAAAAATTTATGTTCAAGATACCCACTGAGAACACGGACTCACATCTATAAATGAAGTAACCACATCCTTTCCCTGTAGTCATCATCTTTTTCTGCTCATTCTTCTGCTCCCCCTAGTGCTCTTTCTTTCTATTGCTTCATTTTGTGTTGTTTTGTTTTCTCTATCGCTGTTCTCCTAGTTCAATTTGTCAAATCTCTTAGGAAAGAGTTGTTGTTATTTCTCAGTCACTAAGTCATGTCCAACTCTTTGCAACCCATCAACTGCAACACACCAGGCTTTCCTGTCCTTTACTATCTCCTGGATTTGCTCAGACTCATGTCCACTGAGTCAGAGATGCATGAAATTGTTAGTCATTCAGGCATGTCTGACTCTTTGTGACCCCATGGACGGTAGCCCATCAGGCTCCCCTGCCCATGGAAATCTCCAGGCAAGAATACTGGAGTGGGTTGCCATTTCTTTCTCCAGGGGATTCTTCCTGACTCAGGGATCAAACCAGGGTCTCCTGCATTGCAGGCATTTTTTGCCATCTGAGCCACCATACACTTATTTTCCATTTCCAAGAATATTTGTGTTTTCAGCAGAAATGAGAAATCACTTCATTGCTAATGGAGAGGTAAAGGCAAATGGGAAGAAGGGAAAGAACAGTTTACTAAAGGAAATCAACCTTTAGTAAACTGAAAGTTTTGTAAACCTGAATATTTGTTGGAAGGACTGAGGCTAAGTTCCAATACTTTGGCGACGTGTTGTGAAGAGCCAACTCATTGGAAGAAACCTTGAGCAAACTCCAGGAGGAGTTTGTGAAGAACAGGGAAGCCTGGCATGCTGTGGTCCATTGGATCACAAAGAGTCAGACCAAACAAGAACAAGAACAATTTAGTATTAAAGGAGCTTGTCATGGTCGTGTTAGTATCCTGGACTCCTGCATTTAGGCCACAGTTAAAAGGCAAGGCCAGACTGAAACTACAATCACTGATGCCTTTTTCTTTTTCTTCCATATTGAACTGTCTCCTAACACACTTCACAATTTGTACATTTCTTACATTTTCCACTACATGTTAACAATTAAAAGTATGAATATTTTCTGAAGTTGAAAATAGGTGTAGTCATGGATATATTTTGGATATGTAAAAAAAAATTCTTTTTATAAATTGTTAGGCATTTTTGTATCAGAGCTTCATGCATGCAGCCAGGCAACCAATATACCACAGTTTAAAAAAATGCCATTAAAGATCAGAACTGTGCTATATTCTAAAAGAGACAGATAAAAAACTTAGAGAAAAATTGCTTTATAATTTTAAATAATCTTCTCAACTAACCTAATTAGAATTTATTTTATATATATGTAGCATTTTCTTCTGAATAGTTTGTCAATTCTTGCAATTTGGAGGAAATACAACCTATGTTGTTTGAATCCAGATGGTCTGGATTTTATTTTACTTCTTTTGATTATTTGCAAAATGAGATAGCAAAATCTCTAAAACTGGTTATGTATCACTTTATCTGTAAAGGATTTGATTAATATATGTTGTTCAGTGTTATTTGACAGACCCAATGAGAGTTTATGGGTATATGCGGGCTTTCCTGGTGGCTCATATGGTTAAGAATCTGTAATTCAGGAGTTGTTGTTCAGTCACCCATTCGTGGCTGACTCTTTGAGACCCCATGGACTACAATGTAGAAGACCCAAATTCAATCCTTGGGTTGGAAAGATCCCCTGGAGAAGAGAATGGCTACCCACTCTAGTATTATTGCCTGCAGAATTCCACGTACAGAGCAATCTGGTGGGTTAACAATCCATGGTGTCACAAAGAGTCATACATGACTGAGTATGTCATGACTTAATATTCATAAGCTAGACCATCTATTCAGCCATATGTTTGAAATTCATATTCTTTCTCCATTACAAATGGACTGCTATATACTTTTCAAAATGTTGAAGTTTTTGAAATTTTCAAAATGTTTGAGTTTAAAGCTATTTTTCCTCTTTCAANAACCTAGATAGCATATTCAGAAGCAGAGATATTACTTTGCCGACTAAGAGAAATGCAAATCAAACTACAGTGAGGTATCACCTCATACTAGTCAGAATGGCCATCATCAAAAATCTAACAGTAAATGCTGGAGTCGGTGTGGAGAAAATGGAACCCCCCTCCACACTGTTGGTGGGAATGTAAACTGGTAGAGCGACTATAAAGAACAGTGTAGAAGTTCCTTGAAAAACTAAAAATAGAGCTATACAATTCATCAATCCCATTCCTGGGGATAAATTAAAAAAAAAACAACCATAATTTGAAAAGAAATATTCACCCAACGTTCACTGCAGCACAAGTACAATAGTCAGGACATGGAAGCAACGTAAAGGTTCATGAACAGAGGAATGGATAAAGTAGGGGTACATATATACAACAGAATATTACTCTGCCATAAAATAACAACAAAATAATACTATTTGCAACGACATGGATGGACCTATGAAAGAAGTAAGACAAAGAAAGAAGCAAATACCATATGGAATTGCTTATATGTGGAATCTTAACAAAAATGGTGCAATGAACTTAGTTACAGAACAGAAATAGAGTCATAGATGTAGAGAAAAAATGTATGGTTATTAAGGGGGAAAAGGAGGGAAGGGATAAATTGGGAGATTGGGATTAACAGATACACACCACTATACATAAAATAGATAACTAATAAGGAACTACAACATAACAGAGAATTCTACTCAATATTCTGTAATGACCTACCTGTATGGGAAAAGAACCTAAAAAAGAGTGGAGATACACACACATGCACACCCATACACACATATATGTAATCGATTCACTTTGCTAGATTAGAGAAACTAACAAAACATTACAAATCAACTATATACCAATAAAAATAATTTTAGAAAGACACAATTCATCTAATCAGTGTAAAACAATGCTGGTGGTAACACATTAAAAAAAAAAGAACAAAATATGGAAAAGTTGAGACTGGAATGGGTACTGTTGTGATTTTTGCTATCTACATTTAGGACCTGCTCCCTCATCTAAGTCCTCATCTAGGGTTTCCCTGTTGGCTCAGTGGTATAGAATCCACCTGCAATGCAGAAGACTTGCTGGAGATGCAGGTTCAATCCCTGGTCAGGAAGATATTCTGGAGAAGGAAATGGCAACCCACTCTAGTATTTTTGCCTGGGAAATCCCATGGACAGAGAAGCTTGGGCTACAGTCCATGGAGTCGCAAAGAGTGACATGACTGAAGTGACTGGGCAAGCACATCCCTCATCTAAACTGAAATTTGAATCTGTGGAGGATTTTCCCCTGGGTTTCCAGTGACAGAAATGGTGTCCTGCTCGTAGACTTGTTCAGCCAGTACTTGTCATTGAAGATGATTCCAGCCCTAAGAAGTGTCCCAAAATTCAGGGTCCTGGAGCAACAGTACTTCTTTTATTACCTTACCTAAAAATAACTAAAGATCATAAATATTTTGAAAATCTCCTCAAATCTCTACTAGCTTGGTCTTCCTAGAATTTCTTGAAAACATACAAGAGAAAACTCCTATAATTACTATGCACTTGTATTAAGAGGTCATTCTCTGATATCTTGAACATTCTAGAAAACCCACAGTAAATTTTAAACATCTATTTTAATGTGCTGTCCCAAGATATTGTATCATTTGGGGGCATATTAAATGTCCCTACTATGGTGGTTCAGATTTCTCTTCCTTTCACTAGATTTGTTGCTTTAGTTGCTGTCTCCAACTCTTTGGTAACTCCATTGATTATAGCCCACCAGGCTCCTCTGTCCATGGAATTTCCCAGGCAGCAATACTGGAGTGGGTTGCCATTTCCATCACCAGGGAGGTGTCTTCCAACCCAAGGATTGAACCTGTATCTCTTGCATTGGCAGGCAGATTCTTTACCACTGAGCCACCTGAGAA
Organism: Aepyceros melampus; assembly: GCA_006408695.1. Classification (NCBI taxonomy): domain Eukaryota; kingdom Metazoa; phylum Chordata; class Mammalia; order Artiodactyla; family Bovidae; genus Aepyceros; species Aepyceros melampus. Next base: position 67,879 of record SJXQ01000359.1, read on the forward strand.
GTCCTTCACTAGACTTTGTTGTTATTGTTCAGTCACCCAGTTATTTGCAACCCCATGGAGGGAGTGCAGCACACCAGGCCTCCCTGTCCCTCACCATCTCCCAGAGTTTGCCCAGATTCACATTCACTGCATTGGTGATGCCATCCAGCAATCTCATCCTCTGATGCCCTCTTCTCCTTTTGCCCTTGATCTTTCCCAGCATCAGGGACTTTTCCAATGAGTCGTCTGTTCACATCAGATGACCAAAATACTAGAACTTCGGCTTCAGCATTAGTCCTTCTAATGAATATTCAGGGTTGATCTCCTTTAAGATTGGTTTGATCTCCTTGCTGTCCAAGGGACTTTAAGGAGTCTTCTCCAGCATTACAATTCAAAGGCATCAATTCTTTGACATTCTGCTTTCTTAACAGTTCAGCTCTCACAACTGTACATGACCACTGGGAAGACCATAGCCTTGACTATATGGGCCTTTGTTGGCAGGGTAATGTCTCTGCTTTTCAATACACTGTCTAGGTCTGTCATTGCTTTCCTTCCAAGAAGGAATTGTCTTCTGATTTCATGGCTGTAGTCACCATCTGCAGTGATTTTGGAGCCCAAGAAGAGGAAATCTGTCACTACTTCTTCCTTTTCCCCTTCTATTTGCCATGCAGTAGTTTCCAGTAGTCATATATGGAAGTGAGAGTTGGACTGTGAAGAAGGCTGAGCACCAAAGAATTGATGCTTTTGAACTGTGGTGTTGGAGAAGACTCTTGAGAGTCCCTTGGACTGCAAGAAGATCCAACCAGTCCATTCTGAAGGAGATCAGCCCTGGGATTTCTGTGGAAGGAATGAGGTTAAAGCTGAAACTCTAGTACTTTGGCCACCTCATGCGAAGAGCTGACTCATTGGAAAAGACTCTGATGCTGGGAGGGATTGGGGGCAGGAGGAGAAGGGGACGACAGAGGATGATTCCAGTAGTCATATATGGAAGTGAGAGTTGGACTGTGAAGAAGGCTGAGCACCAAAGAATTGATGCTTTTGAACTGTGGTGTTGGAGAAGACTCTTGAGAGTCCCTTGGACTGCAAGAAGATCCAACCAGTCCATTCTGAAGGAGATCAGCCCTGGGATTTCTGTGGAAGGAATGAGGTTAAAGCTGAAACTCTAGTACTTTGGCCACCTCATGCGAAGAGCTGACTCATTGGAAAAGACTCTGATGCTGGGAGGGATTGGGGGCAGGAGGAGAAGGGGACGACAGAGGATGAGATGGCTGGATGGCATCATGGACTCAATGGAGTCTGAGTGAACTCTGGGAGTTGGTGATGGACAGGAGGCCTGGCGTGCTGTGATTCATGGGGTCGCAGAGTTGGACACAACTGAGCGACTGAACTGAACTGAACTGAACTGAATGGGGCTGGATGCCATGATCTTAGTGTGTTGTTTTTTTTTTTTTTAAATATTTAATCTTAAGTCAGCTCTTTCACTCTCCTCCTTCACCATCATCCAGAGGCCCTTTAGTTTCTCTTTGCTTTTTGCCATGAGAGTGGTGTCATTTGCATATCTGAGGTTGTTGATGTTTCTCCTGCGTATCTTGATTCTGGCTTGTAGCTGATCCAGCCGAGAATTTCTCATGTTGTGCTCAATGTATAGATCAAACAAACAGGGTGACAGCAGACAGCCTTGTCATACTCCTTTCTCCATCTTGAACCAATCAGTTGTTCTACAAAGGATTCTAACTATTGCTTCTTGACCTACATAACAGGTTATTAGACTAGCAGCTCCTTAATTTATTTCCTTTGTTTTATTATTATCTTAATTCTTAAGAGTTACACTCAGTGAACAGGATAAATTGAATTGTGCTTGTTGAATAAATTAACTAAAAATACAATGGAGAGGTTGAGAAACTTCCATCTAAAATGTCAGAGTCACAAATATTCACACCCCTGGTTATTCAGGATGAAACATGGTAGTTGTTCAGTCACTAAGTTGTGTCCAACTCTGTGACCCCATGGACTGCAGCACACCAGGCTTCCTTGTCCTTCACTATCTCCCAGAGTTTGCTCAAACTCATGTCCACTGAATCAGTGATGCCATCCAACCATCTCATCTTCTGTTGTCCCTTTCTCCTCCTGCCTTCAATCTTTCCCAGCATCAGGGTCTTTTTCAATGAGTCAGTTTTTGCACCAGGTGGTCAAAGTATTGGGGCTTCAGCATTAGTACTTCCAATGAATCTTCAGGGTTGATTTCCTTTAGAACTGACTGGTTTGATCTCCTTGCTGTCCAAGGGACTCTCAAGAGTCTTCTCCAGCACCACATTTTGAAAACATCATTTCTTTGGCACTCAGCCTTCTTATGGTCCAGCTCTCACATCTGTACATGATTAGAAAAACCATAGCTTTGACTATATGGACTTTTGTTGACAAAGTGATCTCTCTGCTTTTTAATATGCTATATAGGTTTATCATAGATTTTCTTCCAAAGAGTAGCATCTTTTAATTTCATGGCTGCTGTCACCATCCACAGTGGTTTTGGAGTCCAAAAAGATAAAATCTGTCATTGTTCCTATTCTTTCCCCATCTTTTTGTCATGAAGCGCTGTATATGATAGACTCTCCTCTTAATTCAGATGTATTGAAAATACCATTAAACAGAAATATTGGAGAGTTTTTCTCTAACTATAACATCCTACCCATCTCCTTGGCATTCGGATCTCAATTATGAAGGTGAATTAGCATACTAGACGTTAATGACATTAATTCTGCTCTTCTTTTAAGCATATCCAAAAGAATATAAGGTATATAAACATTTGTACAAAAGTATTTATCTTCATGTACAATTTTGTCATATAGAATATTTTAAAATTTCATGTTCAATAGTAATAATTTTATTTTTATTTATTTAGATAAAAGAATTAAAGGCATACTATTGCCTAAATGAATTATCTTAGTTGATGCCAGGAGCTAAGTAGTTCTCAGCCTCTCATTATGCTTAATTTGTGTATAAAGTCCCTCATGACCCAATTCTGTTGTGCTCTCAGGCGTCAACATCTACTTATTAAAAAATTCTCATTCATAAATCAAGGTTACAAGATTGATTAACTGTTTACTACCCACCAATAAGCATCTGATTAGTTTACAATGATTTCATTTGGTCAACTTCACAAGCAAAGTAATAAGACTAATCTGCCATATAGATGTGTTTGTGCCTAAGTTGCTTCAAACATGTCTGACTCTGTGTGACCCCATGGCCAGACTCCTCTGTCCATGGTATTCTCCAGGCAAGAATACTGGAGTGGGTTGCCATGCCCTCCTCCAGGGGATCTTCCGGACCCAGGGATTGAACTGGCATCTCTTGCATCTCCTGTGTTGACAGGCAGTTCTTTACCACTAGCACTACCTGGGAAGCCCCACCATATGGGTGTGTGTTAGTTGCTCAGTCCTGTCCAACTCTTTGAAACCCCATGGACTGTAGCCCACCAGGCTCCTCTGTCCATGGCAAGGATACTGGAGTGGATTACCATGCCCTCCTCCAGGGTATCTTCCTGACCCAGAGACTGAACCTTGTGAACCTTGGTGTCCCACAATTGCATGCAGATATATCACAAGCAATCCCCCAAGGAAGCCCCATAAAAATGAGTTCTATCCAATTATTTGTGTAAAATTAACATGAAATCGTGCTTTCCAAAATATAAATCATTTAACTAGTCAGCTCTTATAGAAGCCACATTGATTACCTCTTTATTAAGTTTGTATGTTGCATCTGTTTATCCTGTTTGTTATTATTATGTTGTAGATGTATGCTTTGATGAGTACATATTCTTATTATCACAGCCATGTCCCAATATAATTTCAGGATGTTCTGATTCTCTATCCTTAGTATCATATTTTTATGTAGTTATCCCATTTTAAAATTTATAATTACTAGGTTTTTTTTTAGAATACCTTTTTAATGTTTGCAGTGGACCTTGAATACTGTGCAGTCCAATCATTTTTATTTAACTAACATGGAATAATTCAAAAAGAAAAAAATGTCTTTCAGTTGTAGCAAAGATAATTTTCTCCTGTTCATTCTGTCAGATTCCAAGGTGAACAGTAAATGAAGGAAAATGTAACAGAGTATATATATTATATATACATTGTATATATACATATTGTAATATATATACAATGTATATATATGTATATATCATATTACAGAAAAACCCAAATGAACTGTTTAACCAAGCCAATAGTATTTTGTTCCATGTGCTTGAATTGGCCTAAGGAAGAATTTAAAGCCTAGACATGATTATCTAAATACCAACTTAGAAACGGGCAATTATTATGAAGCCCTCTGAAAGTAATTTTAGGTAACTATGTAAAGCAATATATTTCCATCATACTAAATTTCATACTCAGAATTAAGAGTTAAAGCAAAGATTCTCAAACAGATAACAACATAAGAGTCACCTGCAAGACCATGAAAACATAAAATTTCTTTGCAAAGCCCCAGCATTTCTGATTCAGTAAATTCCTGATGAGGCAGGAAATTTTGCATCTCTAACAAGTTCTCAGAGAACAATAAAGCTACTGGTCCTAGGACCACACTTTGAGGAAAACTGAGTTAGAGATGTTTACTCCTTTGAAAGATATTCAGAACTGAGCATAACTGCCAGCAGCCACAGCTGATCACAATGTAACTGAAAGTTATTGACACATGTAATAAAGAGGTGGGGAAAGATCTTGTCCTCAAGTCTCCTACTGTGGCTTTGTTAATACCAGTCACTTCAGAGGAATAGATGGCACAGGTAAATAGAGAGAGAGGCTGACTCAAACAATTTACTAACAGAATTACACTTTGGCTGAACACTCACATTAACCACTGAATAGTTGCTGAATTGCCAAAACCAAAGAATAATGCTGATAACTGGAGTTTTTCTGGACTAAAGAAAACACATTTTCCCCTCATTAGGAAAGAGATGTGCTCCACAACTCATTTGTATGTGTAGTAAAAATTTATCCTCCAGTTCCAAGTCTTGGTAAACAACTTGTGTAAGCCTGCATGAACTTCTCTCTCTCTCTCTTTTTTCCCCATAGAAGCCCTTACCCATTCTCTCTGATGGGACACTATTCTGGGTTCTTCCAGAATCTGTGACCCCCAATTTGCAGTTCTAAGTCACCAAATAAACTGCCTTTTTGCCTCTCAACAGTTCACAGTTCTTTTGGTTGACATATACAAGTGGCTGGTAAGAGGAAGAAATGATAAGTCTGGATAAGTAGGGTGGTGGGTGAGCTACCTCACACCCTCTCTATCAGATAAAGCCAAATCTTTGAAAGTGTTTAAGGGAAATCTCATCATCATATTTACACTTTAGAAAGACCAGTACTCTGGATTCTGAATTATTTATTCAATATTGCTCTTTGTGGAGGATTTAGCAGTTATTTATACATAGTGTTTATAGATAGAGAATGGGCTTCCTATGTGGCACTAGTGGTAGAGAATGCGCCTGCCAATGCAGGAGACATAAGAGACGTGGCTGGGTCCCTGGGTAGGGAAGATCCCCTGGAGGTAGGCACAGAAATCCACTTCAGTAATTTTGCCTGGAGAATCCCATGGACAGAGGAGCCTGATGAGCTATAGTCCAAAGAGTCACAAAGAGTCAGACACGACTGAAGCGACTTAGTACACACATAAACACATAGAGAATATTTTTTGTTTCTTTTGGGCCAGGTTGTAGATTAATTGCAAATATGCTTCCAATTCTTCCCCTCTGTATTTATGCCCCTTTTAATAGCCTTCACAAACTCCCCTAAGAAGAAGAATCAGTTTCTCCACATCTCAGATCTGAGCAGGCCCTGTCAATTTTTTTGGCCAGTAGGAAGCAGCAGGAATAGCTATGTGCTGGTTCCAAGAATAGGGCTCAAGAGTCTCATACATTTCTACTCTTACTTAAGGGTCTCATACCCTTCCCTCCAGCACCATCATCAAAGTATATGCTAATAAGTACCAGCTAGCATGCTGGAATGCTGGACAATAAGACCATATGAAAGAGAGCCAGCTTATCCCAGCTTAAAGCATTTGAAACCAGGTAGCTCCTCCTTCAGAGAAGGCAATGGCATCCCACTCCAGTACTCTTGCCTGGAAAATCCCATGGATGGAGGAGCCTGGTGGGCTGCAGTCCATGGGGTCGTTACTAGTCGGACACGACTGAGTGACTTCACTTTCACTTTTCACTGTCATGCACTGGAGAAGGAAATGGCAACCCACTCCAGTGTTCTTGCCTGGAGGATCCCAGGGACGGGGGAGCCTGGTGGGCTGCCGTCTATGGGGTCGCACAGAGTCAGACATGACTGAAGCAACTTAGCAGCAGCAGCAGCAGCAGCTCCTCCTTGGCTTACCAACTGACCACATGCTCTTGAAGAGACCCAACTGAGGTCAGTTGAGTATAGAACAGATGAAAAGACTTTCACTAGGTAAATAGATGTAAAAATATTTCTTGTTATAAGCCATTGAAATTTGGTAGGAACAGAAAACGTATCATTAAAGCAATGGATAACAATAGATAGGCATTCCACAGTATTTTAGTATGTGACTTTATTTAATGCTATCTAGAGTATATCATGAGAAACAATGGACTAGAAGAAACACAAGCTGGAATCAAGATTGCTGGGAGAAAAATCAATAACCTCAGATATGTAGATGAAACCACCTTATGACAGAAAGTGAAGAGGAACTAAAAAACCTCTTGATGAAAGTGAAAATGGAGAGTGAAAAAGTTGGCTTAAAGCTCAACATTCAGAAAACAAAGATCATGGCATCCGGTCTCATCACTTCATGGGAAATAGATGGGGAAACAGTAGAAACAGTGTCAGACTTTATTTTTGGGGGCTCAAAAATCACTGCACATGGTGATTGCAGCCATGAAATTAAAGACGCTTACTCTTTGGAAGAAAAGTTATGACCAACCTAGATAGCATATTGAAAAGCAGAGACATTACTTTGCCGACTAAGATCGTCTAGTCAAGGCTATGGTTTTTCCTGTGGTCATGTATGGATGTGAGAGTTGGACTGTGAAGAAGGCTGAGCGCTGAAGAATTGATGCTTTTGAACTGTGGTGTTGGAGAAGACTCTTGAGAGTCCCTTGGACTGCAAGGAGATCCAACCAGGCCATTCTGAAGGAGATCAGCCCTGGGATTTCTTTGGAAGGAATGATGCTAAAGCTGAAACTCCAGTACTTTGGCCACCTCATGCAAAGAGCTGACTCATTGGAAAAGACTCTGATGCTGGGAGGGATTGGGGGCAGGAGGAGAAGGGGACGACCGAGGATGAGATGGCTGGATGGCATCACTGACTCAATGGGTGTGAGTCTGAGTGAAATCCAGGAGTTGGTGATAGACAAGGAGGCCTGGTGTGCTGGAATTCATGGGGTCGCCATGAGTCGGACACAACTGAGTGACTGCACTGACTGAGTTGATTGACCTTGCAGGCAAACATTATTATAGTCTGTTTTTTAGACTGTAAACCTGAGGCTTAGATAGATAACTCCCTTTCCTCATTGCCACTCTGGCCAACTACTGCTAGAGCCCAGGATCTTCTCTGGCAAGTATGTGGTCTTTTCAAATTTTCTCTTTTGAGGGAAAAAAAAAAAAAAAAAATGAAGCCAAGTACTTTAGATCTACAGTGTAACTCATGGAAAAATGAGCTGAATTTCAATGAACAAAACATGTATCCAATGATTTCAACATTAATGAATTTTTATTCCAAGAAGTTTACAGTTTTCACCAGGTAATTCAGTCCCTTGGGCAGACAGTATTATTAATTATGTTTTACAAAGCATCCTTGTCCCTAGACTAGAAACTATGAAAAATAAATATAAGATCATTAAAAAGGACTATAATTTCATTTGTACTAATGTTAGTACTTTCTAGTTAGTACTCTCTCCTCAGCCCACCCAATTTGGCAGTACAGTGAGTGACCACTGTGATGAAAAACACATATTTCTCTCCTCAATTTATGAGAAAATCAAATTATTTTGAAAATGTTATCAACATTATCATTTTCAGTTTTTAGGCCCAGAACATAAAACTAGATGACACCACCCTTATGGCAGAAAGTGAACAAGAACTAGAGAGACTCTTGATGAAAGTGAAAGAGGAGAGTGAAAAAGTTGGCTTAAAGCTCAACATTCAGAAAACTAAGATCACGGCATCTGGTCCCATCACTTCATGGCAAATAGATGGGGAAACAGTGGAAACAGTGGCTGACTTTATTTTTCTGGGCTCCAAAATCACTGCAGATGGTGACTGCAGCCATGAAATTAAAAGACGCTTACTCCTCAGAAGGAAAGTTATGACCAACCTAGACAGCATATTAAAAAGCAGAGACATTATTTTGCCAACAAAGGTCCATCTAGTCAAGTACTAACTAGAGAGTACTAACATTAGAACTGATGTATGGATGTGAGGGTTGGACTATAAAGAAAACTGAGTGCTAAAGAATTGATGTCTTGAACTGTGAGGTTGGAGAAGACTCTCGGGAGTCCCTTGGACTGCAAGGAGAGCCAACCAGTCAATTCTAAAGGAAATTAGTACTGAATATTCATTGGAGGGACTGATATTGAGACTCCAATACTTTGGCCACCTGATGCGAAGAACTGACTCACTGGGCAAGACCCTGATGCTGGGAAAGATGGCAGGCAAGAGAAGGGGACAATAGACAATGAGATGGTTGGATGGCATCACTAACTCAATGGACATGAGTTTGAGTAAGCACTGGAAGTTGGTGATGCACAGGGAAGCCTGTCCATGTGACCCCTGCAGTCCATGGGGTCACAAAGAGTCCCATACTCTGAGTGACTGAACTGAACTATTTTCATGTTCACAAAGAGTTGGATACACTGAGTGACTGAACTGACATAGTTCCATGTTCACAAGAAAAATGTGCTAGCTGTTTAAGCCACATTGATGTCCCCAATTTAAATAATAATGTTAGATTCAGTTACTGCTAATCCATAAACATGATAAACCAACGTCATTAGAGTTAACTTGTTAGAGGAACACCAGGCTTATTATTATTATTTTTGCTTTAATTGATACTTGTCAAAATATTTACTGCTTTGAACATTTTTTTTTGCTAATATAATGCTTTTTTTATTTATTAAAAATAGCATTGCTCTTTTTCTGTGCTATCCAGAGAGGGGTCAATACAGAACTGTTCTGGATTTATCTCTAAGTTTAAGGGAACCAGATCCCTTGATGTCCTACAAATGAAGGAGATGGCCTCAAACCGCATGCAGCAGAAACCCATTGGTACACTGAGTACCAATCAGAACAGTACATCTACGAAAGAAAAAGTGATGGAATTACCTCATACAAGTAAAGAGGACATAGGAGAAGCTTCTGCTTGCAGCTCCTGCCATTGTTGCTATGGAAAATGGGGCAGTTGACAAGTGTTTTGTCCTCCGGGAATACCGGCCGGAGCTGTGCTGAAGTTTCTGCAGCCCATATTGCAGTGACTGCTTCACTGCTGAACCTTCCCTAAGGCGATCCAGGTAGCCTTCTGGGAGCCATGACTTCCTGTGCTTTGTGGTTACTTATCTGGGCTGATCTTAAGAGCTGTCTTGGGTTAACCCACCTACCATTGTTGTGTCACACAGACTCGCCTCTGCACTACTGCACTATGTGAACTTTTCTATCCCTGAACAACAAAAAGGGAGCTCCCAGGAGAGGTCTTCTGTGGTGGATAAGGGAGGTGGGAAGTTCTGCGCATGCTATCATCTCGCGTGAGCGCAGCATCATCTCGCGTGAGCGCCGCATCATCTCGCGTGAGCGCCGCATCATCTCGCGTGAGCGCCGGGGAGTGGCTCGGCCTGATCTCTGCTTCCACAGAGATGCGGAAAAGCGGGAGGCTGCTGGAAAGGTTGTGGTCCAGAAGCGGTTTTCAGGTGAATGGACTGCTCTAGCATTTACTGCTCCTCGGCCTGAGGTTGCAGACAGGTCTGCAGGTGCCCTCTGTGCCCATCCAGCAGTTCTCTTCTGAAGACTGCAGCGCTCATCCTGCCACTAGGGACTGGACTGCAGCTCCCACTGCTCAGGCCACTAAACAGGTAGGAACGACCTGAGAGGTCTTAGGTTGCTCTTCCACAGATTCTTAAGCAGATAATGTAAATAAGGTTGACAAAAAACAAAGTTTCGTTAACAAATTATATCCGTGAATTAGATTCGGTAAGATATGTGTGTATATATATATATTATATGAATGTGTTTGGGTAATAGAAAAATGCAGACACAGCTGTGATTGTATCTACCTTTTATTAATTGACACATTTACAACCGAAGGTATGTATCCCATTTATTGACAAATTTAGATATGAGCAAATGAATAACCACAGTCACACGTTTTCACCATGCTAAAAGCTTTCTTCTTTTTTTTTTTAATATGTTCTCTATATCTGTGTCTGTATTTCTGCTTTTCAGATAAGATCATCTATACCATTTTTCTTGATTCCACATGTGTGCATTAATACATGATACTTGTTTTCCTAATTTCTTCTTGAAGTTTTACTTTCAGATTAACCTACATTGTATTTCTAATTCAAGTATAATGGAGTTCAAATTAGCTGGTAAAACCTAACTATTTTAAGTTTCAGAACTAAAGTGTTTTCTGTCACACTGTGGTTTATTTTTGTTTCCCCAGATTTATTTGAATTCAGGTTCTGGGGAAATATAAAAGCTCTCAATATTTTCCTTATTGTTTTAATCCAGAATATTAGACTTGGCAATGGTTTTGCCTATGGCATTGACTGGGGAATTTTTAGGATAAAAGTATTGTTTACCTGATTCCATAAATATGATATTAATATAGTTATTTGGAGATGGTAAGAGACTATATACATGTTTGTTTCTCTGGGTATAGTGCTTAGTGAATTTATTTTTCTCCATGATTTATCTTTTTACTCATTGCTATATAAAAGTTTACCTCATTTACAGTTATATTTTGTGTTATTTCAATAACCATACTTTTTTTTTCAAGTTTTACAGCTGTTTTTATAGGACTTAGTCCTAAGGTTTATTCACCCTGATAATATTTCATGTTCATCCACCTTTTATTTAAATATTATTTTGTTTGTAACTAAATATTTTGAAATCTTGTTACACTGTTCTGTGAAATTGATTTTTTGAAAGATCTCTGTGGTTTGATTTAGAGTTTACTTTCTTATAAATAGATTTCTTATATGTCTTGGAATATGGGTTCGAAGACTTATTCTATGAGGAAATTTGTTTTCTGTTTGACCCTTAAATTTGCTTCTCCTATTCTGCTCACCTGTACCTGTTGAGTGAGATTGTAATTGTCTGCACCTGATTCCCATTTCCCCAGTCAGGAATTAGGTCTCATATGAGTTTTAGGGCTCTTCGTACAGGGAAATACTGTGAGCATCAGAGGTTCATCCACCAAGTTAGTATCTCATCTTATCCACAAGTTACATGCTGTGTATTTATCTTAAGTGTGAGATGTTCCTAAATACACTTATTCTGTGTGTGTGTTGGGAGTAGAGGGAAAGGGAGGTACTTTTACAAGTAAAGAAATCCTACCTTGGTTCTCCCTTCAACCTATGAGTTCAGCTCTAGTGTTATCTTGTTTTTGGCATATTTTTATCCCTAATACAGATAAAAATCAATAATTTCCCTAGTTTATCAAAATTGAAATTGCAGGCTGCTCCTTCATTTTGCGAAGTTTGGAGAACAAACTTCTGCTTTGACTCTCTCCTGCCTCTGACCTAAATAAACACTGATCTTGTTTTATGGGATTTTTTTTTTTGGAAAAGTTTTTTTTGGGGGGGTTGAATGAGAATTACTTTATTTATTTATTTTTTTTAATTTTTACTTTATTTTACTTTACAATACTGTATTGGTTTTGCCATACATTGACATGAATCTGCCACGAGTGTACATGAGTTCAAGGCTAGGAGTTTGAGATCAATATAACAGTGTTGGTTTCTTATTTTTTAATTGAAATATAGTTGATTTATAATATTTCAGGTGTACAGCAAAGTATTCAGTTATAGATATGTATTTTTTCTTTCTCTGGTTAATTTTTTATTATAGATTATTACAAGATACTGAATATAATTCCCTTTGCTATACAGTAGGTCCTGGTTTTCTGTTTTATATAGAGTTGTGCTGTCTTTATTACTAGTTAGATTTCAACTTGATGTCAGTTCGAATCATGTTTAATCTTGAGTAGGTCTTTAGGCAGTTTTAAGACAAGCTGCTTAGTTCATGGATTTGGCTAGGAAAGGTTGAAGGCAATTTGACACCAAAATCAAGATACCTTAATTAGCATCACACTGCTACAACCATCATCTAAGTATGCTTGCTTGTCTTATCTGCATGCTTTTGTTCATAACTTTAAATCATAAACATAGTGCTAGTTTGTCTTTTCTTTCTTAGATCATTAAAAAGTGCATAATAAAATTATAGTAATTTCATGCTGAGTAATCAAGTATGTTGTAAGGGGAACAGTACCTACTTGTAGGAAACATGTTATGCTATATGAATTTTATCTTTGGAAAATCAGTTATATCAATATGAACTTACACACGTGAATTAGTATTTCAGTTTTCCAGGCAACATTATTTGTCTGCACAATGTTTCCACAGCATTATAAAATTGAATCTTTTAATAATGAAACTTGAAATATTTCAAGCTCAAGGGTACCTTTCTATATATCTACACTGGCCTCTAGACTTCCCTGGTGGCTCAGAGGTTAAAGTGTCTGCCTCCAATGCGGGAGACCTGGGTTCGATCCCTGGGTCGGGAAGATCACCTGGAGAAGGAAATGGCAAACCACTCCAGTATTCTTGCTTGGAGAATCTCATGGACTGAGGAGCCTGGTGGGCTGCAGTCCATGGGGTCACAAAGAGTCGGACACGACGGAGTGACTTTACATTACATTACACTGGCCTCTAATAGCATCTAAAACGTCACCATTAAAGTTATGTTCTTTCTTTATAGGTGCATTACCATACAGTCATTCATCTGTTAAGCATTCATTGAGTGTATGAACCAGATATAAAGACATAATATAAAATACTTGACTGTTTACTGGAAAATGGACATAAATGGTATAATACACTAACCTGTAATAAAAGGCATATATCACTATTTAAAAACCCTGACCTGCATGATGGAGACATTAGAGTGGGTGCCTGTGAAGATTATTTCTTACCTGAATGTTCTGAATCTTTTCAACCTGAGCACATGGCTCACCCTTCCCTATAAGCGGTAGCATTCATCTCTTCCATGAAAGAAGAAAATGCAGAGACCTTTCCTTCATAACCATTGCTCTCCTTGGAACTTGCCTATCTTCCCCTCCTGTTTCACGAGGTCTATAACTAGAGTTATGTCACAACATAAACCAGCATGATAAATGTGGAACCTGATAGTGGAGGGAAAAATCTAATACTCCAAAGGAGCGGCAAGACCTAACCAGCATGTATAACTTAGGATTTTCCCCCACTCCCCAACCATGGGGACACCTCTTTCATATGCACAAATCTACATTGTGGTTGATTCAGGATAAATCATGCTGTGGTAATAACAAGTGACCCTATAATCCAGAATCCAGTTGATTTACTGCAGTCGTGCTGGTTTATTTGCTATGCATCTACCAGGAGAAATCTGTGACTAAGCTCCATAAATTGAGCCTATGGGACTCAATGTGTTAAAGCAGCCCCAATTGGAACAATGGTTCTCTTTATAGAGAACATGAAGGAAGAATACACTGACTCTTAAATCTGCATCTTGAAAACTAGTCACATCACCTCTGCTCATGTTTCATTGGTAAAACAGGACTCATAGCCCACTCTGCCATCAGCAGGGGAGATCGTTCAGAAGAGCCAGGAAAAATTACACTTTACAGTCTGCCACATCTAGCTATTTATTTTTAATGACCCAATAGTATTCCATGATATGAATGCATTCTGCTTAATGATTTCTCATATGAATATTTTGGTTGTCTTACATATTTCATCATCACAAATTATGCTGAACAGAAGATGTATCAATACATACATACTTCATCTACATATTTTTTAGGTTAGGTTTAAATATTATGAAGAAGATTGAATTCTCTTTCATATCTGAAAGTCTTTAGCCTTTCTCTCACATTTTTTTTAACTTTTTCTCATTTTTATAAATAGATTCAGTCTTTCAAAAGTATCTGACAAAAATTCTTCTAAATGTGTATCATTATGGTGGTAAGGGAGAGTACAGAACCATCTTTACCTTGGTCATTAAAATGACCATTTTCATTACTACCAAGGATGGAGAGGAGAGGATGAAGGACAGGCTGCACTGCTCTGTTACTGCATTGCTCACCATTTTTTTTATGTCTTCTTCCTTGCAGACATAAATTGTAAAGAAAGTCAAATTTTTAATAAGTTTTATGACTGCATTGGGTCTAATACTGACTTCTGATTAATTCTGAGATAACTTATTTTCCCTCTTGTTCATCTCAAGTCCTGACACAGAGCTGATGTTTCCTGCTTAAATGCGATAATACCATTCTTTTTTTTCAGACCAACATGCTTAGTGCTAATTTGTGGTTGTAACAGTCTGTGCAACATGAATTAATCACACTAGTATACAGGGTGAAATCACAGTTTATAGGTTCAAAATTAAATGTGTCATGTTGCTACATAAAGAATGTAGTTTTTGACAGTTTTCAATTAGAAACATAAATATCCAGTTGCTGATCCTTCATTGTTAATGAGATGGATGTTGAAATTATTTAAGGCCTTAAAGACAGTAGTTGGTTGAGGGTTTCTGAAAATGAGGGAGAATGTGATGGGTATGTTTTCTTAAGCATGAGTGGAGGGATTGGACCCATATAAAAGTTGGAAAACCTCTGCTATGAAAGGAGAAGGAGAAGAAAGTGTGTGTGGATACTGGCTGATTTTAAGCTTTGATATAGATCAAATAGAAGTTTTCAGAACTGATAGGCTGAAAGTAACAGACCATAATGGTTATTAATTAAACTGTAAGATAGGGATAACAATAGAACATATGTGCTTTTATTTATATAGACTTGAATCCCAGAACCACAGTATACTTTCAACATCACTTTGTGGACATGACACATACACTCTACTCCATAGGTTACTCATTTTAAAATGGACATAATAATCTCAATTATTTAGGTTGTAAGGAGAACCAAATGCTGCAAATGAAGTGTTATTGACAGTCAATAAATATGATTGCTTCATTGCTTTATCTTAAACTACTTTATCTCACATTAAAGATTTAATGAGCATGGCCCCGCCCATCAGAACAAGACCCAGTTTCCCCTTCAGTCAGTCTCTCCCATTAGGAAGCATCCATAAGCCTCTTATCCTTCTCCACCAGAAGGCAGACAGAATGAAAACCACAATCACAGAAAACTAACCAATCTAATCACATGGACCACAGCCTTGTCTAACTCAGTGAACTAGGAGCCATGCCGTGAAGGTCCACCCAAGATGGACAGGACATGGTGGAGAGTTCTGACAAAACATGGTCCACTGGAGAAGGGAATGGCAAACCACTTCAATATTCTGCCTTGAGAACCACATGAACAGTCTGAAAAGGCAAAAAGATATGACACTGAAAGATGAACTCACTAGTTGGTAGGTGTCCAATATGCTACTGGAGATCAGTGGAGAAATAACTCCAGAAAGAATGAAGAGATGAGCCAAAGCAAAAACAATGCCCAGTTGTGGATGAGACTGGTGAAGGAAGTAAAGTCCAATGCTATAAACAGCAGTATTGCATAGGAACCAGGAATGTTAGGTCCATGAATCAAGGCAAATAGGAAGTGGTCAAATAGGATATGGCAAGAATGAATGTCAACATTCTAGGAATCAGTGAACTAAAATGGACTGGAATAGGTGAATTTAACTCAAATGGCCATTATATCTACTACTGTGGGCAAGAATCCCTTAGAAGAAATGGAGTACCCATCAGTGTCAACAAGAGTCCAAAATGCAGTACTTGGATTCAATCTCAAAAATGACAGAATGATCTCTGTTCATTTCCAAGGCAAACCATTCAATATCACAGTAATCCAAGTCTGTGCCCCATCCAGTAATGCTTAAGAAGCTGAAGCTGAACAGTTCTATGAAGACCTACAAGACCTTCTAGAACTAACACCCCCAAAAAGATGTCCTTTTCATTATAGGGGACTGGAATGCAAAAGTAGGAAGTCAAGAAACACCTGGAGTAACAGGCAATTTGGCCTTGGAATGTGGAATGAAGCAAGGCAAAGACTAATAGAGTTTTGCCAAGAAAATGCACTGGTCACAGCAAACATCCTCTTCCAACAACACAAGAGAAGACTCTACACATGGACATCACCAGATTGGCAACACCGAAATTAGATTGATTATATTCTTTGCAGCCAAAGATGGAGAAGCTCTATACAGTCAACAAAAACAAGACCAGGAGCTGACTGTGGCTCAGATCATGAACTCCTTATTGCCAAATTCAGACTTAAATTGCAGAAAGGAGGGAAAACCACTGACCATTCATGTATGATCTAAATCAAATTCCTTATGATCATAAAGTGGAAGTGATAAATAGGTTCAAGGGATTAGATCTTGATTAGATAGAGTGCCTGAAGAACTATAGATGGAGGTTCATGGCATTTACAGGAGGCAGTGATCAAGACCATCCCTAAGAAAAAGAAATGCAAAATGGCAAAATAGTTGTCTGAGGAGGCCTTACAAATATCTGAGTAAAGAAGAGGTGCAAAAGGCAAAGGAGAAAAGGAAAGATATACCCATTTGAATGTAGAGTTCCAAAGAATAGCAAGGATAGATTATAAAAAAAACCTTCCTCAGTGATCAATGCAAAGAAATAGAGGAAAACAACAGAATGGGAAAGACTAGAGATCTCTTCAAGAAAATTAGAGGGAACATTTCATGCAAAGATGGGCTCAATAAAGTACAGAAATGGTATGGACCTAACAGAAGCAGAAGATATTAAGAGGAGGTGACAAGAATACACAGAAGAACTATACAAAAAAGATCCTCATGACTGAGATAACGACAATGGTGTGATCACTCACCTAGAGCCAGACATTCTGGAGTGTGAAGTCAGGTGGAACTTAAGAAGCATCACTTCCAACAAAACTAGTGGAGGTGATGGAATTACAGTTGAGCTGTTTCAAATCCTAAAAGACGGTGCTGTGAAAGTGCTGCACTCAATATGCCAGCAAACTTGGAAATCTCAGCAGTCACCACAGGACTGGAAAAGGTCAGTTTTTATTCGAATCCCAAAGAAAGGCAATGCCAAAGAATGTCAAACAACCACACAGTTGCAGTCATCTCACACACTAGCAAGTTCAGTTCAGTCACTCAGTCATGCAGTCATCTCACACACTAGCAAGTTCAGTTCAGTCACTCAGTCATGTCCGATTCTTTGTCACCCCATGGACTGAAGCATGCCAGGCCTCCCTATCCATCACCAACTCCTGGAGTTTACTCAAACTCATGTCTGTTGAGTCAGTGATGCCATCCAATCATCTCTTCCTCTGTCGTCCCCTTCTCCTCCCGTCTTCCATCTTCCCCAGCATCAGGGTCTTTTCAAATGAGTCAGTTCTTTGCATCAGGTGCCAAAGTATTGGCGTTTCAGCTTCAGCAACAGTCCTTCCAGTGAATATTCAGGACGATTTCCTTTAGGATGGACTGGTTTGATCTCCTCACTGTCCCAGGGACTCTCAAGAGTCTTCTCCAACACCATAGTTCAAAAGCATCAATTCATCAGCATTCTCTATAGTCCAATTCTCACACCCATACATGACTACTGAAAAAACCATAGCTTTAACTAGATGGACCTTTGTTGGCAAAATAATGTCTCTGCTTTTTAGTATGCTATCTAAGTTGGTCATAACTTTTCTTCCAAGGAGCAAGTGTCTTTTAATTTCATGGTGACAGTCATCATCTGCAGTGGTTTTGGAGCCCAAAAAGGTAAAATCTGTCACTGTTTCCATTGTTTCCTCATCTTATTTGCCGTGAAGTGTTGAGACCAGATGTAATGATCTTATTTTTCTGATTGCTGAGTTTTAAGCCAACTTTTTCATTCTCCTCTTTTCACTTACATGCAGAGGCTTTTTAGTTCTTCTTCACTTTTTTGCCATAAGGGTGGTGTCATCTGAGGTTATTGATATTTCTGCTGGCAATCTTGATTCCAGCTTGTGCTTCATCCATTCTGGTATTTTGCATGATGTACTCTGCATATAAGTTAGATAAGCAGGGTGACAATATACAGCCTTCCCGTACTGCTTTCCCAATTTGGAACCAATCTGTTGTTCCATGTCCAACTTTAGCTGTTGCTTCTTGACTGTCATACAGGTTTTTCAGGAGGCAGGTCAGGTGGTGTGGTATTCCATTTCTTGAAGAATTTCCCATAGTTTGTTGTGATCCACACAGTCAAAGAGAGAACATTGCAAATGTCTAATTTAGAGATGTGCTTTTTTGCATTAAAGTCACAGGGATTTTTAGCAAATGTCTTAAAGCTTTAAGGTCAGAGAGCTGTTGAACTAACTGATACACCACTGATTATGAACCTCCCTTGTTCTAGTCTCTATCTCACTGAACTCTCTGTCTGGGATTCTCTCTGTTATTGTTTCTGTCTCTTTCTGTGATTTCATTTCTTTCCAGATGTGTGACGAAACATGGAGTTTTTGGTCGAGAGACAGGTTCTGTCAATGGAAAACCAAATAATAACACTCACGCTAAAAAGAAAGAGAATTTTATTTGAGCCACAGAGGATTATAACCCAGGAAATACACTCTCAGAAGCTCTGAAAACTTTCATTGGTCTGTAGTTAGAGATGTGGTTTTATACATTCTTGTGACAAAGAGTTCATATATCATATTGACAGGTTGGCCTTGTATATAAAGTTCATTGGAGAAGCTTTGGTCAGTTACGCACGTGCAGAGCAACCCTTTGGTCAATCCAATCTCCTGTAAGAGATGAAAAAGGAACATAAACCTTAAAATTACAATACTGGCATCTGATGAAAGGAACCATTTTTCTCAGGTTGATTATATGTACTCCTACTTTTAGGACATCTGGTTAACATATAATGCAGGTGCACATTGGGAAAGTTCCACCACAAAGCAGGTCAGTTTATGTGAGGGTATATGTATTTAATTTTGACTTAGTTTTTCCTGCCATTTAAAAAGTCATGATTTTTTTCCTTATTCATTGTTTTACTTTTTCACCATTTATACCTTGTAAAACCTCAAACACTTTACCTTATCCTGTAAGTCTGTTTTTTCTCTCTCTCTCTTTTTTTTTGTCAAAATGAAGATAGTAATAACTGTCTTGCATGTTTGAATGATTTACAGGAGGTAAGGTATGTAATCCCATCATAACTTCCATATAGTTTCTCTATTGTGAGCAATAGAGACACAAAACTAAATTCCCAACCCTATTCCCCTTTTGCAGTATACCGCAATTTACATCAGGAGAAGGCAATGGCAACCCACTCCAGTACTCTTGCCTGGAGAATCCCATGGATGGAGGAGCATGGTAGGCTGCAGTTCATGGGGTCGCTAAGAGTCGGACACGACTGAACGACTTTACTTTCACTTTTCACTTTCATGCATTGGAGAAGGAAATGGCAACCCACTCTAGTGTTCTTGCCTGGAGAATCTTAGGGACAGAGGAGCCTATTGGGTGCCATCTATGGGGTCACACAGAGTCGACATGATTGACATGACTTAGCAGCAGCAGCAGCAATTTACATCAGGCATATAATATTGGTAAGCTACTTTTACATAGTTATTGATAATTTTTGACTAGATGCATCTGGTTTTGAAATGAACACTAAAACTAAATGAAATATCTTTATCCTTATCAGTGTCATTATCTACAAGCTTTTTTATTTTTTTAATTAATTTTTATTTTTTAGTTTGTTTTGCTTTACAATACTGTATTCGTTTTGCTACACATCGACATGAATCTACAAGCTTTTTTAAACAATGTCGTGCATCATTTTTGCCTTATAAAGCTAAAGTTGCTCAGTTGTGTCCGACTTTGCGACCCCATGGACTGTATAGGCCATGGAATTTTCCAGGCCAGAATACTGGAGTGGGTAGCCTTTCCCTTCTCCAGGGGATCTTCCCAACCCAGGGATTGATCCCAGGTCTACCTGCATTGCAGGTGGAGTCTTTACCAGCTGAGCCACAAAGGAAGCCCAAGAATACTGGAATGGGTAGCCTTTCCCTTCTCCAGCAGATCTTCCTGACCCAGAAATCGAGCAGGGGTCTCCTGCATTGCAGGCAGATTCTTTACCAACTGGGCTATGAGGGAAGCCTATAAAGGTAAAACACCATTCTATTGGTTGTTAGCTATTAGAAGAGCGTTGGTAGAAAATAAAAAGTCTGTTCCACTGAGACTTAACTTCTGTTTTGTTCGATGACATTGTTGACATATCCATAAGTCTACAGGGAAGAAAATTCATTTAAAAATGCAGTGCTTCCCACAAAGACACACTTTTATAGAATAGGAAATAATTAAACTGAAATGGTAGCTACCTTAAAAACTACATCATTAAAACATATAGTCTGTTTACAGTGCTTTCTGTCTTACTTTTCTCATGAGCATTATTAAATTCCTCCTGGAGCCAAAGGACTGATAATGTTAACCCTGTGACAGTGCCTTGTTACCTCACCATCACCCAATCAGAGAATTATGCACGAGTTCATCACATACCCTACCACCCCCTCCCTCACCTTGCCTTTGAAAATGCTTTGCCATTCTGGGAGCTCTGGGTTTTTCTGTGGCCTGAGCCACCTACCTCCTTGCATGGTCCTGCAATAAACCTTTCTCTGCTCGAAACTCAGACATTTCAGTTTGTTTGGCTGCATTGGGCACACAAACTTGCACTAACATCAGGACAGGAAAAACTGAACCCTAGGGTAAATTTTGGGTTTTGGGTGACAATGATACGTTCATCCTTGGTTAAAAAAAATACCACTCTGGGGAGTGATGTTGAGATGTTGATGACTGAATAATGGGGAGGCAAAACATGGGTGGGGACAAGAGGTATATGTAAAATTTCTGTACTTTTGTCTCAATTTTATTGTAAAACTTAAATTGTTCCCCCAAGATAAATTCTTTAAGAAAATAAAGAAAAATTGAGTCAGAGTTCTGCCAGGTGATTCTCCTCCCTTATATGGCTTTGGATGAAGTCAGCTGGACAATGAGATTGTCTGGAGTTGGGGTGGCTGGGAGGAATGGGCTAATATGGATCTCTCAGTCAGAGATCCTATGCTCACTGTTCTCAGGGCACATGGACTTCTAACATCATAAGTCATTCCTTCCAGTTAGTCTTATAGAGGTGGGAAATGGAATTTGACAGTTGATTCAGACTTGGTCCCAAAACTCACACAGCCTTACTTTCTCAGCATCTTGTTGGTCAAAGCATTTAGAGAGTTATTGCAACAAAAGGGAGGAAAGGAGATCACAACTGTGGATATTAGGAGCGTCAAAGAGTATACAAATCTTTAATTTAACTCAGTAAGCCTTTATGTGGATCCCAGAGTACTGGAAGCAGTACATAGTTATAAAGCAGAACCAGTAAAGGCTATAAAAAGATGGCCATTGGCAGGAGTTCTTTGGGGATATGTAACACTGAATACATTTCAAGTGTTCAGGGTCACTTTAATTCCCATAATGGCATGATGTATAAATCCAAGTTGTGACTCTAAATGAGGAAGATGGTTGCTCATGGCAGGGCTTGACTGGGTGAACCATTAGTGCAGTTTACCCCATGGGGCTCTGCTGACCTCTCTAGTATTACACAATACTACAAGAATTCTTTTTTCCTCATTAATTTCTAATTTTATATTGGAGTATAGCTGATTAACAGTACTGTGATGTTTCAGGTGAATAGGGAAGGATGTCGGAGAAGGCAATGGCACCCGACTCCAGTACCCTTGCCTGGAAAATCCCATGGACGGAGGAGCCTGGTAGGCTGCAGTCCATGGGGTCACAAGGAGTTGGACACGACTGAGCGACTTCACTTTACTTTTCGCTTTCATGCATTGGAGAAGGAAATGGCAACCCACTCCAGTGTTCTTGCCTGCAGAATCCCAGGGACGGGGGAGCCTGGTGGGCTGCTGTCTCTGGGGTCACACAGAGTTGGACATGACTGAAGCGATTTAGCAGCAGCAGCAGCAGGGAAGGATATGCATATATCCATTCTCCCTCAAACTCCTCACCCATCCAGGCTACCACATAACATTGAGCACAGTTCCATGTGCTGTACAGTAGGTCCATGTTGGTTATCCATTTGTTCATTTTAGTCATTGCATCTTAAAATCTTGTGAACCCACTATCAAAATGTACTTTCATAAACCTCTATAGCTATGCACACCTCCCAGCATTCATCCTCAACCAGTTAAATCCTATTAATACTTTAAAGTCAAGAGTAACTCCTTTTGTTATTCTCATCCTGTTTTCCTGTTTATTTATTTTTTAAATTTTATTTATTGGGTGCAATGCATCTTCATTGCTGCACATGGACTTTCTAGTTGTACACCAACTTCTCACTGCAGTCAGTGGCTTCTCTCGTTGTGGAGAACAGGCGCTATGTTCTTGTGCTTCAGTAGGTGTGGCAAACCGAGGCATGTAGGATCTTCCCCGGCCAGAGACTGAACTGGTTCCTGGTTTAATTACTGTTTTTCTGAACTCCAATAGCTCACCAAGCATACCTCTCTTAATCTGTCATGTGTATTGACCTTGATGTTGCAATTCCAGTCTTTATAACCTCTAAACAATAGTGGCCCACAGAGATGAGTATTCCATTGTTTTCTCTTTCTTAGAACATCACTCATAGTGATGAAAGTACTCTAAGAATGCTTGTTGATTAAATGAATAATTAAACTGCTTGCTCTTATAATCTGTCCATGGGATTTTTCAGGCAAGAATACAGGAGTGAGTTTCTCATTTCCTACTCCAGGGGATCTTCCCAACCCAGGTATCAAAACTGTCTTTTATATCTCCTGCATTGCAGGCGATTCTTAACCTGCTGAGCCATCAGGGTAACCCTGTACTCAACTGCAGAATATCTATTGCTACTCAGCCATTTATCTTCTCCTGATAGCAAGCAGCTTTCTTTTAGTCAGTCCTTACTTACCTGCTGCTTTATCACTGTTCCCTCTTTATCTTTTGCTCCTACTCTCACCATACCACAACTCAAAATACATAAAGAGCCCCATCATGGATTCAGGTTCAGACAAAAGACCACAAAAGACCTTAGCTTCCTCTTTCAGTTTCTCCAGTCTAAGGATGAGTAGAGGCATCCTACTATTAATGATCCCTGGGATTTCTTTCCATCCTTCTGCTTCTCAACTCTTTCGTAACTAATTTTCTACATTAAATTACCTCCCACTTTAAATACCAGAGATCTTCCCTGGTGGCTCAGAGGTTAAAGCGTCTGCCTCCAATGTGGGAGACCCGGGTTCGATCCCTGGGTTGGGAAGATTCCCTGGAGAAGGAAATGGCAATCCACTCCAGTATTCTTGCCTGGAAAATCCTGTGGACAGAGAAGCCTAGTAGCTTACAGTCCACGGGGTCGCAAAGAGTCGGACACGACTGAGTGACTTTACCTACCTTACCTTTAAATACATGGGGATGTTTTTACTTTCCTGTTTGTGCTTTGACAAATTGAATATCTGTGAGAGTAGAGTTATAGACATGGATGGAGGGTAGCAGAATATTCAAGGTCAGATTGTGGTTTTCCTAACATATTTTCAAGTGAAAAGTACATGTTTTCTTAAGGACTGTTAGGTTAATCATATTGACAGCTATTATTACTGGTAATCTGTATGACTGAGTCCCTTCACTGTTCTCTTAAAACTATCACAACATCATTAGTAGGCCAAACCTTAATATAAAATAAAGGTTTTTTTTTAAGATACATTTAAATAATAACAATGGACAGAGGCATAATGAATGGACAATTCAGTTCAGTTCAGTTGCTCAGTCGTGTCCGACTCTGCAACCCCATGAATCACAGCACGCCAGGCCTCCCTGTCTATCACCAGCTCCTGGAGTTCACTCAGATTCATGTCCATCAAGTCAGGGATGCCAGCCAGCCATCTCATCTTCGGTCGTCCCCTTCTCCTCCTGCCCCTAATCCCTCCCAGCATCAAAGGCTTTTCCAGTGAGCCAACTCTTCGCATGAGGTGGCCAAAGTACTGGAATTTCAGCTTTAGGATCATTCCTTCCAAAGAAATCCCAGGGTTGATCTCCTTTAGAATGGACAAGGTGATTATAATTGGATACACATAACCATTAGCATAGCTTCTTACCATGTCAATTTGCCACTAGCTTTTTGCTACAAAGTCAGTATTATTAGCTCATAAATCTAGAAGCCTAATTTCATTGTGTTAAATGGGGCTTAATGACCATTAATTGTTATTTTTTGTGTTTATAAATATATCTTACATACTTGACCATTTAAATAATTCACTTTTAAAAATCCATACCTTTCTTTGGAAATTGAAAAAAGTCATTAAAAATTTTTGTTACTAAAGATTCATGTTGTCATAAAATCTGTAATTTTGAATTATTCTCAAGTATTGAGAACTAGATGCCAGAAATGACTACTTTATCAGAATTTTAGCTACTTAGAGTACTGATAATAATTAGCCAAGGAAACATTTAAGTTCAGTGACATCAATAATTAAATTTATTTTTCTTTGACTCTTGGTCCTGTGAAATGTAGTGGTGGAGAATGTCTGTATAAAATATATACTTCCAATTAAACCTATAATCTACAGTGAATATGATATGGTCAATGCTCATTCCTAGTAATTACTAGCAATGTATCTTTTGACTTTATGCAGCTTTTCTAAAAACATTTGTGTATACACATATATGCATATATATTTCTTTATATATGTCTATATGTATTTTTTTGCCTTTGGTTTTGTTGGGGAAGTGTGTAATTTCCTCGGTTCTCTCTCATCACAACAAAAATTTGAAGCAACGGACCAGCATTACAGCTCTGGGACAGACCAGTGTCAGACCCAGTCCAGACAGACCAGTCTGGTCCTTGGGCCTTCTTTTGTTCAATTTTCACGGGCTTTTCCTTTCTTGTCTTTTAGCCACTGCCATTCTGGACTCCTTTTTCCTATTCTAACTACCTAACAATTTCTTTAACCAAAGCCATGTACCCTTGTGACAGACATTTTAATTGCAAATATATGTTCAACAAAAGGTAAAATTGACCAGTTTGAGGAATATAATTAATATGTCTGCACATTAATCATCAATGTGAATTTGCATACATATGAATATATGGTATACATTATTCTTTAATTAAATAATAATTTATTGAGTCATTACTGTGTACCAGAAATTGAGCCTATAGATGAAAAGAAACAGAGACACAGCCCTTAAAGAGGCAACACCATCTTTCAGGATATGAAATAGCTCAACTGGAATTCCAAGACCTCCACTAGCTTTATTCATAGTGATGCTTCTTAAGACCCACTTGACTTCTCATTCCAAGATATCTGGCTCTAGGTGAATGATCACACCATCATGATTATCTCGGTCATGAAGATCTTTTTGGTATAGCTCTTCTGGGCATTCTGACATCTCTTCTAAATATCTTCTGCTTCTGTTAGGTCCAAACCATTTCTGTCCTTTATTGTGCCTCTCTTTGCATGAAATGCTCCTTCGGTATCTCTGATTTTCTTGAAGGGATCTCTAGTCTTTCCCATTCTATTGTTTTCCTTTATTTCTTTGCACTGATTGTGGAGGAAGGCTTTCTCATCTGTCCTTGCTGTTCTTTGGAACTCTGCCTTCAAATGGGTATATCTTCCTTTTCTCCTTTGCCTTTTGACTTCTCTTCTTTTCACAGCTATTTGTAAGGCTCTTCAGACAACCATTTTGCCTTTTTGCACTTCTTTTGCTTGGGAATGGTCTTGATCACTGCCTCCTATACAATGTCACAAACCTCCTTCCATAGTTCTTCAGGCACTTTGTCTATCAGATCTAATCCTTTGAATCTATTTGTCACCTCCACTGTATAATCGTAAGGGATTTGATTTAGGTCATACCTGAATGGTCTAGTGGTTTTCCCTCCTTTCTTCAATTTCAGTCTGAATTTAGCAATAAAGGAGTTTATGATCTGAGCCACAGTCAGCTCCCAGTCTTATTTTTGCTGACTGTATACAGCTTCTTCATCTTTGGCTGCAGAGAATATGATCAGTCTGATTTTGGTATTGACCATCTGGTGATGTCCATGTGTAGAGTCTTCTCTTGTGTTGCTGGAAGAGGGTGTTTGCTATGACTCAATAGGAATGCAATTTAATAACCATCAGTTTTAATTGCAGAGGAGGCAATGGCACCCCACTCCAGTACTCTTGCCTGGAAAATCCCATGGACAGAGGAGCCTGGTAGGCTGCAGTCCATGGGGTCGTGACGAGTTGGACACGACTGAGTGACTTCATCTTCACTTTTCACTTTCATGCATTGGAGAAGGAAATGGCAACCCACTCCAGTGTTCTTGCTTGGAGAATCCCAGGGACATGGGAGCCTGGTGGGCTGCCGTCTGTGCCGTTATGGGGTCACTCAGAGTCGGACACGACTGAAGCGACTTAGCAGCAGCAGCAGCAGTTTTAACTGAATGAATGAAATGACCATGCAGTTTGTTGTGTACCCTTGTATGTAGTGTATTATTATATGAAAAATCTTGCTGAAATTTTCAAACCCATGCCAGCAGTTGAAAGCTTAGCACCACACAACCTTGATAAAAAGAGGTTTTCAAGATAAAGCCTCAGTTGATTAGAGGAAAAGCAGTATCAACCTGATGGAAGATGTTAAACACATTAGTAATGACTGCAGATTTTGGACCAACTAACATGTCAGATGTTAACGTGTCAGGTACTTTATGCCAAAGCTCAATTTTCACACCTTTTACAGTGAGAATCTGACTTTTATACCAACTGAGGAGTGCTTGTGATTATTGTTCTTATGGTAACTTGACTTTTTCTTTGGAGAAAGTATATGGTGGTGTTGGCACTGCTATAAGAGTAAAAGGGAAGAAGGAGAAAGTGAGAAATAGGGGAAAAAAAAACAAGACAAAAGAAAATGGAGAGAGGTATTCTCAGTATATTACACTCAGGTATATGCCAGGTCGGAGAAGGCAGTGGCACCCCACTCCAGTACTTTTGCCTGGAAAATCCCATGGGTGGAGGAACCTGCTAGGCTGTAGTCCATGGGGTCGCTAAGAGTCAGACACGACTGAATGACTTCACTTTTACTTCTCACTTTCGTGCATTGGAGAAGGAAATGGCAACCCACTCCAGTGTTCTTGCCTGGAGAATCCCAGGGATGGGGGAGCCTGGTGGGCTACCGTCTATGGGGTCACACAGAGTCGGACACGACTGAAGCAACTTAGCAGCAGCAGCAGCAGCATATGCCAGGTGGGACATTCTGTTTTTATGCTTGTTTGCCTTGTCTCTTCCTAGAACACCTATTTCTTCCTTTCCAATTAGCTAAATCTTATTAAGTTAATCCCTAGAAAAGACCATCTTTAGAATTAGACTTTCTAGGCTATCTCTAGAAAATTTTTCTTGATTTTTGCCAACCTCTATGAGTCTGAATTGTGGTTTCTTTTTCTGCTTCCCTGGGACTGGGCTGTTAGGCAGCATTAGTAGTTTATACCAACCTGTATAGTTTATACCACTGGGCTTCCACAGTGGCTCAGCTGGTAAAGAATCTGCTTGCCAATTCAGGAGATGCAAGAGACGTGGGTTTGATCCCTGGGTCGGGAATATTCCCTGGAGAAGGAACTAGCAACCCATTCTAGTATTCTTCCCCGGAAAATTCCATGGACAGAGGAGCCTGGCGGGCTATAGTCACACATTCACAAAGAGTTGGACACGACTGAGCACACAGGCCTACCAGCCTGTATAATAATCACACACACTCACACACATCTATTTCCTCCATGACACGGAGAGCACCTGGGCCTCCCTTTTAAAGAATGCCTGTTAAAGAATCCACTTGCAATGCAGGAGACCCTGGTTTGATTCCTAGGTTGGGAAGATCTGCTGGAAAAGGGATAGGCTGCCCACTCCAGTATTATTGGCGTTCCCTTGTGGCTCAGCTGGTAAGGAATCTGCCTGCAATGCAGGAGACCTGGGGTTGATCATGGGTTGGAAGATCCCCTGGAGAAGGGAAAAGCTTCACACTCTAGTATTCTGGCCTGGAGAATTCCTTGGATTGCATAGTCCATGGGGTCACAAAGAGTCAGACTGAGCAACTTTCAGCTGACTACTGTGGGCTTCCCTGGTGGCTCAGATGGTAAAGAATCTTTCTGCACATGCAGGAGACCTGGGTTTGATCCCTGGGTCAGGAAGATCCCCTGGAGAAGAAAATGGCAACTTTCTCCAGTATTCTTGCCTGGCGAGTCCCATAGACAGAGGAGTCCCTGACTATAAAGGTGGTCTAATCCATTTCTTATCATGGACACCCACACTGGCTCATGGTGCTAACATTAATTTTACACATTAATTCAACAACAACGGCAAAACTGACCACCGATTATAATTGAGCCTTGAATAATGAGGAGGGATGCTGGTTAGTGGGTCCATCCTCACAGAGTTGAAATCTGCCTGTATATTTTCAAATGTATAGTCAGTCCTCCTATGCGTGGTTCTGCATCTGAGGGATCGGCCAAACACAGATTGTGAAGTACTGTAATAGTGCATTTGGTGGGGGAAAAAAAAAATCTGAGTGTCAGGACACCTAAACAGTTCAGTCCTGTTGTTTAAGGGTCAACTTTATATTATCAGGCACTATGATAGGCAGTGATTCCACAGTGTTGACCAATGCCAGACATGTGAGTACCAGTCCTCATGACCTGTGCAGATTGAGGAAGACTCCTGTAAGCAGTGGCAAACAAATATATCACCTACAGCAGCAACACCATCCATCACAATCATGAAAATCCATTTTTAGCTGTCTGGGGCTTCCCTGATGACCCAGTGGTAAAGACTCCACCTGCAGTGCAGGAGATGCAGGTTCGATACTGGGATGGGGAAGATGCCTGGAGGAGGAAATGGCAACCACTCCAGTCTTCTTGCTTGGGAAGTCCCATGGACAGAGTCTGGCGGGCTATAGTCTATGGGGTCATGGAGAGTCCGACATGACTTAGGGACTAACCAACAACATAGCCATGTAGGAAGGATATCACTCATAAGCTTGATGTTCTATTATTTGGGTAAAAGTTTCCTTTCATTAAGCAAGCTCTTAAGGGCTTCCTAGGTGGCTCAGTGGTAAAGTATCTGCCTGCCAAGCAGGAGATGCTGTAGACATGGGTTCAATCCCTGGGTCAGAAAGATGCCCTGGAGGAGGGCATGGCAACCCACTCCAGTATTCTTGCCTGGAGAATCCCATGGACAGAAGAGCCTGGCGGGCTACACTTCGTGGAGTCTCAAAGAGTCAGACACCCCTGAGTGACTGAGCACACACACACATGCATTGTGACCAGTGACAGTGACCCCAGGCTGGAGCATCGTAGTGAGTCAGCTCTCCTGAACCATGAAGGTCTTTCTTAGGGCACAGGTGAAGAGAACAAGTACACTCAGGGTGAATTTTCTCCTATATTCATGCATGCTAACTTATAAAAAAGAAGCAGCCAAGGACAAAGTATTTACATTTCAAAAGTGGTCCAATGAAAATTGAAATAAATGCCAACCAAAGCTTTAAAGCAATTATAACTAAAGAGTATACTTTGGAAACTTCACAGAGAAGAGAGAAGTCTGCCTGTTACCGTGAGCTCTTCTTTACCAGAATCTGCCTGGAGCATGAGAGACATGTTTTCAAAGATATTTTCTGCCTCTCATCTCCTAGATGATATTCATGACCCAATGTAGCCTTAGAACCCCATGTTTACTCGAGTCTCATGAAATCCCTCGATGACTTTTCCAGGAGGGTTTTTATGAGTCTAACTTTGTTAAGTTCCTCAATTTCAGAAACAAAGTACTTTCAAAGTTGCTCAGACTAAGATGTCAGTGCTTTTCAACTTTCTCCCTTTCCCTCTCTCCTTCCCCAGAGCTCTATTTCAAATATTTCTTTGCCTCAGAACACCGTTTCAGGTATTTGGAGATTTATTACTTTTAAAGAATTTATTGATGTAGTTACGTATTATTTATTGAGCACCTACTATACACCAGACACTCTTCAAGATACTGAAACTATATATTTGAGCAAAACAGATTATATTCCTGCTCAAATGGAGCTTATTACATTATGACAATGAAAAGTTTATCTTGACATCAAATGTGAATTTTTCTGAGGACTAAATTACTGCTTATTATTTAGAGTAAGTTTTAGTAAGTTGACTTTCACATTCATAAACTAAATAGATGCAAGCAAAGAAGTAAACAAGAAACAGTGAGCAATGAGACAAGCTAATTTATCTGTGATATTCTTATATTATCAGGAGCTTCAGAAATCTTTGTCTTTTATAGTACTGATGCATAAGTACGGAGGTAACATACTAAAAGCAAAATGCTTAATGGTACCACAGACCTCATTTCTAAATGTTACCATTAATCATTTAGATCATGTGTTTACCTTTACACCTAGAGATTATATTTATAGAAAGCTTATTTTGAGAAGTCCTTATATTTCAACATGATTGTTGTAAAAACTGTCATCTTAAAAGACTATTTATCTGCTTTTTCAATGTCTTTTATTATAACCTTAGAATAGATGGTAATTTTACAAACAATCCTTTGTTCATGTTTTTGCTAACTGCTCTGAAAGTATTGCTGTCAGGTAAGAGGGTATGGACCCATTTACTGGGTACAACCATTATTCAGTTCAGTTCAGTTGCTCAGTCGTGTCTGACTCTTTGCAACCCCATGAATCGCAGCACGCCAGGCCTCCCTGTCTATCACCAGCTCCTGGAGTTCCTCAGACTCACGTCCATTGAGTCCGTGATGCCATCCAGCCATCTCATCCTCTGTCATCCCCTTCTCCCCCTGCCCCCAATCCCTCCCAGCATCAGGGTCTTTTCCAATGAGTCAACTCTTCGCATGAGGTGGCCAAAGTACTGGAGCTTCAGTTTTAGCATCATTCCTTCCAAAGAAATCCCAGGGTTGATCTCCTTCAGAATGAACTGGTTATAACTCTCTTTATATTATCTTACCCTTTTAAAAAGCAGAAACCTATTTTTAACAAAAAGCAGTCATTATGTCAGACTTATTTTTCATGTAGACAGCAGTTAAATTTGGTAATTTTCTCACCTTTCTCTCTGCTACCCCAAACAATCCTTTAGTGTATCTGTACACAATTTTATACCAACATTCTACTAGGGAGTGGGGGAATGTCTTGAGGGCAAAAGCTTCTACTTAGCTCAGTCCTCTATGGATTATGTGTGTGTGTTGTCTTTCATTCTCTTATTTATCTCTGATTACTTGACACTTAATCCTTGGATAATACGCTGAAATGGAAAACTAGAATAGAAACTATTTTGGGACACAAAAAAAGCATCTGTGAGTGACTAAGAGCCAGGCAAACCAATGCAGTTCTAATAGGACAAAGAGGATTCACTGATGAGTAGAGACAAGACCCAGAATCTAGGCAAAACATTTTGAATTTCAGAAAAGGAATAAGAGCAATCCAACATTTACAAAGTACCTTTTCTGTATCCTTCACTGCCTTATGCAGTGAGAATTTTTAATTGAATTACATTCTTGCGCACCTAAGTTCTATAAAGGTTATTTGACTTTTGCTTTTCGAAGTGCTGAAACTGAGATCAAGATCAAATAATTATTTGCCCAAGGTCACACAGCAAGGGGTTATATACTGAGCTGAAATTTGAAACAAGATGTTTCTGACTCCAAAAGGAACCTATTTGATTTCCTTTTCTACTTCACTGAAAAGTGTAGTGGCAATGTTTGATCTCTTAAAGTTTAAATTGAAGAAGACTCCATAGAAAGTTCTCTTTAGGAAGCTTTACTTATCCTTGTTTAACTTACATCTGAAAACATTAAGCCACAAACACAGTATCTCATGCATGGTACTTTTGCTTTTTGTTTTTGTTATTTTTAATATCAACAGTTAAGATTTATTGACTAATATTATTAATATGATGGTTCCTGGAATACAGCAGTATAATGGTTCCTGAAACATATAACGGTGTATAGTCAGTGTACTATTACATAATTGTTCCTAGAAAAACAATTCTCTATATACATATATAGTTTATATATGTATATATGTATGTATATATATGTGTGTGTGTATATACACACCTTTAATCCTAAAACATGCATTCCTACAAGATAGCAACCTAGGTATTATCTCTATTTCATATATGAAAAAAATCAAAGCTTAGAGATGAAATGCTTTACCCAAGGTCACACAGCTGATGACTGCAAACTGTGCTGTTCGAGGGTCAAACAGAATAGTGTTTGTACTCGAGGTTAACAAAGAAGTCATCAGAGCCCTCCTTGTTAAAAGCTTCAGGATTGTAGGGTAAGCCGTGACAGTTTTTTTTTTTTTTTTCCCTTTTTTGTAAGGCAAATGTTTGACTTAAACTTTGATTGCTGAGGTATCCATTTCAAAGTGGTGTTCAGTTCTAGAGAGTCAGTGACAGGACTAGATAAAGGGCCAGGCTTCCTCCCCACGCTGGGGGTCCTTGGTTTTAGAGATCTTGTTACGCTCAGTTTCTTTTCTCTTACCAGGCTTTAAATACCACACCTACATTTTAAATTCACCAATAAAGAGTGAGTCTTTGAAAACCTAGGCCCCACCCTTGACCACAGTAAAAGTAGAACCCTAAGCAAAAGTTTCCTGGTTCTTTCTCAGCGTGTGTGTGTGTGTGTGTGTGTGTGTATCTATGATTTCACTTTGTGACCCCAAGTATGCCCTGTAATTTCTAGGTTTTATAAAAAATAACCTTTTTTTTTTTTCTTAATGTTCTGACAGTAATTGCTAAAGGATGTCTTGCAACATAATATGAATCACAAGAGCTGGTCCAATCACAGCCTTGGTTTGATAGTGTAAACATTTAATAAATAGAAATACCAATACAGTTGGGAGACCAGAAGGGGGAGCTCGCACTCTCTCCAGTAATAACAGAGCCCCGCAAGAAGCAAGTCTCTTCTTTCCTGGCAAGGATTCA
The DNA here is from genome assembly GCA_006408695.1 of Aepyceros melampus. Taxonomy (NCBI): domain Eukaryota; kingdom Metazoa; phylum Chordata; class Mammalia; order Artiodactyla; family Bovidae; genus Aepyceros; species Aepyceros melampus. Next base: position 101,040 of record SJXQ01000359.1, read on the forward strand.
TGCTCCCTTTGTTTACTCTAACCCCCTCCCAACTGATTTCCCTGCTGGCTCAGTTGGTAAAAAGTCTGCCTGCAATGTGGGAGACTGGGTTCAATCTCTGGGTCAGGAAGATGCCCTGAAGAAGGAAATGGCAACCCACTCCAGTATCCTTGCGTGGAGAATTCCATGGACAGAAAAGCCTGGTGGGCTAAAGTCCATGGGGTTACAAAGAGTTGAAGATGATTGAGTGACTCACTTTTATATCCCAATTGCATTTTTAGTTTAAGCGCTCAGTTGGCGTCTCTTTGCAGCCCCATGGACTGCAACATACCAGGCTTCCCTGTCCATCACCAACTCCCAGAGCTTGCTCAAACTCATGTTCATGGAGTTGGTGATGCCATCCAACCATCTCATCCTCTGTTGTCCCCTTCTTCTCCCACCTTCCATCTTTGCCTGCATCAGGGTCTTTTCAGATGAGTTGGTTCTTCACATCAGGCGGCCAAAATATTGGAGTTTCACCTTCAGCATCAATCCTTCCAATGAATATTCAAGACTGGTTTTCTTTAGGATTGACAGGTTTTATTGCCTTGCAGTCCAAAGGACTCCCAAGAGTCTTCTCTAACACCACAGTTCAGAAGCATCAATTCTTCAGTGCTCAGCTTTCTTTAGAGTCCAACTCTCACATCCATACATGACTACTGGAAAAATCATAGCTTTGACTAGACAGACCCTTGTTGACAAAGTAATGTCTCTGTTTTTTAATATGCTGTCTAGGTTGGTCATTACTTTTCTTCCAAGGAGTAAGTGTCTTTTAATTTCATGGCTGCAGTCACCATCTGCAGTGATTATGGAGCCCAAGGAAATAAAATCTTCACTGTTTCCATTGTTTTCACATTTATTTGCCATGAAATGATGAGAAGGGATGCCATGATCTTCGTTTTTTGCATTTCTCCCTCTGTAAAAGTGTTCTTCCTCTGCTGTGCAAGAACTTGAACATGACTCCTTATTGGAGACCCCAAATTGCAATTCTCTCCTGATCCCAGATAAAGCTATCTTTGCTGGTGAAGTATCCAGCATTCTATTTCTCTTAGGCCAACAATAGACTTAGACTGGTGGAAAACAAGGATGAATCTAATTTTATGAAACAAAGACACTTGATACACTGCACAAGCTAACAAGGCTCATTTAGCATCTTTAAATAGATATGGCAAAAAATATTTAAGGACATGTATTTCCTATGCAGAAAAAAGCTACACAGTGTAACACTTGAGACTATTTTAGAAATTTTCTTTTCATGACACTAACTCAATCATTTAGAATAAGATTTTTATTGCTGTCTTTTAGTTTAAACATTAGAAAATGTCCAGGACACAGTTTTCTCATTCAAGGGAAATTCAATTCAGACATTTAGTCTGTTTCCAGGGGATTAATTCTGACCTACAAAAAGAAGACAAAATCAGTTCCATTTTCTCTTTAGAATTATACAAATATACAATATAAGAATTGGACAAAAATTTTTAAGATTATCTGGTTCAGTGTTCTTCACTTGTTTTCCTTGGACCCCTAAACATGTATAAAATGGTTCTACGTTTGGCCTAGAGAATTCTGGCCCCATTTCAGTGAGAGAAACTTCTCTTTTATCTATTCTTTTTGAAAAGATTCTATTTGTAAAACAGGTACTGCTACAGGAAAAATAAATGCTGCCTAGAAAACTATTCACATAATAAGTTCCTATACCAGATTAGGCAACAGTTATTGAAGATGGTTAAATATCAAGAGGCAAACAGCTAGCTAGTATCAGAATTAAAAATGGGATGTCCTTCTCCTACCCTTTAATTCAGTGCTCTGCCTCTGAGAGTGATACTTCATTGCACTTTTTTTTTTGGTTGTCTGTTTTACTAGATAGCATCATATTCTCTAATCACTGAATTAAACTTCTCCGTTAACACTAAGTCCACAAAAACAAAAACATTGAATGAATTGTTCAATAACACAATTTCTATTATAAGCAGTGCTGTAATTCTCAAAGTTGGCATGCATTAGAATCACCAGAAAAATAAATCTTTAAATCTGTAGCCCTGGGCTTCCATATCCTGTAGTCCTGAGCTTCCATATTCTGATGGAATAATGTCAGAGCTTCGGAATCTGTGTGTGTGTGTGTGTGTGTGTGTGTGTGTTTTGTATTCACTTTAGTGTATGGGATCCTGAGTTATATTTTGAGGCTATTAATTTAAGAAATACAGTTTTAGTGGTTGCTGTTTCCCAAATCTGGTTGATTACTCCTCTAGAGAGGTTTTTAAAATTATGGATTACTTAGCTAAAATGATTCACTTAGACTCTTTAAATCTGAGATTTGCATTTTTAAAATTTTAAAGAAGCAAACAAGCAAGCAAACTAAAACAAACAAGCAAAAACAAATCTTTGAGGAGTTCTGATTGGGGAATCAATGTTAGTTGACAATATCATGTACCCATGGACTTTCCTGGTTAACTTCCTACCAAGCAAAGCATCATGCTATGTTTTTTAAAAATTAGACATCTCAAGGTGTCACTTTAAATTGCATTTTAGGGCAAAGCCAGTTTTTGTCTTTAAAAATTAAAGTTAACATTTGTTTGGAGCAATAACTAAGTTTGCTTTCAGAATTACTCTGTAGATTTTTTATCATGCTATTTTTGTAACATTCTTATAATTCTTTGCAGATAATAACAAATAAGTATGAGTAAGTTTACACTGGCAAGATACATGTAAACTAGGCAGCGAGTGTAAGAAAAACAGCCCCCCCCCACCCCACCAAAGTTAGAGGAGAGGTTAACAATAGACGATGAGTAACCTAGATACGATCTTCAAGGTTGCCCTGTCTGGAGGGAGTCTTATCCTTCTGTTGTTTTCATAGGCACTAAACACAGAGTTCAGAGCCATTGGAAAGGTGGCCGAGCATGATCAGCGTGAACAGCCTAAGGTGGAGTCCAGGCCCTGTGAATTCCTTCTTCAGCGTAACTTCTTGTTACTTTATTCACAAAACCTGGGGTGAGGTGTGGGTTCAAGAGTTTTAAATCTGGTCATTCCCTACCATGGGCCTGTGTGCTAAGTCGCTTCAGTCGTGTCTGACTCTCCATGAAATTCTCCAGGGAAGAATACTGGAGTGGGTTGCCATGCCCTCCTCCAGGAGATCTTCCTGACCCAGAGATCAAACCCGCATCTTCTGTGGCTCCTGCATTGCAGGTGAATTCTTTGCCGCTCAGCCTCTGAGGAAGCCCATTCCCCACCATGCTCTGGGTAAAAGCCGAGCATCCAGAAGTCACCATGTACTGTTGTACCCTCTGCCCTGAAAGGCAAGCACAACTCTGATGCATCTTTCTACGCTTTTTTTCAGTCTCTCCTCTTGGAAATCTTCCTCTGACTGGAAGATTCTGCCTGGAAATCCCTGTGTATCTTAAGATCCAGTTCAAATGCCACATACCTTTTGTTGTTCTTTTCCTTGAAACCTCTCTACTTTGCATTTCTTTAAATGCATAATTCAATCCTACACATTTCTATTATATAATTATACTGTTGAGGAGGGGAAGTTTCCCCTCTACCTCTCTGAAGTTCTTGTATCTGGACTAATAATACTGACAGAAGACAGATTAATAAGAGAAAAAGAAACAAATGTTTATTCATGCATACAGAGTTCCTGTAGGAATGGAACCTAAGAAGTGGTCAAACCAGGCAGCTTTTGTGCTTTTTAGGTAAAGAAATAATAAATTTGTGAAGTATTGACAGGACAAAAATATTAGGCTTTAGGTGCTTAATTAGAACAGAATTTAAGGAAAGTTTAGGCTTGGGGAGTAAGTTAGTAAAGATTAACGAGATTAGCAAGGTTTGTTGATACAGGCTTCTCAGCCCTGAATTCCATGTCTGGTGATAAAAGTGTCTTACTTCCCAGCAAAGGGAGGGTCTTTTCACACGGGAGACTTTTTTAGCTTTCAGGAAGAGAGAGATGAGGGTCAAAATGTCCCTCTCTTGCACTCGTCGTTTCTTTATTTCCTTTAATTTGAAATAATATGCCATAAGGCTGTATTTTGGGATGGCCTGCCCATGACCCCAGCAGTATTAACCCTTGATTTTGTCATATTGAAGAGGAAAAGTTAAAATTCTACATAACCTCCTGCTCCTTCTGTCTCTGTAACTCAGTTTTCTCCTTGCAGAGTCTGGATCATGTAGGTCACATAGTTGTAGAAAGTGGAGACTCAGGATACTAAGAACTGGAGCTTATCTCACTCATCCTTGTCCTGTTCTTTGCAATTGCCCAGCCTCTTCAAACCTGCTTTTTCATGCCTGTCCATGCATAAAAACTCTGTAACCTCTTTGTTTGGGGCTCAGAGCTTAGAGTGTTAACTCCTCTAGATCCACTGGCATAATAAACCTGAGTGCTCCAATTCTCTGAGTGCGGTGCTTGGTTTCTTGATTGCTGGTTTCTGCAGCAGAAAGGAATTTCCTTAATGAAGGAAATTGGTATGAAATTCCTCATTTATAAAATGAGACATTTAAAAAGTACTCATGTCATACAAGTTTTGGGAGAATTAATTGAAATAACCTATATAAAGTGTTAAAACAGTATCTGTCTTGTGTTCTGCAGACACTAGCCATTAACTGCTACTATATGGCACTTACTATCTTGAACTAAAGTCATTGGTCTGTATCTGTTTTACTAACTAAACAGCAACTTTTTAAAGAAGGAAATGTACTTAAGTATAAATGAAGAATGTACCAAGAACAGGGAGTTGTGTGTAGTTGTTAGTAAATGCCAAGTAGATTTGATGAAAATATAAAAGTAAAAATTCTAGGGCAATGCTTCCTAGCCTGGAATTAATCAGTGATATGAGAAATCAGGATGATAAGGACCAAATGTTTGGAGGGTGTCTCTCTAGGACCTATACCACATAGACTGCTTTTCTGTCAAGATTAGAAGAGTTTGAAATCCTATATTTTATACATAATGTATTGGTTTGCTAGGATAGTTGTAACAAAGCACCACAGCTACTGAATCCAAGCTCGGTTTGTTTACCACCTGAGAGGCCAGTAATTTGGAGAAAAGATGTTGAGGTAAGGAATAGCGGCCTTTATTTAGAATGCCGGCATCTGAGAAGATGGTGGGGTAGCGCCCTAGTGTACCAGCTTATTGGGGTCTGGATGCCAGTTTCTTTTATAGAACAGAGCGGGCGAGGAGGTGAGGAAGTAAAGTAAAAAGGCCATTAGTCTTGCAAAATAACTCTAGGCTTGGCCAGCATGGGGAGGGGGTGTGTAAATTTCTTCTTTTCTGCAGTCATTCACAGCTGAGCAGGGTTCGAAAGTCTTCCTGTGAGCTGAACAAAGGCACTTTAGAACAAAGGTACTTTATTTTAACTTTCAGGAGACTGACAGTTTTCCCTAGGGAGGCCGTTATGTATGCTTATAGCTACAGACAGCATCCTTTCAGTGATTATAGTAACAAAAGCAACAAAAAGCAAAGGTTAAATAAAGGAGACAGATCTAACAATGGAATCAGGTTTTGCTCTTCCCTGTGACACCACCACCTAAGTGTATCAAACAAATTTGTGGTCTCACGGTTCTGGAGGCTAGAAGTCAAAAATCAGGTGTCAGCAGAGTAGGTTACCTCTTGAGGGCTGTGAGGAACAGTCTGTTTCATTGCTGTCCTCTAGCTTCTACAGCTGTTGGCAACCTTTGGTATTTCCGGGCTTGTAGAAGCAAAACCTGAATATTCCTTCATCTTCACATGATGTTCTCCTTATAGTATATGCATGTCAGTGTCCAAATTTCCCCTTTACCTACAGGCACCAGTCATATTGGATTAGGGTCCACTTGAGTGGCCTCATGTTAACTAATCATATCTGCAATAAAACTTCCACAATTCAACCTACAACATAGGACAGATATTTTTACACAGGATGTCCTATGTAAATGATTCTCTGTTCAGATAATGCTAAGCTGGAAAAACAAATAACTCCCAAGGCCATTCTACTCAAGCATCATTGAGATTTCTCAGATCTAGAAGAACATACCCTATTTTCATGATGCATTTTCTGCTGTATCTTATTTTCATAAAAGCTTGAGTCTGCTCTCTGCTTTTACAAGAAGACTTAATGGACACATTAGAGTCCCAAGGAATTCTGCACAAGTATAATGAGAATACATATTTAGGTATAATGAGAATATTTATTTCACAGAGTGGCACTAGCTTAATGTAAATTCTGCTGAATGACTAGGCCAAGGGAATTATTAAGTTGCTATTGCAGAATATGTTTGGATAAAATTTAACTCACAGTATTTACCCTGGCAGCAGAAACATTTTTCTTAAAGTTGAATTAAGTACATTGAAATTATGTATTGTAGTAAACCTTGATTTTGACATTTGATGTCTCTGACAAATGGAATATTTCCTGCCAAATCAGTAAACAAGGATGTCTCAGTCATCAGCAATTCCAGGCCTCCAGGGAACTCAAGAAGGAGAATACCGGTACAATCCGGCAGCCACTGAGCTATAGTCATTCTTTATGTGGCGCCCTGAGGAAGTCAGAATGTGAAAAAATTGCCCCAGATAGCTGAGATGCATTTGAAAGGAATGATTTCGGTAAGCCCAGACACTTGAATCTTCCCATACATAGAAAACCCTAAATTCCTTTAACTTGAGATAACTAGTTTTCTTTATTTCACAAAAATACTTCTGATGCTTGGACTACCTGCCCTTTGTTGCAGACTTCTATTATGTATAAAATGATGCCTCCCCCTGCCTCTTCAAAGCAGTTCTCTCAAGTCTACTTGAGATGCTGTCTCCCAGGCTTCATATCCTAAAAATTCACACCGAATAAAACATAACTCTAAATTCTTAGATTGTGGCTATTTTTTTAGTTGACATCTCTTAGGGACACAGTGCAGAGCTGAGGAACATTAGATCAAGTTGCAAAGCTCTGCATAATTCACTGGTATCCAGTGAATACCAGTTTCAGTAGTCATTTACTCTGCACTTTGATATGACATATCTGTATGTAATCCTTTTTTCTTTTTCTCTCTCTCTCTGTCTCTTTTTTTTCTGTTAAGCACCAACCTTAATGAGTTTCTGAAAACAGTTCTACCATAGAAGACTAGGGTGATTTGATTGAAGATTTGGGCAATTGTGATGTGTTTGTCTTGTGTTCTTTTATAATAATCACAGGTGTAATCACAAAGATTATAAAGACTTTATTTTTGGGGGGGCCCTAGAACTCTGGAAGTTGGTGATGGACAGGGAGGCCTGGCGTGCTGCAGTTCATGGGAACGCAAAGAGTCGGACACGACTGAGCGACTGAACTGAACTGAAATCGCTGCAGATGGTGACTGCAGTCATGAAATTAAAAGACGCTTGCTCCTTGGAAGAAAAGTTATGACCAACCTAGATAGCATATTAAAAAGCAGAGACATTACTTTGCCAACAAAGGTCCATCTAGTCAAAGCTATGGTTTTTCCAGTAGTCCTGTATGGATGTGAGAGTTGGACTATAAAGAAAGCTGAGCACCAAAGAATTGATGTTTTTGAACTGTGGTGTTGGAGAAGACTCTTGAGAGTCCCTTGGACTGCAGCGAGATCCAACCAGTCCATTATAAAGGAGGTCAGTCCTGAATATTCATTGGGAGGACTGATGCTGAAGCTGAAACTGAAACTCCAATACTTTGGCCACCTGATGCAAAGAACTGACTCATTTCAAAAGACCTTGATGCTAGGAAAGATTGAAGGCAGGAGGACAAGGGGATAATAGAGGATGAGATGGTTGTATGGCATCACCTACTCAATGGACACGAGTTTACGTAAACTCCAGGAGTTGGTGGTGGACAGGGAAGCTTGGTGTGCTGCAGTCCATGGGGTTGTAAAGTTGGACTCGACTGAGCAACTGAACTGAACTGAATCACAAATATGAGGATTGCAGTCATTCTATAATGTGAGTGTTAAAATCATCTCCATTTTACAAATAAAGCAATGGAAGCAGAAAGAATTTTTGTAAATTCCTCAGACCCTATGTTTAACAAGTGACAAAGCCAGAACGTGTACTTCTGAATCCATTTACATGACCACTAAACTATTATAATTTTTACTGTATGAGATAATTTAATCTTTCTTCAAATTTATTTATTTTTTGGTTGTGCTGGGTCTTTGTTGCTGTGTGTCGGTATTCTCTAGTTGTGGTGGGCGGGGCTAATCTCTGGTTGCAGTGTACAGGCTTCTCATTGTGGAGGCTTCTCACTGTGAAGCACAGACTCCAGGTTCACAGGCTTCAGTAGTTGCGGCACACGGGCTCAGTGGTTATGGGGTGTGGGCTTCAGCAGTTGCCCCAGAGGGGCTCAGTAGTCGTGGCTCGTGGGCCACAGAATGTGTGAGCTTCAGTAGTTGTCGTGCCCGGCTTTAGTTGCTCTACAGCATGTGGAATCTTCTGACGAGAGATCACACCCATGTTCCCTGCAGTGTCAGGTGGACTCCCATCCATTGCACCACCAGTTGTTCAGTTGCTCAGTTATGTCTGACTCTTTGTGATCCCATGGACTACACCATGTGAGGCTTCCCTGTCCTTCGCTATCTCCTGGAGTTTGCTCAACTCATGTCCTTTAAGTCGGTGATGCCATCCAACCATTTTATTCAATACCACCTTGTCCTCCTGCATTCAGTCTTTCCCAGCATCAGGGTATTTTCCAATGAGTCGGCTCTTCACATCAGATGGCCAAAGTATTAGAGCTTCAGCATCAGTCCTTCCAGTGAATATTCAGGATTAATTTCCTTTAGGATTGACTGGTTTGATTTCCTTGCTGTCCTAGGGGCTCTCAAGAGTCTTCTCTTAACACCGCAGTTCAAAAGTATCAATTCTTCAGTGCTCAACCTTCCTTGTGATCCAACTCTCACATCTCACATGATGTGTAGATAAACCTTAGCTTTGACAATACAGATCTTTGTTGGCAAACTGATGTCTCTGCTTTTTAATACATTCTCTAGGTTTGTCATAGCTTTTCTTCTAAGAAGCAAATGTCTTTTAATTTCATGGCTGCGTCACTGTCTGCAGTGGTTTTGGAGCCCAAGAAAATAAAGTCTGTCACTGTTTCCATTGTTTGCCCATCTATTTGCCATGAGTTGATGGGACCATATGCAATGATCTTAGCTTTTTGAATGTTGAGTTTTAAGCCAGCTTTTTCACACTCCTCTTTCACCTTCAACAAGAGGCTCTTTAGTTCTTCTTCACTTTTTGCCATAAGGGTGGTATCATCTGCATGTCTGAGGTTATTTCTCCCAGCAATCTTGATTGCAGCTTGAGCTTCATCCACCCCAGAATTTCGCATGAGGTATTCTGCAGATAAGCAGGGTGACAATATACAGCCTTGATGTACTCCTTTCCCAATTTGGAACCAGCCCATTGTTCTACTTTGGAACCAGCCCGTGGTTCTAACTATTGCTTCTTGACTTGCATACAGGTTTTGTAGCAGGCAGGTAAGGTGGTCTGGTATTCCCACCTGTTTCAGAATTTTTCACAGTTCATTGTGATCCACACAGTCAAATGTTTTAACATAGTCAATGAAGCAGAAGTATATGTTTTTCTGGAATTCTCTTTTTCTATGATCCAGTGGATGTTGGCAGTTTGATCTCTGGATCTTCTGCCTTTTCTAAATCTAGCTTGTACATCTGGAAGTTCTCAGTCACATACTGTTGAAGCCTAGGTTGAAGGATTTTGTGCATTATGCTGCTAGCATGTGAAATGAGTGCAATTGTGCAGGAGAAGGAAATAGCAACTCATGCCAGTACTCTTGCCTGAAAAATCCCATGGATGAAGGAGCCTGGTGGGCTACAGTCCATGGGGTCATGAAGAGTCGTGCATGGCTGAGTGACTTCACTTCACTTTTGAACGTTCTTTGTCATTGCCTTTCTTTGGGATTGGAATGAAAACTGACCTTTTCCAGTCCTGTGGCTACTGCTGAGTTTTCCAAATTTGTAGGCATATTGAGTGCAATGCTTTAAAAGCATCATCTTTTAGGATTTGAAATAGCTCAACTGGAATCCCATCACATACCACAAGGGAATTCTAATTCCATTTAATCTTAAATTGATAAATCAACTAATGTATAAAAGCTAACTTAAAAGGAAAAATAAGCTCATCCTGAAATTTTAACCAGAAACAGAGGAGTTCAACAATTATTCAGAAATGTTCTTTGAATTTTTACCTTGTGCCAGGCCCTGTGCTACTCTGGGTTTTTTAGTGTGAATAAGCTCTTAGGTAGCTGAATTTGAGGTCAAAGAAGGGAAGGAGCAGTAAAAAGGAAGCTAAAAAAATTGCTTCAATGTTAAAAAAAGGAAGTAAAAGACATGATATGACCCAAAGTTTCCTGGCAGAGAGATTGCTTTAAATAGGGTGTTGAAAGTTCTCTTTGAGAAGGTGATATTTGGGGTGAAACTTTAATTATATAATTTTGGCTATAGGAGACACCTAAGGGAAGAGTGCTTTAATCAGTGAGTAAGGCAAATAAAGAAGGTAACTTGCTTGGTGTTTGCAACAAATATTAGAGAACTCTGCATTGCTCCCAATTATCAGGATCAATTTCAGGAGACTTAAGATTGAGGACAGATTATTTCTGCTTGTTCTTTGAATGCCATGACATAAGTCTTAACAATAAAATGGAAGGTCACCAGCTTGTGGTTCCATTTTAATTAAATTTGGGGCTCTTAGGACTCTAAGACAAGAGATCAAGCTCTTCTTGAAAACGAATTAAGGTGATTTCTAAGTAATCAATAGAGGGTGATCTTTCTTATGTAAAAGTGTTTAGATATTTTGCCTACTTATAGAGGAATGTGTCATCATATAGTTATGCAGTCTCTTTATTAATATATAATTATATTACATATTTAATTTCACATTGAATAAACTGACACCTGTACTTTTAATCTTCTATACTCTGTTCTACTTATTCTTTTTCTTATAACATTTATCACTGTCTAACATTCAATATAATTCACATTTTTGACCATTTTTGCTTATGGGGTTCCATGTTCTGCAGAGTATGAACTCTGCAAATACAGAAATTATCTTGCTTTGTTCAGTAATGTGGGTCCAGAAAAAATGCATGATACATGGCAGGTAGTTTATAGATGTTGAATAAATTAACAAATTAATAAATGAATTAAAATGATGTTTAGAAACTGGATGCAGATTCAAAACTGTGTGTGTGTATATATATATATGGAAGGAAAATGAAAGGGATGAGTATTCTAGAGAGATTCCTAAAGTTGAATTAGATCATCTCTTAAGCTGTCTTAAGGTTTAACAATCTATAATTATATGTCACAATAGTTTAGTTTAATATCTACCTTTAAACACACTAAGTATATAATACATCCAAATATATATATCAGTGTGTGTGTGTGTGTGTATAAATACTCTAGGTTAATATTTTGTTAAATATTTTTTAGTTTTAATTTAAAATATTTTTATTCTCTTCATGAAACTGTAAAATGTATCCAGGCAAAATGAATGAGCTTTACATTTTTGGTAGCAATTTGTTCTTTGAGATTTTATAAATTCTCTGGGAATTTAGACTTAAAGAAAAATAGTTTAATTGAGTTGATTGTATTTGCTTTGTGAATGTGCAAATACACGTTGCACGTTCCCATATTGCATCGAAAACAACATTTTATGAAAGGCCAAGTCAGCCTATACTATGTTTAAACTTGGAAACATTAGTTTATAAAGTTTATGCTCAGTCTATGTAACTGTCCATATAAAAAAGAACAGTTCTTGTCCTCCTGTAACAATATACATGATAAATTTTATTTCTTTCTGATTAAAACTGTCCCTACTTATATCTGAAATTAAAATTTTCATACAAACTTAGATTTTTTAAGAGAGAAATCACCTACAGTCAGTATGCTAAAGTATTAACAACTTAATGCAGCATTGAAATAGGAATCAAAATCTAAATTCTGAGGCCTTTAGCATGTTATTTTCCCCTTTCTTATTTTTTTCTATTTAAAAAGATAAAAAATGTATCTCAAAGAATGTTTGTACTATGCTTTACCCTCAGAATAAGTGTTACCTCCAGAAACACACATTATCATGTATGTACTGATACTACTGACTCATCCTCTTTTGAAAGCAAAACAATATTCATAATTGAGGACATATTTTATAAAACTTTCTAAAAATAAGAATTTGGTTAAGATTTATTTATTATGATTATGGCCACTCTTATTTACACATAGAAATCTTTACAGAATGAAATATTTCACTAAGAACATTTTGGACTAAAAATGTCTTTTTTTCTGGAAATCTGTAAATCTTTTGGAAACATCTGTATCCTGTTTCTGACTCACTAATGCTCATAAAGTAAATCAATCAGATACGTATCATGTTGGTTTGATGGCTGGGGAGAGTCTTAAGTGATACATGGAGACATATTTTTATTCTGTTTATATGTTTAGACTCCTTAGAGACAAAGAAATAAACATATTCTGCCAGAAATGACCATGAGAAATCATAATCATTTTAAGGCAAACCAAATTTTATGCTACTTTTTTGTTCCAATATCAATAAAACTAAAAGATGATTAGTAAAATCACAATGATAAAAATAGCAGTTAAAAGCAGAGATTCTGGAGTCAAATTCCTTGAATTTTAACACAGAAACAGTTAGTAGCTGTGTAATTTTAGGGAACTTATTATTCCTCTGTTTTCCCATCTCTAAAATGGGTTAACAATAGTACCTGTTACTTGGTGTTTTGTTGAAGATTGAATAAATTAAATTAGGCTTTATTTAGAAACATATCCAGGTTTTTATTAGCGTATGAAGACTTAAAGGAAGGTGGTTAATGAATTTCTGTAACTCCAGGCAAACCCCTGACTTCTCTGCCTTTGAGGTTCTTCATCTACAAAAGAGAGAAGAGTGGACTGGAATCCTTTCTCAGAGAAATGAGAAGGCTCTGTCTTAAGCAAAGAAGGTTTTAGAACTCCAGTTCTGTGCTTTCAAAGAGCTCTGGGCCAATATTGGAGCTGGATGAAAAAATAAAAATAACTATATATATATATATATATATATATAGTTGTTGTTCAGTTGCTCAGTCATATCTGACTGTTTGTGACCCCGTGGACTACAGCGGCCAGGCTCCTCTGTCTTCCACCACCTCCCAGAGTTGGCTCAAATTCATGTCTGTTGAGTTGGTGATGCTGTCTAACCATCTCATCCTCTACCACCCTCTTAGCCTTTTACTTTCAATCTTTTCCATCATTAGCATCTTTTCCAATGGGCTGACTTTTCGCCTCAGGTAACCAAAGTAACATACATAAAATATTTAATAAAAGTATGGACACTACTGTGGCATTTTAAAAACCTGGGAAAGAGAACATACAAGAAAAACTGTGTCCCAATATCAAAGACAGGTATTCGTATCTGAAAGAAACTCACTGAGGCTGTGAAAACTGCCATAATTACTAAATTAACTTCTCTAATAAGTAGAAAATGTATTTTGCAAGATGTAGGGAATGGTGAGACATGTTCTTCAAAGTATTTTATTTTATGCCAGCCAGAATGTGAGACATAACTAAGCACATTTTAGCCTATGCAGGAAAGTCAGTTCTCAAGTAAGAATAACTGAGCATTATTTGAGACCTCGCTTTTCTCCTTCTCTATATAACTGAATGCCTATTACTCAGGAAGGCTGGCCACAATGACCCTTTGTGAAATATGTGTGCCAGAACAGAAAGTTCCTTTTCCTAAAAATGCCAGTGGACCTATGTTATTGATGGAAATACAACATATACTGTCTAGAAAGACATAATGTCCACAGCCAGGCGAATTTGGGGAGACCAAATAAGGGAAGATTAAGCAGGTTTATTTGTGGTTTATCAGGATCTCTGATACATGCATGACAACCATAATGCACAGTGTGTTCTGTATTTATGGAATACATCTCGTAGATGTGATCACATAAGGGAAAATGATTAAAGTAAAAAGCTTTTTGGAATCTGCCCAGTGTGGACTGAAGTTCTGCTTCTGTCTCTTATAACCTTGGGCAGATTACTTAACACTGAACCTCCATCTCCTCGTCTATAAATAAGAGGTATGGGTATATACCTTGCAATCCTGGATCGTCATTTTCTTTTATATCTCATATGAAAGTGCTTGTAAATACATTGTTAACATTCAGAACAGACTTAACAAGATGTTTTATGAACTTTACTCTATCAGCACTGTATCTGAATATATACCCTCAAAAGAATTTTTAAAAATTTAACCTAAGTTCTCTTCTATGTTTCTTGACTTTTCTCACAGCTTCTGTCGGAAATCAGTTCTCTCCATTTTGACAGCTTCATATTTACTTCTCTGCTGATTACTCAAAAATCTACATCTAGAACTTTATCCTGGTCCTGCCTCATATTTCTAGCACCCTATTCAACATCTCTTTCTGGTTGTTTAGTTAAATCTCTAAATAATTTCAGATCTTTCATTTGTTGTGCCTTTTATCACCTTCTGTATGTTATAGTTACCTTGAATTCATCGTAACTGATCTGAGATGTATTTATTCATTTAAAACATGTTTACTGAGGTAAAGAATCCGCTTGCAATGCAGATCCCAGTTTGATTCCTGGGTTGGGAAGCTCTGCTGGAGAAGGCATAGACTACCCACTCCAGTTTTCTTGGGCTTCCCTTGTGGCTCAGCTGGTAAAGAATCCACCTGCAATGTGGGAGATTTAGGTTTGATTCCTGGGTTGGGAGGGTCCTCTGGAGAAGGCAAAGTCTACTCATTCCAGTATTCTGGCCTGGAGAATTCCATGGACTGTATAGTCCATGGGGTTACAAAGAATTGGACACAACTGAGTGACTTTCAACGTTCACTACTGAGAATCACTGTCAACCATTAAGAAGTTTTTAAAACCTATCATAAATAAGATAATTTCAGTTGGCTTATTAGATATGAAACAAAATACATGTCCATGTAAAAAGCATAGCAGAGTGCTGAGGACATAAAGAGTAATATTGATATAAATAAACATCAATAATAAGTACACAAAGCAATTAAATTATTAGTAATTATTATTAGTATAGAATATATGTTATTAATTCTATTAGTGGTATATTAATAAAGATGCTGCAGAATATTCAACAGAGGAATTTAACATGGTCTGACCATCTGGTTGAACTATCCCACTTGTTTTCCTTTTCCCTGAACTAAGATATAAAATCATTTGAAGGTTTTTCATCTAATTCTTTTGCTTCAGCCTCATGGTTTAGAACTTTTCCATGGCTCATCATTACAATTAGGGAAAGCTCAAATGCACTCTATGCTTACAAAAATATTTATAACCTGGATATTGCCTGCCTCTTGAACCCAGGTTACATGTCTCTCTTGAAAGATCTCTAAACTCAGGCTACGCTAGACTTCCTGGGATGGTTGTTCTCCATGAAAAATGTTCATTTGTTGGTTTTGCTTCTCAGAATGAATGTAAGATTAACAGTGCCAATTTGGAGTGGTTTCAGTCTTCTAATTAGGTATCCTGTTTTTATCCAGGTCGAGCTCACCATTTGCAAATCCCAGTGTGAAATGAAAATGTAAGCTCATTTATTTAAAACAAATGTCTTTAAAGAAATAGACTGATGTGTAAAGCTGTCTTCCTTTTCCCTGTGGTCTCTCCCTCCACTCTTGGGGCCTCACAAATGCTGTGTTTGAACAGGGTGGCAAGGAGCTTCAGATATGCGCATTATGCATCACTCATCCGCTCAAGTGCCTGGTAGTCCCATCTGACTTCAGTTACAAACAAAGTCAAAACCAAAAATTTCAAGAATGTCAAGAAACAAAAACAGAGAACTGACTAAACGCTTTGGGCCTTTTTGGGCTAAGTGTGGGCCCTTTTGAGCAAAGCTATGTGCAGTTACATGGGTCCAATGCCCATTAAGGCAGCTCTTCTCCCTCCAAACTTTAGATAGTCTGTTCTTCTGAGTGCAGTGTGAGTGACCCTTTAAATGTAATTCAGGTCATGCTCAATGACCTCTCCTCATCCTATAAAAGAATGCCTTGTTCACCTTTTTATCAGTAACACCTATTAGAATGTCTGACACGTTGAAGATTAAATAAATAATTGATGTTGAGTTCAGTTCAGTTCAGTTGCACAGTCATGTCCGACTCTTTGCGACCCCATGAATCGCAGCACGCCAGGCCTCCCTGTCCNTTTTTTTTATTACATGATTACAGTAAAAAGTATATCTATAGCTCCATCTCTAAACATTCATGTTGCAAGTTGTAGTAGACGGTCTGAACCTTGACATGTTAAATATTGAGGGTGTCAGGTAGCTTAAGTACAAGCTCCCTCTCCCTGTCAACCTCATAGATAAGGACACTCTTACCCAATAACCCTCCTTGGGTTGATTGGCAGATGATTAGTGCCTGCTTATTGCTGAATAGCAGGCTTCAGTTCCCTGCTAGCCTACTGAATTATTCAAAGAAGAAAACCACATCTTTGCACTGGAACCAGGAATCATCCCACTTCTTGCTAAGTTATTATGAAGAATGTTTCCATAGTACTTGTTTGTTCAGTCTGCTCCAGAATGCAACTCCATGCGTCCCTGCATGTTATACAGTGTCCTCCACCTAGAGTTGTGAGTACATGTGACTGTGAATGGTTGTCCATCTCATCTGTGTGGTGCTGGGTGTCATGTTAGGGTTAGGCCATTCCCTAACCCTAGGCCAGAAATCCCTCCTTTATCAACAGGGTGAAGAGGACATTATCAAAACACAAGTTATGACTAGTCAAAATATCATGTTCAGTGTATGCTCTTGAAACACGTTTTCCTTATTTGCAACATTTAAAGCATATGTTTTCCCCAAAAATTGGAATATTTATTTATCCATAATAATAATAATATAAAAAAACTGTTGCTTTCTTTCCACTTGAGCACTGAATATGAATAGCTGAGTAACTAAATATATGATCTCATAAAGGTCATAAATGTGAACATGTTAGTCATTCAGTTCTGCCTGACACTTTGTGACCCCATGGACAATAGACCACCAGGCTCCGGTGTCCATGGAATTTTCCACACAAGAATATAGGAGTGGGTAGCCATTTGCTTCTCCACCCAGGTCTCCTGCGTTGCTGGCAGATTCTTTACCATCTGAGCCCATAATGGCCATGAGGGACTTTTAAAACTTTGTGCTTCGAGAGTACTAAGAAGTTCATTTACTTTTTGTTATAAATTAGATTTTAATACATATACCAACTAGATATATAATTTTATAAACAATTATTTTAGATGTTTGCCTGTATAAATCACATACATAACAAAATACTGATTTTCCATTTCCATTTTTAAATGATTGTAATTATATTTTCCCTTGATTTATTGAAATTATAGTTATGATTTGAAATGGAAGGAAGACAGTGTGGTAATAATTGTAATAATATATATTTCATATTTTTGAAAGAAGAACATAGATATCTCATTTCATCCATTAGAGAGAGAGAAAGGAGAAGGGGAAAGAGGGAGAGAAGGGAGGAGATACTGAAACAGATGGGTACAAAGCAAAGAAGATCTTACCCCTTGCAATTTTACTTGTAAATTAAAAAAAAAAATCAAAACTAATAAGAAAGTCACAATGACTTCTCTTTCATAAGAATTTCTGTAATAGTCACTGGAAAAAAAATAGTTTCGGTCTTAAGGACAAACACTACAGAATCAATTTACAATTTCCCATTGATTTTGCTGTCAGTCAACCCTTGCACTAAACACAGAAGAAATAGGCCTTGTAAGATGTGTTAGGGGCAACTAAATTGATAATTAAAGCATGCTTGTACAAGTATGACCTGAAAATGTAAGCAGAGTCACCAAGGGAATGATAGAGGGGGATTGATATGGTTTACATTAGCATGCAATTTGGAAGTAAGAGGTTTAAAAAGGGCATGCCCATAAGGGCTGATGTTAAAAAAGAAGATACACATTTACAGAGCACAAGTATTCAAGAATTAAGATGAAGGATAAATTCATGATATTCATATAGAAACCACATTTTACAGGAAAAACTAAGATATTAGAAAAATCTAATCTGATTCAAATGTATTCTTTTTAATGGCTGAGTAATACTCCATTGTGTATATGTACCACAGCTTTCTTATCCATTCATCTGCTGATGGACATCTAGGTTGCTTCCATGTCCTGGCTATTATAAGCAGTGCTGTGATGAATATTGGGGTACATGTGTCTCTTTCAATTCTGGTTTCCTCGGTGTGTATGCCCAGCAGTAGGATCGCTGAATCATAAGGCAGATCTATTTGCAATTTTTTAAGGAAACTTCACACTGTTCTCCATAGTGGCTATACTAATTTGCATTCCCACCAACAGTGTAAGAGGGTTCCCTTTTCTCCACACCCTCTCCAGCATTTATTGCTTGTTGATTTTTGGATCACAGCCATCAGTTCTAATGAGGTGAATGAAGCTGGAGCCGATTATACAGAGTGAAGTAAGCCAGAAAGAAAAATACCAATACAGTATACTTACACATATATATGGAATTTAGAAAGATGGTATCGGGAGGGGGGAGGTGGGGGTCGGGATTGGGAGTTCATGTACACTCGTGGCTGATTCATGTCAATGTATAGCAAAACGAATACAGTATTGTAAAGCAAAACAAACTAAAAAATAAAAATTAATTAAAAGAAAAAAAATCTATGATAATGAATGAAATGAAATGAAATTTG
Organism: Aepyceros melampus; assembly: GCA_006408695.1. Taxonomy (NCBI): domain Eukaryota; kingdom Metazoa; phylum Chordata; class Mammalia; order Artiodactyla; family Bovidae; genus Aepyceros; species Aepyceros melampus. Next base: position 119,745 of record SJXQ01000359.1, read on the forward strand.
GTTCTGTTAGAGTTTTGATTCTCAATCAAATATATCCTTGGTAATTCTCAAAAAAAAAAAAAATCTAATCTGAACATATCAGACAACTGACTTTATGCTACATATCCAAAGCCACAAAATTCCCTTTACCACTATCAGTCAGTAAGTCAAGATTTATCAAAATGTCACTTATTCTGAGATATTTCCATGCCTTTACCATAAACTTTAAGGGAAAATAGGCATTTGTTTTGCCTGTATGGTAAGAATGACATCCAAATCACCAAAGTCAGTAAACTGAGACATCTCCCATGTATAATACTCCATAAAGGGGAAAAAAAAAAGATTATTATTTTATCAGCTCACTTTTTACCACTCTGAAGGATATAGCAGATCTTTGAAGGCAACATTATAATTAAAAATTAATGTTATCACCTAAAATGTCCCATGAAACTTTGTAATATAAAACTACAGATTATTATAAATCTCTTGGTGAGTTAACCAAGGAAAAAGCTAGACCAAAATTGTCAATATTAGAAATGAAGCAGAAGATATCACATCACTAATGATCCCACAGATACTGAATTAATATAAGGAAGTATCATGAACAACTTTATATTATTAAATTCTACAACATAAAACAAATGGACTAATTCCTTAAAAGTTACACACTAATGAAACTAACTCAAGAATAATCTATATTTATTAAAAAAAATAAACTTGTGGTTAAAAAGATTTCTAAAGATAAAATCTAAATCCAAGATCATTTTACTAATAGATTCTACTAAACAGTACAGAAAGAAAACACAACACTTCTTTAGGAACACCTCCAGAAAATAGAAGTACTTTCTAACTCATACTATGAGGCTAGCATTATTCTAATGCCAAAACTAACATAAACATACATTTCTCTCTCTCTCACACACACACACCCATGTGTACATAAACACATGAACACATGCTGATCCATTCATAAATCTTTTGAAGAAGTGCTGATATAATTGAAATTGTGGTGAGTGGCCTAAATGTCTGGGTTATTTGCCCATGTAGCTTATGCATGATGTTCACTGCTCATGCCTGATCCTGATAGAGTACTCTATTTTCCTATAGATTGTTGCTGGGCTAGTTCAGCTTCATGACTCTAGGGTCTAAAAGATCCCAATTCATCAAGGGAAGTTTTGAAAGTGTGAATACTTCATGTTCCCCCATAAGGATGGCCTGTCTGCCAAACTCTAATACTAGGGCAAATAATGTTTTCTAAAGGTACTTAATTATCCATATCAAATGGCATGGCCTTGCTCCATAATCTGGGATTTTGCACTATGATTTTTCTGTTGGAACTGATAGGCAGGAAATTAGCTGAGAGCAAGGAAAGATGGCCCTTTCTGCTGACCATCCAATAGCTGCCTAATCCCACAAAGAAATGTACCAGCCCTGCCCCCAATATGTCCATTAGTACTCCAAGAATAGTAGTGCGTGCTAAATTGCTTCAGTTATGTCTGACTCTTTGCAACCCTACTGACTATAGCCCACCAGGCTCCTTTGTCCATGAATTCTCCAGGCAAAAATGTTGGAATGGCTTAACATGCCCTCTTCCTGTGGATCTTCCTGACTCAGGGATCCAACTCCTGTCTCTTATGTCCCCTGGATTAGCAGGGGGTTCTTTACCACTAGCTCCCCGAAATAGTCAAAGGGCCATTATAAAACCCCTACCTGCCAACTGGAGAGATTTTCTCTACTTTAACATATGCACACACCTCACACTATACTGTATTAAAGTTAATTTTGGTGACCATTGTACTAGTTAACTGCTCATAATATTCTATGAATATAAAAATCTAATTATAATAGTCAGAATTATGGGAAGAAGTATGTGGTAGAGCATCCTGTTATGTACCTATAGCTGTCAATCAAAGCTGTCAATCAATTACCCCCTTGGATTATGCAAATAATCCTTCCTTAAAAACACTGTACCCCAGCCCTTCAGGGCCATTTTTGTCCCTTGGCACAGCCTACCTCTCTCTTGAGGTATTCTCTTTGTTCATTCTTTGTACATGCTCAGGTGTGTCCAAGTCTTTGTTCCTTATTGTTCTTTCTTTCCTTATTGTCAATGAACTTCTTGCAATGCAGAAGACCTTAGATTCTTCTTGGTGTCCTTACCAAAAACCAAGGTCCATTGGAGGAAGGGTCTCCAGACACTCTTTCCTCTAAGACCTTGTCATAAACTCTACAAATTAACTTAATATATACACTAGAAGCTTATCTTCTAGTACCTTAAAGTGTGTCAGGTAATATAGCCCAAGTAGAGAAGTGGCTTATATTATAAAATAGGCTTGCTTCAGTGCTCTTTCCTGTAATAAGCAAAATTCAAAGTTGGTAGCTTTGCTTATCACTTTGTGGTAGGCCAGATCAGTTGTGGAGCATGTTCTTATGTGGAGCATGCTTCCTCCAGAAGTGAAAGAGGATGTTCAGGCTTGAGCTAAATTCTTATCAATTAGGGGGAGAGATACAATTTGTAATTTTCTTTTTTACTAAAAAACATTTTTGACGATTAATTCTACTTATTTTGGTCTATGAACTTTAATATTTGTGTGAAAGTGAAAAGTGAAAATCACTCAGTCATGTCTGACTCTTTGCGACCTCATGGACTATTCAGTCCATGGAATTCTCCAAGCCAGAATACTAGAGATGTTAGTCGTTCTCTTCACCAGGGGCTCTTCCCAACCCAGACCAGGGATTAAGTCCAGGTCTCCCGCATGGCAAGTAAATTCTCTACCAGCTGAGCCACCAGGGAAGCTCTAATATTTGTGTGGTAAACATCAAAGTCAGTATATAGAACAGTTCCATCACTTACCTAAAATTATTTTACTAAAGTTTCCCCCAATCCACCATATTCTTTTCAGCACCATGATTTTGTCTTTTTGAGAATGTCATATAAATGGAATTATACAGCATGTAACCTGTGAGATTGACTTCTTCCAATCAGGACACTGTCTTTGAGATTAATCTAAACTGTCTCAGTTGTAAGTAGTTCATTCCATTTTATTGCCAAGAAAAGTTTCACTGTACGGATGTTACAATTTGTTTATTCATTCACCAATTGAAGAATTTTGGGACAATTTTCAGTGAATTTGGTACATTATAAATAGAACTGCTGTAAATATTTGTTTTCAGGTTTTTGTGTGAATTTTCCATTTCTCTAGAGTAAATACCCTGGAGTGGAATATCAAGGTCAAGTAGAAAGTATGTTTATAAGAAACTTTAGCTGTTCTTTACGGTGGTTGTACCAACTCACAATCTCACTAGCAATGTAGAATATCCTTAGTTCTACAATTTTACCAACAGTGAATGCCTAGAATGAACTAAATTACTAACCTCTAAATATTACTCTTGATCTTTTATATTTTCATTTTCCACCCTGTAAAGTATACATTCCTCCACAAGGCTTCTAAGACTAGTTGTTACATTTGCTCATTGTCAGTTAACATGATGCCATTAGAATATGTAGATGGTTCACATCCCTTTGGATGATAATTTACAGAAGATGAGAAATAATATAACTCTCAGATAAGACTATCAATGTGTACTACAGTCTGTCTTTTGTTAATCAAAACTCAGTCTTCTTTTCCCTTATGGAATATTATAAAGCATATTTGTTTGATAAAATGTCTTTTATCTGTACCTGAGGTCATTTTATCTTATTCTAATAAAGATAATATGTTTATAATTGCAATTAGGGTCACTAATTGGTTGAGTGTCCAGAAGTGCAGCTACCTTCCAATATCCATCTTGCTTTTCTGGGGAAAAAGACAGGGATTAAATGTGGTCATGTTGGTAAACATGTACCCTAAAACTTATGGATGCATTGCCATTCATCCCAGGATACTGTTTTTAATTCAATATCCTGACCAGGGTGAAAGAAGTATCATAGGCTTCCATGTTGCCTTCTCTATCATAGGAATTCTAACTCCGTAAGAATTCAAGTAATCAATGTGGGAATTCTTACAACTCCCAAGTATTTCCATTATTTTTAAACCATTGGGGACCAGGAAAATGTATACTGGATAAGTTTGTGACCCAGACAGAAAAGCGTGAATTATACCTCATCCATGTTATGTCTTCACTCTAATAGGGAGATTTAATATCATAAAATTAAATAGTAGGGCAACAGAGTAGGTGCTATGCATTATTTCAATCATAGGTATTCCATATATTTCTCAGATTCTTATTAAAGAGCTACATGACAACTTGAAAACAACAATGACTCCAGTCATCTATAAAATCGTGATAAATAATGCATAGCACCTACTGCAGTGTTGTTTATAATAGCCAGGACATGGAAACAACATAGATGTCCATCAGCAGATGAATGGATAAGAAAGCTATGGTACTTATACACAATAGATTATTACTCAGCCATTAAAAAGAATAAATTTGAATCAGTATTAATGAGATGGATGAAACTGGAGCTGATTATACAGAGTGAAGTAAGCCAGAAAGAAAAACACCAATACAGTATACTAACACATATATATGGAATTTAGAAACATGGTAATGATAACCTTGTATGTGAGACAGCAAAAGAGACACAGATGTATAGAACAGACTTTTGGACTCTGAGGGAGAAGGAGAAGGTGGGATGTCTTGGGAGAATGGCACTGAAACGTGCATACTATCATGTAAGAAATGAATCATAAGTCTATGTTTGATACAGGATACAGGATGCTTGGGACTGGTGCACAGGGATGATCCAGAGAGTTGATATGGAGTGGAAGGTGGGGGGTGGGGGGAGGTTCAGGATTGGGAACTCATGTACACCCAAGACGGATTCATGTCAATATATGGCAAAACCAATACAGTAATGTAAAGTAATATAAAGTAAAAATAAAAACTTAAAAAAAATAAATAAAATAAAATCGTTTATCATTGTATAATCAAAATAAGTTGATAAATGCTTCCAGTTGTAGTCTCCATTTACTTTTAGTCATTGTTGCTATTGCAAGCTTACATTGTAGGTTTATGTTTCAGTTAGGTTTTTTTACTCTCTCTGTTTTCTATTTAGTTTTGTGCTATATTCTTCACTTTCATTTTAAACATATTTCAAAACCATGAGTAATCAAAACTTAAAGGATGTCATTGCTAGTGGTATAATTATAAGATACTCAGAAGGTTTATTAAGAGAAGGGGGGAAACCTGAGTAAAGCTGCAAAATGCTAACTTACAACGTGGGAATGTTTCATCCTATAACATAAATTCATTACCAGCAAGTTTTGTGTACAAAAAACACACTAGCAGCTGTAAAAGACCATCAGAGGATTTTTAATGAGACTGACATCTGCAATGTATCGATCCTCAACTATACTTATACATATCTTTTCCACTGAGATAATTTCAAACTTTCATTTGACTTTAAAAATATTTTTTGTGGAAATTAATGTATAGGGGGGAAACCTGAGTAAAGCTGCAAAATGCTAACTTACAACGTGGGAATGTTTCATCCTATAACATAAATTCATTACCAGCAAGTTTTGTGTACAAAAAACACACTAGCAGCTGTAAAAGACCATCAGAGGATTTTTAATGAGACTGACATCTGCAATGTATCGATCCTCAACTATACTTATACATATCTTTTCCACTGAGATAATTTCAAACTTTCATTTGACTTTAAAAATATATTTTGTGGAAATTAATGTATAAGCTAGTGAGAAACAAAAAAATTGTCTTGATATAAGCAGATGTTCTTAGGATATTTTTGGGAGAATATAGCATAAATATAGTTTATTCTTATTCTGAAATAAAGATGAAAGTGACTGTGGATGCAATGCTATCTTGATTATTTAATGTATTTAATCCTTAGAAAGGCTTTAGATGGACCTCAATAAATATTTACTGTTTACATAGACAGTCATGGGACTTAGATTCTGTTCTGTTTTGCTTTTTTAAGCAAACTTGACTGAGCTTGTAAATAAAAAGTTGGTCAATTTGTTCTTAATGTGCCTTCTTTTCCCACAACAATATCATGTACTAAAACAATGATATTTGCAGGAATAAATATTACTTCAAAGAATAAAGAATTGCTCTTTATTTTTTTAATTAATTTTTATTTTTTTAGTTTGTTTTGCTTTACAATACGGTATTCGTTTTGCTACACATCAACATGGATCAGCCACGAG
>SJXQ01000360.1:8063-137842 GCA_006408695.1 Aepyceros melampus
GTGGGGTGGGGTGGGGAGGGGGTGGAGATTTAAGAGAAGAATCTCAGAAAACATCTACAAGAGAGATGATTTGTAGAAAGAATGTCAAAATAAGAGTTAAGGAAGAAAGAGAAAATGATGGTAGTTGAAATAAAAACAAATACTGTGGACAATAAACACACTTATTTGCTACCTAAACTGACAAAAATCTTAGTGCACAAATGCAAATAATACCGAGTGCTTTTTTCTTTTTAAATTAACTTTTATTGCAATATAGTTGCTTTACAATGTTGTGCTTCTACTGTACAGTAAAATGAATCGTCATACATATGTGTGTATGTGTGTGTGTGCTTGTGTATGTGTGCGTGTGCTTGTGTGTGTGTTAGTTGCTTAGTTGTGTCCAACTCTGGGACCCCATGGACTGTAGCCCACCAGGCTCCTCTCTCCTTGGAATTCTCCAGTCAAGAAACTGGAGAGGGTTACCATTCCCTTCTCCAGGGGATCTTACCCCCTCCTTTTTGAACTTTCTTCCCATTCAGGTCACCACAGAGCTTTCAGTAGAATTCCCTGTGCCATGCAGTATGTTCTAATTATCTATTTTATACAGAGAAGATGTGGTAACAATGTACAATGGAATATTACTGGGAACTTTAGTTTGTCAGGAACTGTCCCTATGGCAAGGACACAGTTCCAAAAGTTTTCTCACGCTCTGTACCTACTTCAGCCCCATTTGGTAAATTAGGCAAGTTGTCGGAAGCAAATGATAAAAGAAGATTCAGAAAGGAAAAGGATGAAAAATTGCTTCCATTGATTCAATTAATATTTATTGAGTCCCTTTTCTGTGCCACAGACTTTGCCAGGCAATTGGGATAGACCACTGAACCAAACAGACCAAAATCCATGGCCTTTGGGAACATTTTGTGGTGGGAAAACACACACAATAGCACATACTGCACACCATTTTTAACATTCCATGCAGCTAAACAAGCCCATCGTGAGTAAAGAACACGAACATTGCCGTGTTTACACAGTATGACAAGTTCATCTTATTATTTTGAATGTTTATTTGGCTAGTCAGATCTTAGTTGCAGCACACAGGCTTAGCTGCCCCACAGCATGTGGAATCTTAGTTCCTTGAGCAGGAGTCAAGCCTGCATCTCTTGCATTGGAAAACAGATTCTTAACCACTGGACCACCAGGGAAATCCTGACAAGATCATCTTATTGCTATTTGAATATTTTTATTGCATTGAGGGCTCTTCTATGCCAGAAACTGGCAGGGGCACCTTTTGTCCAGGTGGCCTCTGGCCTCTCAGCATCCGTTGTCCCTAGAGCAGTCAGAAGGCTTAGAATTAAGGAAACAGACAAAAAGAAATAAAAAGAGGAAGAGGATGAAGGAGAAGAAAGGGAAGGAGAGAGAGAGGGGAAAAGGAAGGAAATGGTGGAAGGAGGTAGAAAGAGAGGAGGGCATGGAGGAATAGATGCCGGAGAAACAAAGGGAAATTGAGAACACAAATCTTACTACATTATTGCCCTGCTTAGAAGCTTCGGAATACTTCAGTTCACTCTTAGAAGAAAATGCAAACTCCCTATCTTGATTTATACAACCCTTTATAATCTGGTTCCTGCTACCTTCATCTTTCATTCTATTTCACCTTCCTCCTTCGCTAAGGTTTATTTGTGTCATTCAGGGTCAAATGCCACCTCCTTGACCACTTATAAGTCACTCTTTATCATGCCACCCAACTTGCATTCTCTGAGGAGAATGCAACATCTCAACTTCTCCACTTCTCAACATCTGTCGTATTTCTTACTTACAACTGTATTGGTCTACTTCATTGCAAATCTTCTACCAGACTCTAAGCTTCATGAAAACATAAATGTTGCTCACTTACCAAAAGATAAGTGGGCATCATTATTCCTTTGCAGATTTTAGTAGGAGATATACACCTAAAGGAGATCACTGATAGGAGAAAAGACCATCTGAGAGGGGCAAATAAAGTGCTCTGGGGCATATAAAATGACTGAAAAACAATCTACACCAGAACTCTCAGAAAAGACTTCCTGAAATAAATAGTGTTATGATAATATGTAAAGAGTAGTAGAATTTGAATATAGAGGAGTTAGATGGCACAAATTGTGTTCTGGGTTGAGAGACCAGTGGGAAAATTCCAGGGCTGGCCATAGCCCAGAAGAAGCTTCATATCGAGGAGAACAAGCCCCCAGGAAGTCATTGTGAGAGGCACAGGTTGGGCAAAATCCCCTTGACTGTGCTGAGAATGTCCCTCACAAGCATGAAATACATTCTCTTACACAGACATGGAAGGAAATGGTATGGTCCCGGCTCCTGTTAGAAGCTTCTCTAGAAGAAGAGAGTGTTTCTCATGACCCAGAAAACTAAATATGCTGCAGAGGCATCTATATAGTTTCATCCCATAAGTGAGGTGGCTATATACTGCTCCCTGTTTACACTGACAATGTAGGGTGGAAGAGGTATACTAATGAAAATACAAATACACATTGTCAGTGGAAGGAACTAGGGAGCCCAAGAGTTTGAGATACTGAATGGGAAATGTATGTTTTTATTATTGTAAGAAATACCTGTAAGCACCTACTACACACCAGGAGGAAATCTACAGCAATTGACAGAGTAGATAAAGCTTTTGCCAGCAATGCTTACGTTTTAGAATATGGAGAAAGGAAATAAGCATACAAACAAATAAAAACATAATATGTCCTACAGCGATAAGAGACTCCAAGTAGTGCTCTCCAAGTAGCACTAGTGGTAAAAAATCTGCCTGTGAATGCATGAGACACAAGAGTTGTGGGTTTGATCCCTGAGTCAGGAAGATCCCTTGGAGAAGGAAATGGCAACCCACCCCAGTATCCTTGCCTGGGAATCCCATAGACAGAGGAGCCTGGCAGGTTACAGTCCACAATGCAGGAGACTTTGGTTTGACTCATAAGAATATAAAACTTCCCAATTTTCTCATATTCCTGCTATTTCTATTTAGTTTTAATTTTCAGTTGCTTCCAATGTTGGTGAATATATACTTTCCAGGATTATTCATGCTGAGAAATATGACAATATGCAAGTTCTCTGCACATGCACATGTTATTATGAGAGAGTTTGGAAAGAATAGAATATCTTAAGCAAGAAGAAAGCATATGTATCTTTCTCTGAAATCTTCCTTTGACTTTTGTGATCCTTTAATGTTTTTTTCTTTCTTTCTTTCCCCTAAAAGGATTTAAACTGTGTTTAATAATGCTATGAATTCTAAAATTTGATGAAGCTAGTCGTAAAATCATTGTACCTTCTAGAAACCTATTGACTGCAGTTTACTATAGAGAACATGCACACACAGTTCAGTTTTTCCCCTGAATATTAATAGTCCCGTGGAAAAGAATTTGGAATAAAAATTGAAATAATTAAGTGGAAACAATGACTGGGGAATGAAAATTTCAGAGAAAAGCATGCCTTTTAAAAGGGCAGTGGAGATGGCAAGCATTTAGTCAATGGACATGACCTAATATCTTTTTCTATCTTTTTAAAAGCTGAGTCAAGTCAATAGCTTTCATATCACTGCAGGGAACTATACTAACTTGGAAATCACAAGCCAGTATTTGGAGGTGACTTTCTAGCTCTAAGACCTCATAATTAGCACTCCTACAGAAAAGTGCTAAACAAAGCCACATGCGCTCATTTTTATTCTGCAAAGATTGTTCTCCAAGGGCAGGCACAGCTGTTGTGGAACAAAGCAGTTATGCAAATTTCAAAGTCTTCAGAAGATTATACATGTAAAGCCAGTGTACTTCATTTATGACCATCACCTCATTCTGCTACATGGGCACAAATGAGTAAAAAAAAAAAAGAGAAGGAGGAAGGAGAGAGAAAGAAAGAGAGTGACAGAGAGACACACAGAGAGAGGGGATGAGAAACACATCAAATTCACTGATCCATGTGGGTGACCTTCATGAGTAAGTACATGTTTTACAGGAGGTCATAGAAGAGTGAACAAAACTTCACAAGGCTCTGAGAAAAGTACAATTTTAGATTTGCTCCACCTTTGTGGCCATGGCAACAATAAATGTATTTTCTCAAGTATGTAATCTTGAAGAGTTCTGGTAAAGAGAAAGGAAAGGGACTTCCCAGGTGGCACCAGGGGTAAAGATCCAATCTGCCAGTGCTGGAGATGTAAAAGACACAGGTTCAATCCTGGGTGGGGAAGATCTTCTGGGGAAGGATGTGGCAATCCACTCCAGTATTCTTTCCTGGAGAATCCCATGGACAGAGGAGCCTGGCAGGCTACTTGTTCATAGAGTCACAAAGAGTCAGACACAACTGAAGTGACTTATCACACGTGCACAGAGAGGACAAGAGACTTGTAGTCAGAAGACCCATTTTAAACTCTACCTTGACCATTCTTGTTTAGTTGCTAAGTTGTGTCTGACTATTTTGCAACCCATGGGCTTAGTCTGCCAGGCTCCTCTGTCCATGGGATTTTCCAGGCAAGAATAGTGGAGTGGGTTGCCACTTCCTTCTCTGGGGAGCTTCTAATCCAAGGATGGAAGCTTCATCTCCTGCACTGGCAGGTGTATTCTTGCCACTGAGCCACCAAGGAAGACCTACCTTGGCCATTACATGCCACTTTCTCCCTTGTTTCCTCACCTGTAAAATGAAGATAATAAAAATGCATGGGGTTACATCTTGTTCATACATTTTTCTCATCTGGTTCAGAAAAAGCCTCCTATCTGGACCCTCCACATCTACTTTTAGAACATTCTCCACCATCTATCTAATGCAGAAATATGAGTATAACACATCTTCTAGTCTTCACTCACATCCAAAGTTAAAATACTATTAATTTTCATATACATTTTTTGTGAAATTATAAATTTCATATAAATTTCATATAAAAGTTATGCTGTAATAGGGAGAAAACTTTTTAAAAGTTGGCACTATATGAATATACACATACATGAATTGGCACTATATATTAATATACAAATAAAAGTAAGAATGCACAGAATTTTCTTGCTTTGGAAAAATGCTTATTGCATTAAGATAGTGGCCCTAATACTTTCTCATCTCTTAACCCTTCATACACTTAATAAATAGTGAGGATCCCCAAGGGCAATTGTTTCTGTGTGTTGTATCTATCATCTTTGCCACATTCGAAATTAAACCAGAAAAAATTTAAATCAAGACTGCATAAGCAAACATTTTAATAGCCATCAGAATATGCTGTCATCCCATGTCAGATAGATTGTATCCTCATGGGACATTGAGAAGTAAAAGACAAAAATAATTTCTTAGTAATTGCCATGAAAATAGTTTTGACCTCATAGAACCCTGAATGACCACACTTGCAGAATAACTGCTCTCAGAGCAAAAGAATCCCAGGAATTTGCAGGAATCCTGGAGGGTTTAAGTCTTCCACAGGCCATGGATTAACAGTCTTCTAAGTACAAATACCAAGATCTTAAAAGGCATGACATATGAGTCATGTTTATGTGTAATAATACCACATTGGCAGCAACACAACTCCCAATAATTGGATAATGAAATCATTTTATAGTGAAGTCAAACCAAAATGCTGAAAGCTAAGGTTTCAACAAATAATGGAGTGTAAAATAGCTGACTCAGAAAAAACTCTGATGAAGGCAAAGATTGAAGGCAAAAGGAGAAGCGGGTGGCAGAAGATGAGATTGTTAGATAGCATCGCTGACTCAGTAGACATGAATCTGAGCAGACTCTGGGAGGTAGTGAAGGACAGAGGAACCTGGTGTGCTGCAGTCCATGGGGTTGCAAAGAGTTGGACGTGAATTAGCACTGGACAACAACAACAAAAATATATACTAACAAATAAGAGAATAAAACAAATCTTAAAACAATTTAAATCATATGATAAATGTGATATATACCACACACAATACAATAAAAAGGTACATTAGAAGGAAATATATTTTAAAATTAATTTTCTCTGAATGCAGAATAATGAGCAATTTTTCTCTCTTTACTGTTTTCTATGTTTTTTCAACATTTCTATAATAAATAGTTCATAAATTTGAAAATTCATAAAATCAGAAAATTTAAATATCTTTGTTAATTTTCTTTTGTTTTCAGAATATAATCCAAACAGCTTAGCACTGCTAACCAGGCTGGTGTGGTTGCCCACCTCTCTGCACAAACTTATCCTACTAATTCGTGATGCACTCATCTTTAGAAATACCCACCTGCTCAAAATTCACACCACAGTTCATGCTTCTATGTCTTTGCACACCTTTACATGGAATATCCTTCACTATTCTCCTATGTGGTTAAATCCTACTTTTCATCTCTTGGCTTACAGCTTCTTTTCTCTAAGAATTTCCTCCTCCACATTCCTGCAGCAACCTTTGCACTCATGTGTGCATTTGTAGCATAATTGTGTGTCCAGCTTTCTCTCTCTCCTTCTTCATGGGGAAAGAATTCTTTGTTGTCAGGGACTTTAACTTGGTTTGCTTTGGTTTTGATTTAGTTTAGTTTTGTTTGGTTTGGTTCTTTGGCTGTTGGTTTTCTCTACCCAGACACTGAGAAACAGATTCTCAGAGAGAGAGAGCATGGGAGAAGATAGGGGAACATATTTTTCTGAAATACATCCTTCCAAGTGCTACCTTTTCAATGACGTTGGAGTAATATGTTGTCGTGACTGTTGTTCAAACTGATGGAAAAAAAAAATAGATGAGGCAATATGAAACCTAGAAGTTGAGATATGTAAAGGAGTTAAGTGTTGAGACTTTATTTATATGTGTTTCCTATAAGACAATCTAGTGGTCTTCTCCCCTACCCCCAACCAAGGCTCAGTTTCTCTGATGTTTAAACCTGGTTATGTTTGATCAAGAATACACAGGTCCTCATTAAGATCTCTTTGTTTATGTTTTTGTTTTTTCTTTTTTTTTAATGGCTGGCTGATGAATGAATAAGGGAAATTTAAACTGGGATACGTTATACTTTGTTGAAGCAAACCCACTGCAATTATATTCTGTTGACATAGCCATTTATGAATAATGGATGCCAGGAGACATTCAGGTGGTTGCTGTGTTGGGAAAATAAAGTGGGTCATCAAATGGAAGGAAAATGGGAAGTCAGAGAGAAGAAACAGAATTTAAAGAAACACAGTTTGCATCTGCCAGAAAACTGCAGCTGCAGACCAGCGATCCCAACAGACAAGACAAGTTTGGATAGTCCAGGAGATAACATGTCAGACCAGGAAATAATCCCAGATTATTCAAATCAGTAACTACTGCCAGAAACCAGAGGCCTTTCTTCACCATCTTACCATAGAGAAGAACATGATTCTGAACAGCGGAGGGATCATGATCAGTCCCAGTGTGTCAATCTCAGAATCAAAGAGCAATGTAAAACAAAGACATACAATTAGTCTATTGGCAATTCAAACTTTTAGCACCATGCCTAGTTTTTGCAATGATGATAACTTATTTCTTCAGTAAAATTTTAGATAACACAAGGTTAAAATATTAACCATATTTTACATTCCTTACTGGAAATAAATTTCCAACCTATTGATTTCAAAGTCCATTATGAAAAATTTTAATATATATGTAAGTCATTTATTGCACATAATAATACAACTGTGGTTCTTTATTTAACCTTGTATCTGGGCCACTTAGCCACTTTGGATCTCAATTTTCTCATCTGTGAGTTGAGGCGCTTGAGATGAGCTTTAAGGTAACACCCAAATCTAAATTTTCTGTACTATTCACCAGTGGATGTAATCCTTCTTAATTCCATTTTGCTCTGACATTTTAAAGTGATTTTTTTTAAAGAAAAAAAAGAAGATAATTTTCAAACAACATTGAGTCTGACCTGAAGTCACTGACTCCAGAGGATTTATACATGTACACACACGTGCGCGCGCACACACACACACACACACACACACATATATAATCACCACATCACTATCTTTATTCAATTGTTCTTATATATTTATTGATGGTTGTTTCAGTCTGTAATCCTGATGGGGTTAATTAAGGACCTCAAATATAATTTGAAAATGTTTACACACAGCACACAGCACATTTTAGGTTGCCAATCCCATCTGTGGACACTGCTATATTAATGACACAATGTTTGTTTTAGAGGTCATAGTGCTATCTGCCAGGTTAAACATTTGTAATCTGGACCCAACTTTAATATATCCTTTCAAAGAAAGCCACAGCCGCTATACACTCCATCAACAGCACTCTTCAATCGAATGGTTTGTCAGGATTACAGAGGCAGCTAAGCCAACAATAATAAGCACCTTCCATGTGGATGTTAATTAGAATGTTGACATAGTAAAACTCCTTACTAGGGATAAGTTGGCAGTTCAGTACTTGCAACCCAACATCATGTGAAGGCAAAGCTGTTAATAGAATTTGTCCCCAGAGTGACCAAAGGCAGAGCACAAAGAGCTTCAGCCTCGTTTGTACCCTGTGGGGGTGGTAACCATGTGGGTGTCAGCTCCTGGCTGCACAGTGTCTTTTTATGACCACACAGTGGTTAATTTGTACTTCTGCTCTCAAATATCACTTTTAAAGCTCACTCTTCTGTTTACTAAACTACACATAGGTAAGCAACAGCAAAATAGAGTTCTAAGTGTGCCTTTGAGGTTGCTATTATCACAGTTTTTCTTTTTTTATTTGAAGTATAGTTGATTTATAATTTTATGTTAGTTTCAGATATACAACATAGTGATCCAGTATTTTTACAGATTATATTCCACTGAAAGTTATCACAAGATAATGGCTATAATTCCATGTGTTGTATAATATATCCTTCTTATTTATCTGTTTTATTCTAGTAGTTTGTATCTCTTAATCCCACACCCTAACATCACACTTTTAAAATGATTTCAAGTATATATTACTTTTAGTGTACTTTTGATGATATTCTAGGATATCTTGAACTGTGAAATTGGAGAATATTCTTGAGAGTCCTTTGGACTGCAAGGAAATCAAACCAGTCAATCCTAAAGGAAATCAGTCCTGAATATTCATTGGAAGGACTGATGCTGAAGCCGAAACTCCAGTACTTTGGCCACTTGATGCAAAGAGCTGACTCATTGGAAAAGAAGACCCTGATACTGGGAAAGATTGAAGGCAGGAAGAGAAGGGAACAACAGAGGATAAGATGGTTGGATAGCACCACTGACTCGATGGACATTAGTTTGAGCAAGCTCTGGGAATTGGTGATAGACAGGGAGCCTGGCATACTGCAGTCCATGTGGTTGCAAAGAGTTGGACATGACTGAGTGACTGAACTGAACTGAGTACATCTTTGAGTTTATGTAGTGTCTCACAATTTTTCAGTTTAGTGTAGCTTCACATGTATTATCTCATACTCTTTTTTAACATTTTTGTGGGATATGAAATGAATTTTAAAAAAGGTTAACAGTGTTGTAGACTAAGAACATAAGACATTAAAAGATAACTTGTCAAAGTTGTAGGGTGAGTTTTAACAGAATACAATAGCAATAGCAAAAACAAAAAGACATTGAAACAGAATATAAAAGGAGGTAAATGGCTTTTATCAGCCCCACCCTGACAACCTCTAAAATCTCAGAATTGCAACAAATAAAGGTAACTAAACAAAGAATCAACAATTATTGGGTGCCTGCGGTGTGTCCAATTGTATTTTCTAACTGTACAGTACATTATTATTTTCCTTATATTGAGATATTAACCTTAATTGGGTAAGGCCAGAGGTAGTTAGAGTGTAAAATGTCTTTCCTCTTACATAATTGTCTGGAAGTGAATTCTATCTTTCATTTAACCTATATGGTAATCAGATGCCAAGATGGTCCCAAATTATCCCAGTATCTAATCCCTTCCCTGGCAAATACACTATAACAAAAGTGGCAGAAAGTTTCTTCTGTGATTAGATGACATAAGATAGTAATTTTCATCTTGCTAGAAGACCCTCTCTTGCTGACTTTGATGAAGGAAGCTGCCATTCTGAGAAGCCATATGAAACTCAGGATGGCCTCCAGCCAACATCCAGCAAGGAAGTGAAGTCAACAGGTCAACTCTCAAGGAACTGAAACCTGCCAGTAACCACGTAGGCCTGTAAGCACATCTTTCTCTAATAGAGCTTTCATGTGACACCATAACCTAAGTGATAACTTGCTTGCAGCCTGTGAGAAACTCTGAAGCAGAGGACACACAAAAATTATAAGACAACAACCATGTGTTACTTTAAGTTACGAAGTTTGTAGTGATTTGTCTGTATCAGTAGATCTAATTATGTCTCTGACTTAAAGAGAATGCATTTCAGGTTTGAAATTTATCATTTATGTCAAAGGATGCTTTAGCTTAATTGCTGACATAGGATAACCCATAACAATTTGATACCTTAAAGATACTCTAGTAAATAACAAAGTACTAGAAATCACTTCTGATTTTCGTGTCTGAGTTACCTTCAGAATAATTACCTACTGTCACCACTACCAGATGTCATATAAAGCGCATTAAAAATGTCTTTATTTGTTACCTACTCACAGAAGTTTTTTATATATATATTGAAATATCTATTAAAGTAGAATATTTAACTAGCAAAATGATATTTCTCATTTATTTATAACATAAAAATATATGAAATTGCAGATCAAACCATAAATTCATTCTGGGTATATGTTTTAGAAGAATCAAATTGTGTGCCATGATGTTAAATCTTAATCAAAACTGCTTCAAAGCGGCTTATAAACTTGAAATTCCATAGCATTGTCTGACATAATGAGGCTAGCAATGTTATTCATTCCTGTATAATGTAGTACTCCTTAAACTTGGATGTAAATAGAACTTCTCAAGCTTCATCTAAGCTCCCATGTACTAATTTTAGTAACTAGTGGTCAAATTTAGAAAAGTTAATGCTGACACTATTCACAAGATTTCAAAATTTACAGTCTTGGATTATGTTACTGAATCTCTGTAACTTTTGCACTTTAATGGCTCCCATACATGAGGACCCTTCATCCACTTTATTATATTAACTACACTTCCCTAAAATGAGTCATTTCTTTATTCCAGATGTATATTCCAAAATATTCCAGATGTATGTATATTTCAGAATAATAAGATAGCATGTTTTCTTCCAGCATCTTAAGAAGGCTGTCTGACCAAGCAAAAGCTTGGTCATGGCCTTGCTATATGGTGCAGCTTAATTCACATATGGCATAAAGAATAAGAACAGATATACTTAGAACGTACTGTGTGGCCTTGAGCAAGATACTTATCTAAGATTTATATTCTTCTCTGTAAAATAAAATAAATTTCCTGTTTTGAAAAGATAAAATAAGGGTACAGGGAGAAAAATTACTTATAAAATTCAAAGCTAAGAGTAAAAATGGCAACCCACTCCAGTACTCTTGTCTGGAGAATCCCATGGATGAAGGAGCCTAGTGAGCTACAGTTCATGGGGTCACAAAGAGTAAAAATGGAAGTGTATAATTTCTTTCCAGATAATTTTATCTGTAACTATAAATGCAAGAATATGAGAAACTCAAGAGATAGTTGCAGAGAGGACAACATACAGAAAGCTTAACTTCTCAGTACAAAGGAAATAAATGGAAATTTTGGCGTGAAAGAGAGCAAGGAAGAAAGAAGCAAGACAAGATGTAGAGCAAGACAAGGGGGACCAAGAACACATGTTTAGATGAAGGGGTGAGTGACAATGGAGACCTGTGGAAAATGCCTGGAAGGAGTGATTTCAGTTGAAGGGTATTTCTAAGAGACTGCAAAGTGATGCAAGGTAATTGTATTGTTCCAAAGCATAATAGATTTTATTGCACATGAAAATTCTTACTGTGAATGCTGTGTGGGAAAATCTCAAACATAAGGAACACTTGGGAACCACATCCAGCCATCAGGGGGAAGATAAAAGGAGAGCTGATGAGATGTAACGAGACAACAGTTGATAATAAAACTTGGGGGAGACAGGAAGCTGGAGAAAAAACTTTGATAAAGATTACACACTCCTTAGAGTTGGAGATCAACCACCCAAAGGAATAACGGGGATAGAGTTTAAATGAATTGTTTGTTAATCTCAAAGAACAGAGTGATCCCACCTAACATTTGTATTACTTAAAGATTTAAATTACCTAGAATAGAGTCTTCTTCAGCCCTCAAAAAACACAGCTTGAGATAGACTCAAGGAGCTTATCGGAGAAGGCGATGGCACCCCACTCCAGTACTCTTGCCTGGAAAATCCCATGGACGGAGGAGCCTGGTAGGCAGCAGTCCATGGGGTCGCTAAGAGTCTGACACGACTGATGACTTCACTTTCACTTTTCATTTTCATGCATTGGAGAAGGAAATGGCAACCCACTCCAACGTTCTTGCCTGGAGAGTCCCAGTGACAGCGGAGCTTGGTGGGCTGCCGTCTATGGGGTCTCACAGAGTCGGACACAACTGAAGCGACTTAGCAGCAGCAGCAGCAAGGAGCTTAAAAACTTACTTTCTCAGCTTGCTGAAAATAAGTCAGACAAAAGTAAAGAATATGACTTACTAAAGAAATTCACCTGTCTGCTCTTGACTCATTTCTAATCATTAGATGAATGAGTTAATTAACTCAGTGCAGGCAATCCTTCCATAATGTATATATATATAACATGATCACGTTTACACTTTTAAGTATCTTACAATTTTTTCAATTAAATCTCAGTAAAATAATAACAAAATTATGACAACTGTCGGACACGACTGAGTGACTTCACTTTCACTTTTCACTTTCATGCATTGGAGAAGGAAATGGCAACCCACTCCAGTGTTCTTGCCTGGAGAATCCCAGGGACGGGGGAGCCTGATGGGCTGCCGTCTGTGGGGTTGCACAGAGTCGGACACGACTGAAGTGACTTAGCACAGCACAGGCAATTATATACAGTATGGTAACATTCCTGGGCTTCCTAGGTGGGCGCAGTGGTAAAGAATCCACCTACCTATGCAGGAGGTACAAGAGTCGCAAGTATGATCCTCGGTAGAGAAGATCCCCTGGAGTATGAAATGGCAAACTACTCCAGTATTCTTGCCTGGAGAATTCCATGGACAGAGGAGCCTGGTGAGCTAGAGTCCATGGAGTTGAAAAGAGTTGGAATCAACTGAGCGTGCCAGTTGATTCCACATATAATGTGCCACCGAGTATGCACATTATCAGTTCAGGTCAGTTCAGTCACTCAGTTGAGTCCAACTCTTTGCGACCCCATGGACTGCAGAACACCAGACCTCCCTGTCCATCATCAACTCCCAGAGTTTACTTAAACTCATGTCCATTGAGTCGGTGATACCTCCAACCATCTATCCTCTGTCGTCTCCTTCTCCTCCTGCCTTCAACCTTTCCCAGTATCAGGGTCTTTTCAAATAAGTCAGTTCTTCACATCAGGTGGTCAAAGTATTGGTGTTTCAGCTTCAGCACCAGTCCTTCCGATAAATATTCAGGACTGATTTCCTTTTGGATGAACTGGTTGGATCTCCTTGCAGTTCAAGGGACTCTCAAGAGTCTTCTCCAACACCACAGTTCAAAAGCATCAATTCTTCGGCTCTCAGCTTTCTTTATAGTCCAACTCTCACATTCATACATGACTACAAGAAAAACCATAGCTTTGACTAGATGGATCTTTGTTGGCAAAGTGATGTCTCTGCTTTTTACTATGCTGTCTAGGTTTGTCATAACTTTTCTTCCAACGAGTAAGTGTCTTTTAATTTGGAATTTATAACAAGAATACTAGAGTGGGTAGCCATTCCCTTCTTCAGGTGATTTTCCTGACCCAGGGATAGAATCCAGGTCTGGTGCATTGCAGGCAGATTCTTTACCATCTGAGCCACGAGACAATCCCCAACTAAACATATATCTATACACACATGTAACTATTAGGCTACTAAGTAAATCCACTGGAATTCTGTTATTAGTACGTTCTTACCATGAAATCTATAACACTCTCCAGCCCTCAGGCACTGACTATTCCTTCTCCTGGAATGGCTGTTCTGCTCAAATCTCGTCCTATAGGGGAAACTTTCCCCAACTACAGTTTAAGTGAATAGCAACATTTATTTCTCACAGTTTATTTCTTGAGACCCAGAAGTCCAAGATCAAGGGGCTGACTGACTCAGTTCCTGGCCGGGGTCCTCTTCCTAGTGATGTCTTTAAAAGATGACAAGAGAGAGAGTGCTCTGAGGGATCTCTTTCGTAAGAGCACTTATCCCATTCATGAGGGCCCCACCCTAGGTCCTATTCATCTCCTAAATGAATCGTCTCCCACCTCCTCACACCATCATTTTTGGAGTTAAGCTTTTGGGGGCCAGTGGGGAGAGACACAAAGTTCAGACCATAACACCTAATAAACTAGATCTGTCTTCCTATTGCTTTGTAAACTAAAGAACTTAGCAGATGCCATCATAGATCTCTATCTGTATGTGGATTACATTTGATTATAAAGTATGACCTTCTTAAGTCAGGTTCACGGCATAGTACTTTCTATCCTGACCATGTGACACACAGAGCACAGTGCATAGCAGCCCCTCAGGTTTCTATGGAAATGATTTTTTGAGGAAGAAATGGCACAGAATTGAGTTCCATAATTCCAGCTCACTGCTTTCTCATCCTGTAATAGAGGGTGACTCATTTCCTCTCTGCCATCCATTTAGAAGTTTCCTTTGGGTTAGTAGCCAGTGTAGGAAGGAGCAGTTAACATTTTTCATTTCACTTTTTTCAAGCCAGAGTTGAACTGTTTATATACCGAGAGGGAGCCTTGTATCATGAAGAGGGATCCTCTTTTTAGCTTTAGGTCTGGAGCAACCACCTAATATTTACATGACTCTGGAGAGATCATTTTCCATCTGTAAGGTTCAGTTTCCATATTTATAAAAGATAAACAAACAAGCAAACAAGTAAACCAAAGGGAGTGAGAGGCCTGGGGGAGAGCAGTATTTGACCTTATAAGATCACAAGCAATTTCATAATCAGATGAAATTATATGTATGAAAGTTTTGACACAGCACAAATGTAAATGCTTAATATTATTTTGAAAAGCTGGGGGACAACTTTATTTATATAACTTTATATATAAACATGGATTAGTATTACTCTTTAGTTAAGTGATTATGATCCTCCAAGTTTACCAATTTAAACTCCAGAATCATAAAGTGATTCAAAGATCAAAAGAAAAAATATACAAATGCACTCATAATTAAAATGTCATAATAATAAAGTTTACTTGCTACTTTTGATTTCTTGGGGTTTAAAAACAAACAACTTGTTCAGCATATTTTGGCAGAGCTTCTTTTTAAAAAACAAGAAGGTTAACTACCAAATTATGAGGACAGCAAATGGAAAAAAAACACTGTATGCTGCTAAATAAAGATAGGAACACAAATTCTATATTGGAAATCAAGCTAGTATGTTTTACTTTGGAGGTTGGGTGTTTTTTTTTTTTTTTCCTTATATTGGATGTTTTCCAAGAGTCTTATTATACTTAAAAAGGAGTTCCATTTTTTAATTCTTTCCTCCAAACATATGAGAATTTTTTTTAAGAGACACTGTGACGTCTATTGACAGAGAAATAAATATAAACATGTTCCCTATTTTAGTCTTATTTAAATACAAGTGGTACATAAAGGTGTGATTAGCACTAAAAATACATATTTCGTATTAAGAAATTGTATCTGAAGGATATAACATGTAGGAATGTAGTAAAAGAAACTTTCAGTAATTCAGTGTATGTGAAATAATATTCTATGGCTATAGACTTTAAAAGAAAATTTTATTTATTTGGCTATGCCAGGTCTTAGTTGGGATATGCAGGATCTTAGATGCAGCATGTGGGATCTAGCTCCCCAGCAAGAGATGGAACCCAGCCCCCCCTGCATCGGGAGCTCAGGTTCTTAGCCACTGGGCCACCAGGGAAGTCTCTAAATAATTTTAAACTGAGTTCATCAATGTATACTTTGCCTACCCGAAAGGGAGCTAACACCTGCAGGAGGAAGACTTTTCCTAATAATTCAGATCTAAAGGGTTTACCTCAAGAATATTCCAAGGCTTTATTAGTTTTGAGGGAAATCAAAGAGGTAAGTCCATGACCAACCGCCCTACAACACTTCAGTATTTCTAAGGTCAGTTTATTTTTAAAAAATCCTTTTCATTATCAGGTAGACTGGAAGTTTCCATAGGATTTTACTTGTAAAAGCAGGAAGGGCCAAAACATTGAAATAGAGAAAAAAACATTAAAAAACAACAAAAACTACTGGCTTACAGGGCACTTGGCTATACTAAAATAATTGAAAAGTTGCCTCAGGCTTCCTGAGTGACACCAAACAAGGACTCAAGTTCTGACTCTTTCACTGAATGACTTGACTTGGTTGACACTGAAGAGAATGAGATTTATAAACTGAATAACTTCAGGAGCTGGTGTGAATCACAGAACTTCTCAGAAGTTCTGGTTATGTTATGGGTATAAACATAGTGCTTTGACACTCTGATTACAGGGTTAAGTATACTCAGTATATTCTCCATCCAGTATACTCAGAAACCTTGGAGATGAAAGATATTTCCATTCCTGAACACTACTTTTCTCCTTCTTTCCTTCAGTTCAGTTCAGTTGCTCAGTCGTGTCTGACTCTTTGAGACACCATGGACTGTAGCACACCAAGCTTCGCTGTCCATCGCCAACTCCCAGAGTTTACTCAAACTCATGCCCATTGAGTTGGTGATGCCATCCAACCAGCTCATCCTCTGTTGTCCCCTTCTTCTCCTGCCTTCAGTCTTTCCCAGCATCAGGGTCTCTTCAAATGAGTTAGTTCTTTGCATCAGGTGGCCAAAGTATTGGAGTTTTAGCTTCAGCATCAGTCCTTCCAATGAATATTCAGGATTGATTTCATTTAGGATGGACTGGTTGGATCTCCTTGCAGTCCAAGGGACTCTCAAAACCACACCACCAACACCACATCTCCAACACCACAGTTCAAAAGCATTAATTCTTTGGCTCTCAGTCTTCTTTATAGTCCAACTCTCACATACACGACCACTGCAAAAACCATAGCTTTGACTAGATGGACTTTTATTGGCAAAGTAATATCTCTGCTTTTTAATATACTGTCTAGTTTGGTCATAACTTCTCTTCCAAGGAGCAAGCATCTTTTAATTTCATGGCTGCAATCACCAAGGCAGTGATTTTGGAGCCCCAAAAAATAAAGTCTGACACTGTTTCCACTGTTTCCCCATCTATTTGCCATGAAGTGATGGGACCAGATGCCATGATCTTAGTTTTCTGAATGTTGAGCTTTAAGCCAACTTCTTCACTCTCCTCTTTCACTTTCATTAAGAGGCTCTTTAGTTCTTTGCTTTCTGCCATAAGGGTGGTGTCATCTGCATATTTGAAGTTATTGATATTTTCCCAGCAATCTTGATTCCAGCTTGTGCTTCTTCCAGCCCAGTGTTTCTCATGATGTATTCTGCATACAAGTTAAATAAGCAGGGTGACAATATACAGCCTTGATGTACTCCTTTTCCTATTTGGAACCAGTCTGTTGTTCCATGTCCAGTTCTAACTGTTGCTTCCTGACCTGCATATAGGTTTCTCAAGAGGCAGATCAGGAGGTCTGGTATTCCCATCTCTTTCAGAATTTTCCACAGTTTGTTATGGTCCTCACAGTCAAAGGCTTTGGCATAGTCAATAAAGCAGAAGTAGGTATTTTTGTGGAACTCTCTTGCTTTTTCGATGATCCAGCGGATGTTGGCAATTTGATCTCTGGTTCCTCTGCTTTTTCTAGAACCAGCTTGAACATCAGGGAGTTCACGGTTCACGTATTGCTGAAGCCTGGCTTGGAGAATTTTGAGCATTACTTTACTAGCATCATTTTTTAAAATTTGAAATAGCTCTACTGGAATTTCATCACCTCCACTAGCTTTGTTCATAGTGATGCTTTCTAAGGCCCACTTGACTTCACATTCCAGGATATCTGGCTCTAGGTTGGTGATCACACCGTCGTGATTATCTGGGTTGTGAAGATCATTTTTGTATCTCTTCCCCATCAAGTTTCAAATCACTGTTTACTGAACTTGCAGGCAACTCGACTTTCACTTAGTCTCTCTTATTCCCTGGGCCTTCACTTCTGCAAAATGTTCTGCTGTGATGTTTAGCTTGTTTGAAATATTTTTTAGCCGGTGTTTACAAATAACAAGGATGTTGAGAAGAGGAAAGCCTTGTGTACTGTTGGTGGGAATGTAAATTGGTGTAGCCACTATGGAAAACAGTAAGGAGCTCCCTCAAAACGCTAAAAATAGAGCTAGCATATGATTTTGCAATTCCATTCCTAGGTATATATTTGAAAAAACAAAAATACTAATTCTAAAAGATACATGTTTTATATAACCACTATGGAAAACTGTAAGGAGGTCCCTCAAAAAGCTGAAAAATAGCTTGCATATGATCTTGCAATTCCATTCCTAGGTAAACATTTGAAAAAAACAAAAACACTAATTCTAAATGATACATGTTACTCTAATAGCAGCTTGGCTATTATTTACAACATTCAAGATATGGAAATAACTTAATTGTCCATCAATAGATGAATGGATAAAGTGGATATGGTATGTATAAGCAATAGAATATTTCTTTGCCTTAGAAAAGAAAGATTCTACCAACTGCACCAATGTGGGTAGACCTAGAGAGTATTAAGATTAGTGAAATAAGTCAAATACAAATTCTGCATGTTATTACTTAAATATGAAAATTTAGAACAAAAAATAAAACAAACAAATATAACAAAACAGAAATAGACACACAGATAGAAAGAGCAAAGCAGTGGTCACCAGTAGGGAAAGGGAAGGGAGAAGAGGCAAGATAAGAGTATGAGGTTAAGAGGTACCATCTTGCTACTAAAAAAAAGAAAAGCTACAAAGTTATGTTATATAGCGTAGGAAACAAAACCAACATTTTATAATTTTAAATGGAATATAATATATAAAAATATACAGTTACTATGCTGTACACTTAGAACCAATATAATATTGTAAATCAACTGTATTTCAATAAAATATTATAATGTAAAAAAAGTTTACATAAAAAAAGGATTTCATGGTGAAATCTATTTGGAGAAACTAAGTTAATCAAAGTTTAACTGCAGAGTTTCTCAGGTTTTACGTGTACAATATTTATATATAAAATAAAGGTAAGATATGGAGCATTTGCTAGAAACATTTAATAGTGGAACACTTTTCTTTTCGTCTTATTGAAGAGTACTTTGAGAAATGATGCTCTGGTTGAATGTTACATACTATTAACTCTGTGTTCATGCTCAGTCAGTTGCATCCAACGCTTGTGTGACCCCATGAACTGTAGCCCACCAGGCTCCTTGGTCTCTGGATTTTTCCAGGCAAGAATACTGGAGTGGGTTGTCATTTCTGTCTCCAGGGGAATCTTCCTGACCCAGGGACCAACAGCATCTCTTGCACTACTCATGCACACAGTGAAGCCTTGAAAATCCATGTTTGCAGGTAGCATCTTGGCTTCACTTGCCAGTTCTTGCTTTTGGCCACGCTGTTGGAGTGAGAGGATGGGGAGGTGAGGTTTCAGAGTTGGGGATTGGGCACAATTTTTCAAGGGCGCTAAATTGGCTTTATTATCTTTTCATTTTATGGGGCTATTAGAATAATCCATATTTTCCTAAGACCATTTTTCCCTTTTAGAATTTTTGCTAGGTTCCCCAGACCCTCAATTGCTTGAAATGGTACACTCTTGTGACTAGAAGGTCTGTGAATAGAGCTTATGAATAGAGAAGATCTATGGATTTTGATTGCTATAAATGCTAAAGATTTTTCTGGTTTTACTTCCTACATATTCCATTTGGTCCTGTCTAGAAAACCAGTGTTGTACAATTTCAGTCTTTGTAGCAGGACAATTAAATAATGTAAATATGCAACAATAATAATAACATAGAGACCTCATGAGTAAAGTTGCTCTCTTTAAAAGATTGTCCTCCAGGATTCTAAAAATTAAATTATATTTTTTTAATATACCAAAAGGATTTATTTTTTTAATTAATTTTTATTTTTTAGTTTGTTTTGCTTTACAATGCGGTATTTGTTTTGCTAAATTAAATAATGTGCATTAATGTGAAATATGATGCTTGCTACATAACAACTGAATAAATGGTATGAAAGTTTTTTCTATGACCAAATCCTCATTATCAGCTTATTTTAACCAAATAAAGCCATCTTCTCTGGCCATGGCTAATAGAACCACTTCAGTCAAGATAAATTAAAGTGGTTCCATTAAAGGAAGTCACTATTTAGTGGAGGTAAAGAGAAGTAACAACAGAGAAATAAGTTAAAAACAGATCCCTCTGGGGAGCAGGATTGTGGAGATGCTCTTTGGATTTTTGTTTAATATGTCTTTTAATAATGGCTGCCCTTTGAATCAAATGCTTATATGCAAAACAATTTTAATAAAAATAAATTGATAAAAATACATTTTAAAAAGTCTATAAAACTTCACCTATGACTCAGATGGTAAAGAATCTGCACACAATGTGGGAGACCCAGGTTTGATCCCTGGGTTGGGAAGATTCCCTGGAGAAAGGGAATGGCTACCCACTCCAATATTCTTGCCTGGAGAATCCCCATGGACAGAGGAGCCTGGTGGGCTACAGTCCATGAGATCGCAGATAGTTGGACATGACTGAGCGACTAACACTTACTTACACTTATAAAACTTCAACATACAGTCACTGTAGCTAAATAGCTATAATTGATGGGTAAATGGGACAGACAGTATAGACAGTTAGCCATGTAGAACTCAGAGGGCAAATAGCCATCAAGTAATTCGAATAGATTTTGTAGACAGTGAACAATGAGAAGTTTCTTGTGATTGGATCAAGCAAAGAGTGTTGAGGGGGAGACCAATAGAGCATGTGGTGACCGGCTATCAATATCATGGTGAGTTGTTGGAATTTTATACTGTGGTCAGTAAGAAGTTAGCACAAGTTGTAAACAGAGGAGAAAGAAAATTAAATTCACTTTTGGGGAAAGATACCTGGCACCACATTGGAGAGAAGAGAAAGAAATTTGAAATGTAGAATAATAAATAGCTGTGGCAATAGTTTTGAGGCATGATGAGGGTCACAGAGGCAGTGGAAATAGAAAAAGATCCAAAGCAGGAAATATTTCTGAGATAAAATCAGTAACACTTCATGAAAAATTGGATGTGGAGAACGAGGGGCATATTCTAGGATAAAACTAAGCTTTCTGACAAGGGAAATTGAGACTGGTGACTCACATAATTGAGACTAGGAAAGAGACGATTCTGCTCTTGGAGATACCTGGGAAAATGAATAGAACATGTGTTTCTCCAAAGTTGATGGCACACCTAGAGAGTTGGTGAGGACACACACTTACACAGATACACTGAAAGTAATTCTTTTTTATTTCTCCTTTATTTTGTTCATAAAACTTCTATTTCAGTTGTTGCAGCAAACATAAACTGCTATTTGATGTGACTCAGTCAGACCCCGTTTGAGCTCAGTCCCCTTTGGGTAACTACTTATACTCTATAAGGATTTCTCTAGCTTCATCTTCCCCTTCCCTTATGACCAGACGGGAATGATCTAGGTCCCTGGCTCAGAATCCTTAGTGAGGAAGGAGAGAGGTAGATGGCGGTGGTTTTTGAATTGTCCTGGCATTAAGGGAAGTGTGTCCCTTCTATGGTCCTCACATATCCTTGCTGACCTCAGCTTGTACCCCTCTTTCTTGCACAGAGCCTAAATCCCTAGTATGCCTGCTGACAATGTCCATAATTTTGCCACAGCCCCAACTTCTCAGAGCTATGTGTTATGCATTCTATGCTGCTGCTGCTAAATCGCTTCAGTCGTGTCCGACTCTGTGCGACCCCATAGACGGCAGCCCACCAGGTTCTTCCATCCATGGGATTTTCCAGGCAAGAGTACTGGAGTGGGGTGCCATTGCCTTCTCCCTATGCATTCTATACTTCCCAGTGAAAATTTACTTCTTCACAGCCTGTGCTCAAACTTACTTCCACCTCTTCCTGAAAGTGAAAGTGTTAGTCCCTCGGTCATGTCTGACTCTTTGTGACCCCATGGAATGAAGCCTGCTTCGTTCCTCCATCCATGGAATTCTCCAGGCAAGAATACTGGAGTGGGTAACCATTCCCTTCAGGGGATCTTCCTGACCCAGGAATTGAACCTGAGTCTCCTTCATCGTAGGCGGATTCTTTACCATCTGAGCCACCAGGGAAGCCACCTCTTGCTCAAATGGTAAGGTTCCCCAGTGTTTCCCTGCAATTTGCTGACATAGGTTGTAACCTCTAAACTGGTACTCCAGACACTTCCCACAGACCCAGTAGCTGAGGCACACAGGGGTCATGCTGAACTCTAGGTTTCTCCATAAAAATTAATGTATACATAGGAAAAAAATCAGTTTTCTTTTGTAAACTACTGAAGTTGTTCTTTATTTTTCTCTGATTGAATACAGTTTATTTCTAAAGGATTACAAGTTCACGTTTATTATCAGTATGGAACAGTCTATGAATATCTTACATGGTTACTAAGAAGAATGTGGTTTTTTAGTGCAAAGTTGTTAATTGTTAATTATTCAATTTAGGTCTAATGAATCCTCATTTTCCTTTACCAATTCATTGAGCCTAGGCACTTCTACCTGTAAGCATCTATCTATATACGCAGAGATATTTGTTTACATATATGTATAGGTATGGACCACTCACTCAGGTGGCTCAAAGGGTAAAGCATCTGCTTGAAATGCGGGAGACCTGGGTTCGATCCCTGGGTTGGGAAGATCCTCTGGAGAAAGAAATAGCTACCCACTCCAGTATTCTTGCTTGGAGAATCCCATGGATGGAGGGTCACCCATACATTCCATACAGTCCATACACATATGTGTGACTATATATATACATATGGGCTTCCCTGGAGGCTCAGTGGTAAAGGATCCATCTGCAATGCAGGGATGCAGGTTCAACCCCTGGCTCAGGAAGATCTCCTGGAAAAGGAAATGGCAACCCACTCCAGTATTCTTGCCTGGAAAATCCCATGGACAAGGGAAACTGACAGGCCACAGTCCATGGGGTTGCAAGAGTCAGAAATGACTTAGCAACTACATCACCACCACCATCCTGTATACATGTATATGTATGGTGGTGTTGGTGGTAAATATACATATATATATATATACACACAAATATATATAGCTATTTCAAGTAAACCAATCACTTTTAATTATATTCTTTAGTGAGGATGATGAAGGTCACAATACATATGAATATGACAAGTGGAGGCTATGACAAGAATATGAATCAGTTTAATCCAGTTCAGTCACTCAGGTAAGTCTAACACTTTGTGACCCCTTGGACTGCAGCACGCCAGGCTTCCCTGTCCATCACCAATTCCCAGAACTTACTCAAACTCATGTCCACTGAGTTGGTGATGCCATCCAGCCATCTCATCCTCTGTCGTCCCCTTCTCCTCCTGCCTTCAATCTTTCCCAGCATCAGGACTTTTCCAATGAGTCAATTCTTCGCATCAGGTGGCCAAAGTATTAGAATTTCAGCTTCAGCATCAGTCCTTCCAATGAATATTCAAGACTGATTTCCCTTGTGATGGACTGGTTGGATTTCCATGCAGTCCAAGGGACTCTCAAGAGTCTTCTCCAACACCACAGTTCAAAAGCATCAATTCTTCAGCACTCAGCTTTCTTTATAGTTCAACTCTCACATTCATATATGACTACTGGAAAAACCATAGCTTTGACTAGATGGACCTTTGTCAGCAAAGTAATGTCTCTGCTTTTTAATATGCTCTCTAGGTTGGTCATAGCTTTTCTTCCACGGAAAATGCACCTTTTAATTTCAGGGCTATAAATTAAAGGCACTAAGGACAATAAAGTCTAAGACTAATGTTTAAGATTTAGAGGACAGATTTTCACTGTATTGAAGGTGAGCAAAATCAAATAATGGCACATACATCAAATTCTTCACTTATGATTATTTCAGAACACATTATAATTCCCCTATGTACCCTATGGCAAGGGACTTCCCAGGTGGCACAGTGCTAAAGATTGCCTGCCAATGCAGGAGACACAAGAATTGTGGGTTCAAGCCCTAGATTGGGAGATTCCGGAGCAGGAAATGGCAACCCACTCTAGTATTCTTTTTTTTTTTTTTTTCCTTTTCCCAGATTCATTTTAAAAAAATTAATTTATTTTGACTGAAGGCTAATTACAATATTGTGGTGACATGACATGAGTTAGCCACGGGTGTACATGTTTCCCACCATCCTGAACCCCCCTCCCATCTCCGTCCCCACCCTATCCCTCTCCACTCCAGCATTCTTGCCTGAAAACTCCATGGGCAGAGGATCCTGGTGGGCTACAGCCCATGGAGTTGCAAAGAGTCAGACACAACTGAACAAGCACCCTATGGTAAAGGGGAAGTCAAGAAGGTATGAGGGAGAATTCAGAGTTGATGTCATGGTTGCATAAAAGAGACTGTTGACCTTGCTCAAAAAGCAAATTTTTATTTTCAAAATGTAGAAATAGGATGTGTACTCATCTAACCATAAGAAAATATAAACAAAGTTTAATAGCAAAATGAAATAAAGTAGACAATACACAGCCTTCCACCTAGAGATCTAAAAGAAAATGTTCTCTTAAATAATATGTCAAAGTGGAAATAAACTACCTTAAAAAGTACAGAATTTGACAGTAATGAAAACCATACATATGAAAACCTAACAGATATAAGAAAATTAGAAAAAATTAATAGCTTTAATCATTCACATTAATAAAAGAGGCATAAACATAAATACAAATTCAACTAAGGTATTGATAAAAATAAAAATGATCAGCAGAAAGCACAGAAGAAATAAGTGAAGATAAAAATAGAATTAATATCTTTTAAAAACAATAAAAATAATTCCAATCACAGGTTTTGTTTAACATTAAAAATATAGATATTCAAATTAGATAGTTATCACAAATACACAAAATGCAAATGCTGAATGAGTAATTAAAAGAAGTATGAGGTACTGTCTTGCTCAAAGTTATGCAATTATATTTGAAAGCCTAATTAAAGTGAAAATTTCTTTAACCAAACTACGCAAGAAGAACTAGAGAATTGAAATTAAAAGACGTTTACTCCTTGGAAGGAAAGTTAGGACCAACCTAGATAGTATATTCAAAAGCAGAGACATTACTTTGCTGACAAAGGTCCATCTAGTCAACGCTGTGGTTTTTCCAGTAGTCATATATGGATGTGAGAGCTGGACTATAAAGAAAGCTGAGTGCTGAAGAATTGATGCTTTTGAACTGTGGTGTTGGAGAAGACTTTTGAGAGTCCCTTGGACTGCAAGGAGATCCAACCAGTCCATTCTAAAGGAGATCAGTCCTGAGTGTTCTTTGGAAGGAATGATGCTAAAACTGAAGCTCCAGTACTTTGGCCACCTCATGCGAAGAGTTGACTCATTGGAAAAGAGTCTGATGCTGGGAGGGATTGGGGGCAGGAGGAGAAGGGGACGACCAAGAATGAGATGGCTGGATGGCACACGGACTCAATGGATGTGAGTCTGAGTGAACTCCGGAAGTTGGTGATGGACAGGGAGGCCTGGCGTGCTGCAATTCATGGGGTCGCAAAGAGTCGGACACGACTGAGCGACTGAACTGAACTGAACAATTTGAGAAAGATGTTAAAGATCACTCCCCCAAGACATTTATAGGCCCAACTGGCGAAATAGATAATTCATACCAAAGTTTTAAAAATATGTAACTTTACTATTATTTATACTATATCAAGTATTAAAAAAGAAAAACTTTCACACTTTTTCATAAATCTAGCAAAGCATTAGCACTTAAGCTATTAAAATATAACAAAGTTAATTTTATTTCATGAAAATTTAACAAGTCCTGCCCTGCAAGAAAAACATATGCCAAACCAATTGAAAAAGATAAATGACAAACTGTGAAACGGTGTTTTAAAATAAATACTCCAGACAAGGAGCTGATATATTTATTAAACGAAGAGGTTATTCACATATAAGAAAAAATACAAGAGTCAGAGAGAAAATCACTTGAAATCATGTAAAATTAATTTAAAAAAACCACTCATAAGATGAGAAATTAAAACTAATCTATGTTAGGGTATAATTTTTCTCCTATCAAATATACAAATGCTGAAGATGTTTATAAAAATATTTTGACCCGGATGTGGATATGGATGTGAACTGGAGACAAATTAGGCATATTTATTAAAATTTAATTGTACTTCCCTTTTACTGAATAATTTTATTGTCTATGTATTCAACCTATAGATAAATGCACAGCATGCATTCGCCATTAATTTTAGCATTTTTGCAGTAACAGAAATAAAAAACAAATGAAACTGTCCACCAACAGGTTATTCTATGTGTGTTCATATAAATGTGTACATGCTATATTCATTCAAAGCAATGAGTCAGGTGTATATTTACTGACATGGAGTGATTTCCAAAGTATGTTAAATGAGCAAAGCAAGATGCAGAATAGCGTGCACACATCATCACTTGTGCCTGTTAGGGGCCAGACTCTGGCATGACAGGCTCAGCGAGGTGTACTAGGCCCAAGACCTGAGTCATGTTTCCGGAGCATAGCATTCCTACATTCCTTGACCAAATTAGGTGAAAACCCCGTGCGCGCCAATCGAAAGAGAGATGCCAGCTACTCTGTTACTGAGACAAAGAAAGATGACATAATAGAAATCTAATCAGAAATTTCGCTCCCCCTGCTCTTAGAAAGAACCTATCTGCATAAGACACAAAGCCCTAAAACCCGCGCACGCGTATTATGTAACCAATCAGCTTATGCCAACTATCTGCCTTTGTCTTAAATGTATAAATACTCCTGTAATTCTGTAGTCGGGGCCCTCTTTCCTCACTCCACTGTGCTGGAGACGGCAGAGTGCCCTGGCTCGAGCTAGCAATAAACTCCCTTCTTGCTTTTGCATTACTGGTGTGGACTTGTTCTCCCAGTCAGTACGGGGACTTGGACTAGGAGCAAAACATTTGGGGGCTTGTCCGGGATCTCCATTCGGCTGGGTAGAGCAACTCTCCTGGTAAAAGGGAGGTGGCCTCATTAGGAGGTACGGACTCTGAACACTGGTGTTAGCGTTGAGGAGGCCCAATTTGAGTCCGGGGCCCAGTATCGTACTGGGAGGCATCTGGGTGTGAGTGCAGAGACAAGTCCAGCGTGAGACAGAGTCCCGGGTAGCGTACCGAGAAGGCAGCTGGCACTGAGGACGTTCTGACAGTAAGATACTTTCAGAGGGAGAAAAGATTTCAGGGGAACAGAGAGGCCCGGTACTCAAGACTGCAGTATATTGGTATTGGTACCTGTTTGTTGTGTCTTTTCTGTGTCTCTGTCTCCATGTGCCGGCACTGTCTCTGTGTGTTTCATTATCATCCGTGTTCTCTGTACCCATGGGGCAAGTAACTTCTACTCCGTTGTCTTTGATGACTGACCATTTTTCTGATTTTAAGTCTAGGGCACAGGATTTATCGGTGCTAATGAAGAAAAATGGCGGACACGCTGACAGGTCACCAATGGGGGTCTTAGGAATGTCCCTAGCCCTCCGGAAGGGAACAAAGAGCCCCTGTTTTCTGTTGATAATAGCCCCTGTTTTCTGTTGATAATAGCCTCCACTTAGCCGGAGGCTGTTATTCTGCTTTCAGTTTTGTCTCTGGACTCCTGAAGGTTTGTTTCTTCTGTCTCTCTGTCTGTCTGTGTGGCTATCTATACTGTTTGTGTTGATTTACCAGCACCTGCTCGATCCAAGGATGATGGGGCAACGTCATTCTAGCCCCACACCTCTGTCCTTGGTTATTGATGATTTTAAGGAGGTCAAGATGAATGCTCATGAGATCTTGCACTGTGTCTGTCTAGCTATGTCTTGATGCCTCATGACCTGCAACCAGGACTGGAAAAAGACATAATTTAAGAGACTGTCTCCAACATAGATGGAAGGACATTTTTTATCAGGAGAAACTACACTACACCAGGATAAAAAGATGACAACATCAAAAGAAGATAAAATAACTACACAGCTGACTCAAAACACTAAAAAAATTCAGAAGATCTAAGATAAAACCTTGGATTCCCCAGTGGCTGCCTCAGCCATCGGGGAGGCCCCCAGCACCATCAAAGGATCCAGACTGAGGGCTTCGGAAAGATAGATACTATCGGCCTATTCCTCACTCTTGGCACAATGGAGAGAGGGTCCATCAAAGGCAAGACATGGGCAGGGGCCCCCAACCACAGCAGGACCCAAGGACAGACCACCAGGAGCCTCACTATGCAGCCAGATCTGGGGAATGGCATCCACCTGTGTCCGGGGTTAACTATTACGAAGGTGGTTATCCCACTCAGTTGTATTCAAGGTGGAGCATTGAAGATCTCTATCAAAGCTATTACTCTCCAGCCCTAAGGGAAAAATATGCTTATGGAAGTTATTACTACCATGGACACCCACAGCAGCTTCAGGAAGAAAGAGGGTACAGTGCCAAGGCAAGGGAGTCCTTATATCTGGCAAGATCATCGAGATCAAAACTACCTCAATGATCATCAACATGAAAACTGGAATGTCCACTTAGAACAAATAGAGAGACCCAGTTCCAATCTAAGAGTTGGAATCCTTATAAAGACAGTCCTGCTTCTAACTCTGGACAGGAGAGGCCCAGGGACCTGTTCATGGAGAGTCTGCTAACTGGGACTCAGAAAAAAAAGCCATCACTGAAGGAGGAGTCCAGCCTTCTCCGGCAGCATGAGTCTGGTCTCACCTCCAGCAGCTACAAGCTCAGTCAGTACACGGCAGATGCTTCTGAGCTCTATGACCCCAGGACTTCAGCAGTCTGGAACCCAGTTCAGGCTGAGGACATCTCAGCAGCTGGTCCCAAGGAACCCATGAAGTTCTATGTCCCTCACATGCCTGTGAGTTTTGGGCCAGGAGGTCAGCTGGTATATGTGAGTCCCAGCTCTCCCAGTGATGGACAGACAGCCCTTGTTAAACTGCACAGCATGGACGTTAAATTCTTAATGATTCTGAAGAACAAAAAGAGATAAAGACTTTCTCAAGACCGCTGATCAGAGAAGATACACACAAGGTAGACATCATGACGTTTTGCCAGCAAAAGGCAGCTCAGAGCTGCAAATCTGAGACACCAGGGAACAGAGACTCGGCTCTACTCTGGCAGCTGCTGGTTCTCCTCTGTCGTCAGAACGGGTTCACGGTGGGGTCTGACATCACCGAGCTGCTGATGCAAGACTGCAAGAAGCTGGAGAAGTACAAGCGGCAGCCACCTGTCGCCAACCTCATCAACCTGACGGACGAGGACTGGCCAGTGCTGAGCTCGGGGACCCGGGACCTGCTCACCGGGGAGATTCCTCCCAGCGTGGAGACACCTGCGCAGATCATAGAAAAATTCACCAAGCTGCTCTACCATGGAAGGAAAAAAGAAGCCTTGGAATGGGCCATGAAGAACCATTTGTGGGGCCATGCTTTGTTCCTCTCCAGCAAGATGGAACCAAGGACCCACAGCTGGGTCATGAGTGGCTTCACCAGCACACTGGCGCTCAACGATCCACTGCAAACTCTTCCAGCTCATGCGGGGAGGACCCCACAGGCAGCCACATGTGGTGGGGACAAGCAATGGGGAGACTGGAGACCACACTTGGCAGTGATTCTGTCGAATCAGGATGGGGACCCAGAGCTGTACCAGCACACAGTTGTCACCATGGGGGACACCCTGGCTGGAAAAGGGCTGGTGGAAGCTGCTCACTTCTGCTACCTCATGGCTCACATGCCCTTCGGCTACCACACCGTGAAGACAGACTACTTGGCCTTGCTGGGCAGCAGCCACAGTCAAGAGTTTTTGAAATTTGCAAAAACTGAGGCTATCCAAAGGACGAAAATCTTCGAGTACTGTCAGATGCTGGGCCGTCCCTGATCCCTTATCCCTTCTTTTCAGGTGTATAAGCTCCTTTATGCTTCCCGTCTGGCAGATTATGGCCTCATGTCCCAGGCCTTGCATTACTGCAAAGCCATTGGCACAGCCCTCCTGAGCCACAGAGAGAGCAGTCACCCTGTGTTATTAGTAGAACTCATCAAGCTGACAGAGAGACTGAAGCTGTCAGATCCTCTGGTTTTAGAACGCCGCCGCCACCAAAGAGACAGAGACCTGGAGCTGGACTCGCTGATGCACCTTCGGGGGCATCACAGGGAGCTGCAGCGAAAGGATACAAGAGATGTTGGAGGTCATCAGTCTGCTCAAATGGTTATTTCAGAAGCCAGAAAAACTCCAGAAAACACTTTCTACCAGGATCTTTCTGGACCTCAAGGCAACTCAGAAGCCTATGGTGACTGCTCAGCTCTGTGGCCAACTCCAGGGCAGTCAGACCCGGCTCAGCTCAACCCACAGCAGCCCGGCTCCTACCCAACAGGTGGCAGTTCTGGGCAGATGGGGGTCCCAGTGCCTCTCTACTTGGTTCCTGAGACCCATCTGCTGGGGTGCATTGGCAATGTGGCAATGACAGGGGCTCCCGGAGGAACAGCCTGGGAAAAAGCCCAGCAGATACACCTGCCCCCTGGTAAGAACACAGTGTCTCCAGAAACCCTCCAGCATCCTGATGGCAGAAGGCTGTTTCCAGACCCCAGGTGCCACTGATTCCCGGAGCTTGAAGTATTTCCAAGAGTTCCACCATATCAGTCAAGGAGGATAAAGAGGAGTCCTCTGAAGAGGCAGATAAAAAATCTTCCCAAAATACCGTCCAGAGAGAAAAGCTCAGAAACGTGAAAGAAAATGCAAAGAGCTCAAGGTTTGGCTGGTTCAGCTGGTTCCACTCGAAGCCCACCCACAACGCATCCCCCTCTGGAAACGAAGACTCGTCCAGCAGCCTGGATTCTGAGGAGATGCCCAGGGCAGCGTCTCCACCTCAGTCCAGCCCAAGCCTCTCACTGACACCTCCCCCAGATCCCCAGTCTCTGCTGGGTGCCAATGCCTTCTCCAGGGACACGGGTAGAGATAAAGGCCGAGGGTCAACGTCTGGTGCGGGGACAGCTGAGGGCCCAAGAAGTGGAGGCTTGTCGGGACCTGAGGGTGTTTCCACTGAGCTCTACTTCAAAGCTGGTGTTCTGCTTCCCCCACCCTCTATAAAAGGGAATATTCCTCTCTACAACCCATCTCGGGTTCCCCAGCTCTCCACAGTTACCAGCCTGAACCGGCCAAATCGCCTAGCTCAGCGCCACTATCCAACCCAGTCATGATGAGAAAGACCACGCATCCCAGGCTGGTCTCCCTGAAGCACAACTGTTATGATGTTCTTGTTCTTAATTTCCCAGCCCCTCTGCCGTATTTGGGCCCCAAAGAGGGTTGTGCTAGCCAGTTGCTTCCACTGGGTATGGAAAAAGCAAGGGGACAGGGTCTCCCAGGACACAGCTCAGTTCAATCTCTTAAGATTAGCTTCACAGTCATGGTTGCCCAGTTCCCTAAATTAAAACTGAGCGGGACTCTGTGGGGCTCTGGAATACAGATCTGTTCTGTGTTCTCCACTTTTTGTCTGTAGGATATAGACTTTATTCAGCCTCCTTGACCTTCCCTGAATTCCAAAGTGTGGATTCAAACAATTGCTAATCAGGGAAGGAAAGAAATACAAAACAAACTCTCAAAGGTTGGTACAGCCTCCAGACAGAGTCCTGGTTCCTACTCAAAGAAATATGCATAACAATGTCTTTGAGCCCCCACCCAGGTGAAAGATGGTAACTTCAGACTGAACACAAGATTCTTAGAGCACAGCTCTGTTGCCTCACCGCCAACCAATCAAAAAGGGTCACAAACCCTGCAACCCTCACCCCAAATATTGCCTTCTGTTTTCGGGGACCAGAGATGACCATCCTGTTGGGTCTCCTGTTTGGCCCTTGTCTATTTCATCTCTGAGAGGGGCCAACTAAATTGCTGTTACTACAAGAGTAAAATCTGGTTTCAGATGTGGAACACCCCAACTTAGATCAGGTAGAGAGCGACTTCTGCTCTGCTAGGCAGGCCTACGCCCATGTATAGCAAGAAAAAGTTACAGAAGAAAGAGACCTCCGCCCCAATTCCAAAAAAAGTATCTTAAGTATAACGTCTCTCAGGGGGCCTATGTGCTGTGTTAGGGAAAAAACATTATTTTTATGTAAATCACTTGGGAGTAATCAAAAAAAAACTATGGCCAAAATAGGAGAAGGGCTATGCCCCAAAACCATGAGGAAGATTCCTCTATATGATCTAAAGACAGGGGGTAATGTTAGGGGCCAGACTCTGGCCATGATAGGCTCAGCGAGGTGTACTAGGCCCAAGACCTGAGTCATGTTTCCAGAGCATAGCATTCCTACATTCCTTGACCAAATTAGGTAAAAACCCCGTGCGCGCCAATTGAAAGAGAAATGCCAGTTACCCTGTTACTGAGACAAAGAAAGATGACATAATAGAAATCTAATCAGAAATTTCGCTCCCCCTGCTCTTAGAAAGAACCTATCTGCATAAGACACAAAGCCCTAAAACCCGCGCACGCGTATTATGTAACCAATCAGCTTATGCCAACTATCTGCCTTTGTCTTAAATGTATAAATACTCCTGTAATTCTGTAGTCAGGGCCCTCTTTCCTCACTCCACTGTGCTGGAGACGGCAGAGTGCCTGGCTCGAGCTAGCAATAAACTCCCTTCTTGCTTTTGCATTACTGGTGTGGACTTGTTTTCCCAGTCGGTACGGAGACTTGGACTCCAAGCAAAACACTGCCAGAAATGGACAATGGACATATATATGTATTGTCTACTCTGAATGTTTGTAGGAGGATACACAAATAACTGTGGGGAACAGTTGCTGCTGAGGAATTACTTTGTATTGATTGTAATTTTTTTTAACAGCTGCATAAATTATCAGTTTCAACAAAGAAAGAAGGAAAGAAGAGAAAGCAAGGAAGGGTTGAAAAAAGGAAGGAAAAAGGGAGCAATTGGTGGAAGGTGATGAATTCAGTTTTAGACCAGTTAAATATCAGGGAAACCTGGCGTGCTGCAGTCCATGCGGTCACGAAGAGTCAGGCGTGACTTGGTGAGTGAACAACAACAAAACATTACATATATGCGTTCTGCGGGGCCTCCAGGGACAAATTTTCAGTAAGCAGATTGAATTTCAGTCTAGAGGATGAGAAAGGGAGGAACTGGAGTTTAAACCGCTGTGATTCTTCAATGTATAATAGAATGTGGAGAAGTAAGGTCATGTTGAGAGAGAGAGGAGAATTACTAAGACAGGAAACAAGAGAAACAGTATTTAAAAAGTGGGCAGAGGAAGAGACGCCAAGAAATGTCACAGATGAGTGGCCAGAGGAAGGGAAACAACCGAGCAAGCAAGGAAAAAGTTTCAAGAAAAAACACAGATTCTCCCACAGGTTTTAACACCACTGAAAAAGCACATGATATGTTGTATGGACAGTGACTCTAGAACAGAAGTTTTGTGTTAAATAAGACAATAAAAATGAATAAAAATAAATATATACTAAAAAAGAAAAAAAGTCTATAGTATACCTATGCTTATACTCTGCAGATGTAAAATACTGCATTTTGAATTGGTAAAGTAGACTGTATCCCTGCTTATGAAAATTATTATTAATATTTTTCTGTGAAGGGGACTAACATGGTCCTACAAAAACCTCGAGTTTATTCTTATGGATCAAAGGGAGAATAAATATCTGATGTTTGACATATTATACAAAATCAGTAAGCAGCTGTTGAATAAATGTTGAACAAGTACAACAAACAAAATGTTAATAGTTTAAAAGATATAATAGATTCTACAACCATAAATTAACCAAGCAGCTATGAAATTGAGACGTAATCAGTTACGAGTGAGAAAGCTCTGTGTATAGGCTTTATTCTCCCTAATTATAAGCAATGGACTTAAGATGCATGTTAATTTCCCAGCTGCGGTGCAGGGAAGGAGAAAAGGAGGATGAGAGGCATGAGGGGCTATTAAAACATCACTACCATTGTGATACACACTGTCACACGCACACATACACAAATATAATTGTGTAATTCACAAAGAACAAATAAGACATAAAAATGAGCATTTTTCTAGTTACTATATTAAAGGTGACTCAAGATGACATTTGGGCTTCCCAGGTGGTGCTAATGGTAAAGAACCCATCTCCCAGACAGCAGATATAAGAGACTAAAGTTCAACCTCAGGTTGGGAAGATCCCCTGGAGGAGGGCATGGCAACAAATCCAGTATTCTTGCCTGGAGAATCCCATGGACAGAGGCACATGGTGGGCTACAGTCCATAGGGTCCCAAAGAGTCAGACATGACTGAAGCCACTTAGCATGCAGGCCCTCAAGATGACATTTAAATAATAAGTTCTATTACAAAGTAGAGAAGGCATTTTAAAAAACATTTTGGCTGTTTCTTACAAAAATAAACATGCTCTGAGCATACAACCCAGTAATCACACTCCTAGATATTTGAAACTTATCCATGTAAGAAGCTACACACGAATGTTTGTTTATAGCAGCTTTATTCATAGGTGCCAAAAGTTGGAAGCAACCAAGAAATATTTCACTAGGTAACTTTATACTTCTTTTGGCCATGTTGCGTAGTATGTGGGATCTTAGGTCTCCAATCAGGGATTGAATTCATGCCCTCTGCATTGGAAGCACAGAGTCTTAACCACTGGACTGCCAGGAAGTCTCCACTAAGTAACTAAGATGATGTTAACAGGGGCCTGAGAGGTATCTCTTTGATTATTAAGAAAGATAGGCATCAAACCAGAATACTTAGAACCTGACATTACTGTTTTTTTAAGTCTCTAGGTGAGAAAAAACATATTCGTTTTCTACACATTTTTAGGCATTTTAAAGAAATATTTTTTTAACTTCTTAATCCATTAGTTTTTTAAAGAACTTGGTTTTAGACAGTTAAGATACCTTACAACTGACTACATTTCAGGTAATGAAACTGAAAAGTGAATGTTAGTCGCTCAGTCATGTTCAACTGTTTGTGACCCCATGGACTGTAGCCCTCCAGGCTCTCTGTCCATGCAAGGCAAGAATACTGGAGTGGGTAGCCATTCCCTTCTCCAGAGGATGGATCTTCCTGACTCAGGGATCTAACCTGGTCTCCTGCATTGCAGGCAGATTCTTTACCATCTGAGGTGCCACATTTCTCATGGATGGGTACACAAATATCTTGTATGAAAATTCTGCTTTTATATACTTGAAAAATCAATGTTTTCCTTATTTCATAATCAAAATACACTATGGGTTGCAGATTCAAACAAGGCCATATGGTCCATTGATAGAGTCCTCCAACAATGCCACTATAAAGCCCGATCGTCTACTTGCTTTCCAGTTTTAGTAGCCATTTTTTTTTTTTAAACTGGAGGATAATTACTTTACAATGTTGTGGCAATCTCTGCCATACATCAATGTGAATCAGTCATAATTGTATATATGAATATGTGTATATATATATATACACACATCCTCTCCCACTTGAGCCTCCCACCTCCATCCCACCTCTCTAGGTCATCACAGAGGGCCAGCTGGGCTCCCTGTGTTGTACAGCAGCTTCCCACTAGTTATCTATTTTACACATGATAGCATATATGTGTCAATTCTACTCTCTCAGTTCATCCCACCCTCTCCATCTCCCGCTGTGTCCACAAGTCCATTCTGTATGTCTGCCTTTCCACTTCTTCTCTGTAAAAGTATCTTCAGTACTGGTTTTCTAGATTCCATATATATACACATAAATATGTGATATTTGTTTTTCTCTTTCTAACTTACTTCACTCTGTATAACAGACTCTAGGTTCATCCACCTCACTACAACTGACTCAAATGTGTTCCTTTTTATGTAGAAGCCACTTTAGCTTTGTTCAGTGTTAGAAGATATCTTGATCTTTGCTCTTTGGATGCAGTTAGATGTCAGTAAAGCATGACTTCCTCAGAGGGAAAACAGCTTTTGGCCATAAGATAATTCTTACCAAAGTCTTGATGAGTTAAACGTAAATGAATCAGGAATGTATTATATTTCCCTTGAAATACACAGGGATTTAAAAATTAAGGGAAAAAATCTTGGCAAAATGTGTTAGGAGGATGTGCCAAACCCCAAACATTTGATATTCTCAGAATCCTAACTGCCACCAATTGTGCTGGTCCTTAAGTTTTACACAATCTGACATTTACTCATGGAATCTGGTAGAACAGTAGTGAAGATTGCAGGGAAGTGGGTTACAAACTAATTTCCATTTAGTCTGTAAAACTGTGTTTTTTGTAATCAGCTATTTAACAAAATCTAAATCTACATTCGGAGCAACAGATTTTCATTCTGACCTGGGTTCACATGCTGCTTCTTCTAGTTAGCAGCTGTTTGACCTTACCACAGAGTGACCTAACATCTCCGTGACTCAAATTTCTTATCTTTAAAATGAACATAATTATACAATAGTGTTGTTTAGCTGCTCAGTAGTGTCCAACTCTTTTGCAACCCCATGAGCTGTAGTATGCTAGGCTTCTCTGTCCATGGGACTTCCCAGGCAAGAATACTGGAGTGAGTTACTATTTCCTATTCCAGGGGATCTTCCCGACCTAGGTTTTGAACCCACATCTCCTGCACTGGCAGGCAGATTCTTTACCAGTGAGCAACCAGGAAGCCTGTACAATGTTACCTACATATATAATATATTTAAGAGCCTATAAACAGAAGAAGTACTCAATAAATATTAACACTATTAGACACCACAACTGCTTTGGTTATTGAAGACAAGCCACTTAGAACTTTTCTTTCTTAATTCCAGGGTTTTCCTTGGTAGCTCAAATGGTAAAGAGCCTGTCTCCAGTGCAGGAGACCTGGGTTCAATCCCTGGGTCAGGAAGATCCCCTGGAGAAAGGAATGGCAACCCACTCCAATATTCTTGCCTAGAGAATTCCATGAGCAGAGGAGCCTGGCAGGCTACGCATAGTCCAAGGGGTCACAAAGAGTCAGACACAATTGAGAGACTAACACTTTTCTTAATTTCTACTGAAATTATAGAAATTAAACATCCAGACTCTAGTTATGCTGTATGACTTGAAGCCCTAATCCAGTTTTATTCTAAATTCTCCAGTTCCTTATCTCCACTGTATATTGACACTTTCCTGTGAGGTTTCTCAACCTTCTGTCTGCAGAGGAGGAGGTGTAGGCTGTTGGAATCAGGCATTGTTCCTCTGCTGGGCCATCTCATGGTTTACACTATTGCAACAGCTCCATTCCTGGTTTCTTCTAGTGTTCTTTCTGGGAGGAGGGGTGCCATCACAAAACCTCCTCCTCTCCAATTCTTGACATCACCAAAAGAAATATCAATACCAGAAAGAAAGTCAAAATCTCATCTTGAGGTAGTAGCTTTTCCCTGAGATGGTTCTCAAGACTGACCTTTTATCATTCATGCATTGAATCATCAAATATGTATTGAGGATGTAACAAATGGTTTGATCTATTTCAGAAAACACACTTTATGAAACACAAGTAAGTTATTGTATCACTGCCATTCCAAAAGGGGGATCTAGTGAGGAGATGGCAAGTGGCAAGTGCTCCCTCAGTTATGTCTGATTCTTTGTGATCCCATGGATGGTAGCCGTCCAGGCTTCTCTGTCCATGGGATTCTCTAGGCAAGAATACTGGAGTGGGTTGCCATGCCCTCCTCCAGGGGTTCTTCCCGACCAAGGGATTGAACCCACGTCTCCTGCATCTCCTGCGTTGGCAGGTGGGCTTTTACCACTGAGCCACCTGGGAAGATGGTGGATCCATAAATCTTGATGTCACGGTGCAGACTACCTTTAAAGGTGGACTGAGG
Source organism: Aepyceros melampus (assembly GCA_006408695.1). NCBI lineage: Eukaryota > Metazoa > Chordata > Mammalia > Artiodactyla > Bovidae > Aepyceros > Aepyceros melampus. Next base: position 45,990 of record SJXQ01000360.1, read on the forward strand.
AGAACAGAACATACTGCTGGAGAAGAGGACAGTGAAGGGGCGAGTTTTTGGAAAACTGAAGCAATCCCGAAAGGCCCTGGGAAACATGAAACTTGAAAGCCAAATCATGTCAAATCAGACAGATATTAAATGGATTAAGGAAGGAGGCAAGGACATTGTGAGAGTCCAGAAGAAGCAAGCTGAGAATAAAGTCAGGGAGTTTACACGTGACAGTAATAAGACATAGCTGGAAAGAGTACAGTAAGAAAGTGTACATTAATGTTTTCTGAGGATGGTCTGCATATGGGGGATATCTATATCTATATCTATCTATATCTATATCTATATAAAAAGGGCTTTCTCAACAGCTCAAGCAGTAAAGAATCTGCCAGCAAAAGAGGAGACACAGGAAATGCGGATTTGATCTCTGAGTCGGGAAGATCCTCTGGAGGAGGCAATGGCATCCCTCTCCAGTATTCTTGCCTGCAGAATCTCATGGATAGATGAGCTTGGTAGGCTACAATCCATGGGGTCCCAAAGAACCAGACATGACTGAGTACACACGCATACATGCACACACATACACACAAAACTTCCTAGTGAAATTGAATGTTCAAGACTCTTAATTTTGATGCTCTGATAGTCTGATCATTGACCTCAACTGTTCTGACATTTGTCATCCAGGGTACAGGGGTATTATGTGCAAACAAACGCCAAATGATCTACCTGACACACTGCAGTTCCCAAATTCAGCATATACTCCAAATACTGACTCCCTCCTGCTTCCTTCTCTTAAACTTCAAATACAGAGAATTTGCAAAAATGATCCTTGGCCCTTTCACAACTCTGGTTCCAAAACAATTCTTAAGCCCTATGAAAATGAATCTCTCATTAACTATTTCGTGTAGTTTCCGAAAGTTTGCTGATTTGAATTAAATTTCTATGGATCTCTTCTCACTAGACACAGTCAAGCCAGAAATTTTGTAATATATGCAATTAAATGCAGAGAGGGAGCAAATGAAAAAGGTGGCTAAGGTCAGCTGGATATTGCCAACATTTCTAGGAGAAAGAATCTACTTTTATTAATGAAGAAGTGACATATATCAATTGATTAATAGAAATCAGTGGCATGTATCACTTGATTAATAATAAAAATGCTCTTTAAAATTTCAGTGAGATAAATCAAAGTTGAAGAAATAATTGTTTTCTTAATTTAAACTTTTTATTTTGTATTGGAGTATAACCTATTAACAACGTTGTGATAGTTTCAGATGGACAGCAAAGGGACTCAGTGATACATATTCATGTATCTGTTCTCTCCTGAACTCCCCTCCCATCCTAGCTGCCACATGACATTGAGCCAAGAATCCTGTGCTATGTAGTACGACTTTGTTGATTAGTCATTTTAAATATAGCAGAGTATACATGTTGATCCCGAACTCCCTAATCGTCTCTTTTCCCCATTCTTCTACCCTGGCAACCATAGGTATGTGCTCTAGAAGAAATTTTAACAAAGATTTTTCAAAAGTTTGCAAAAGTCCAAGAAGAATTGTATCACTAATCAAAAGAATGCGTTCTGTTAACTCTGCAAATGCATTTGTACACATTATTCCTTAGTTCTGGAATGCCCTTCCCTTTAACTGGTGAAGTTCTTATCATTTGCAATTCATTTTATTATCTACCTTTTCTTCTCTGATAGCATGCCCGTCTATAATTCAGTACAATTCTATGTTCTCATAAAACACTGAGATTTCCTCTGTTAAGGATGTTTTAAATCAGAAACATAACAACTGAAATCTGACTTTCTCATCACCTCTGTTCTTCATCACTGGTGGACAGTTTGTCTTGAAATCTGTATGTTTCTTAGCTACATGATAATGGAGTCTTATTAGGGAGTCACCAATGTTTCCAGGCAGATATGGAAGTTTTAGGATTGGAAATTATGACCACCATCTTTAGACTGAGATATAGGTTGAGATGTAAAGCAATGAATCCAAGGGGAATAAATTAATTAATTTATGCATGCATGTAATCAATCCTTCAGCCTTCATTTAGTTACCCATACATTGAGATGTGTCAATAAGCAGAATTAAAAGTTATTATAATCACTTAAAAATTATCTAAACATATAATTTAGGAGAGTAGAATTGCCTGCCATTAAAGAATTTGAGAATTTTGGTCAGAATTCTCATGGAAAATCTGAGATCACTGAACAGAGATGAGGCATCTACAATGAAAACATAAAAATAATATTTTAATAATTTGCTCAAGATGAAAAAGAACATGGCTCTTTCAGGCTTCCAATAGTTTTTCTCACTGGCAGGATTTTTACTAAGAATCTTTCAAGTCAGGTTCAATAATTTCCCATAAAAAGAAAGAAACTGACATTGTATTTTTTAGTTTTCATTTATTCTAAGATTTTTGGCTAAAGTTGAATCATAGAGTATTTAGTTGTTCTTACTATCACTTTTTAAGTAAGGTTATTAGACTATGAAGTCTTACTGAGATTTAAATAGTTAGATCTAAGACATTGGGGAATTCACTCCATTGATTCAACCACTTGTTTAAGATTATAATTCCTTTTCCTCCCTAATGATACTGACCATGTCAAATTGGTCCCTCACTAGTGGCTTTCTAACTGGTGTTGCTAGTGCAAATACAATAAGACCTAGTTGAGTTAAGAAACAAAAGAAAGCTTTACCCTTAAAAAAAAACAAACAAACTAATTTTTATTAGATATAGTTGCTTTATAATATTGTTAGTTTCTACTGCACAGTAAAGTGAATCAGCTATACGTATACATGTATCCCCTCTATTTTGGATTTTCTTCCCATTTAAGGTCACCACTGAGTGGAGTTGCCTGAGCTATACAGAAGATTCTCAATAGGTATCTGTTTTATGCATGTGTGCTAAGTCATTTCAGTCCTGTCTGACTCTTTGTGATCCCATAGACTGTAGTCCACTGGGCTCTTCTGTCCATGGGATTTGCCAGGCAAGAATGCTGAGTGGGTTGCCATGTCCTCCTTCCGGGGATTTCCCCAGCCCAGGGATGGAACCTGCATCTTTTGTGGTTCCTATACTGCAAGCGGATTCTTAACGCTGAGTCACCAAGGAAACCCCGTCTATGTCATCCGTGCTATCAAACATGTATATGTGTTATGTGTTAATTTCAATCTTCCAATTCACTGAACCCTCCCTCTTTCTCCACTTGTTGTCTCTATGTTTGTTCTGTATATCTATGTCTCTATTTCTGTTTTGCAAATAAGATCATTTATACTATATATGTGGAATCCAGAAAGCTTTCTTCTTGGATTAAAGATTGAAGAAGTGTGACCTTATGTTCTAGAGCAGTAGCCCACATTTTTGGCACCAGGGACCAGTTTCATGAAAGACAATTGTTCCACAGACCAGGGTTGCGATGGGGGTGGTTTGGGATAATTCAAGTGCGCTATGTCAATTGTGACTTTATTTCTATCATTATTACGCCAGGCTTCACTTGTAGCTCAGCTGGTAAAGAATCCACCTGCAATGTGGGAGACCTGGGCTCAATCCCCCGGTCTGGAAGATTCCCTGGAGAAGGCAATGGCAACCCGCTCCAGTACTTTTGCCTGGAGAATTCCACGGACAGAGGAGCAGGACAGGCAGCAGTCCATGGAATCGCAGAGTTGGACTGAGACTGACTTTCACTTCCACAGCTCCACGTCAGATCATCAAGCATTAGGGATCTCAGGGGTTGGGGACCCCTGCTCTAGAGCACACACTTCTCGCTCTCCCTGGCGAGGCTGCTTTATACCGTCTTGTAATCCCGAGAAGGGGCGGAGATCTCTCGAGGCTGGCACTGCTGTGCTGCTTAAGGCTCCAGATCTCAGTGCCGGGTACGTTGTCTCCGCACGTGACCCGCCACTGCTATCTTGACTTGAGTGGCGTGTGCAGCGCTGCTGCACACAGCCCGCAAAGCTGAGGTGTTGACACGGCCATTTCCAACCTTCAATGCCGGTCTGTAGTGCCAGATTCAAGGCCTCTGCGATGACTCACAGTAAGTGACATTCAACTGAGCACAAAGGAAAAAAGAAAGTTAGACTTTATTTTATTACCCAAATTCTGTTTTTACTCCCAGGGAATTGTTAACAAGCTTTGCTGGTGACACTAACTTTGAAAAATTATTAGAATCTTTTATTTTTTAAAAATTGACTTTACTAGACTAATTATAAGGTCTTTTCTTGATAAAACAGGCTTCCCAGGTAGCTCAAACGGCAAAGAATCTGCTTGCAGTGTAAGAGACCTGGGTTTGATCCCTGGATTGGAAGGTCCCCTGAAGGAGGGCATGGCAACCGTCTCCAGTATTCTTGCCTGGAGAATTCCATGGACAGCGGAGCCTGGCGGGCTACAGTCCATAGAGTTGCAGAGTCAGACAGGACTGAGCAACTAACACTTTCACTTGGCCGTTAGCTAGTTTCTGTATAATTGATATATATAAGGTTTTGCTAGTGACACTAACTGCAAAATTATTAGAATTTTAATTTTTTTTCAAAATTAATTAACAGTTTACTAAACTAATTATAAGGTCTTCTTTTGATAAAACATGAACATAAATAGTACCATAAAACTCCCTGGATTGAAAAACTACTGAAAATATATTCTTTTCTTGTTTGGCTTTTTTCACTCAGCATAATTATTTTGAGATTCATCCTTGTCATGAATATCATGTATAGCATATAATTTATTTACATAAAACTCTACCAAAATGCACACAGAAAGCCAATTATAGGTTGCCTAGGAACAAGAAGTTCAGAGGAACTCAGGATAGAGGAGCAGAGGGAACTTTGGGAGCAATGGATGCAGATGTCTTATCTTGATCATGCTGATTATTTCATAGATGTCGTTGTTGTTCAGTCACTAAGTCATATCTGACTCTTTGCAACCCCATGGACTGCAGCACATCAGGCTTGCCTGTCCCTCACTATCTCCTGGAGTTGGCTCAAACTCATGCCCATCGAGTTGGTGATGCCATCCATCCATCTCATCCTCTGTCGTCCCCTTCTCCTTTTCCTTCAATCTTTCCCAGCATCAGGGTCTTTTCCAAGGAGTCGGCTCTTCGCATCAGGTAGCCAAAGTATTGGACCTTCAGTTTCAGCACCAGTCCTTCCAATGAATAATCAGGGTTGATTTCCTTTAGGTGTATTCATATGCTAACTCATCTGCCATGTAATTTAATTGTATGGTTTATTGTATACTAATTACAGCACAAAAAAAGCTATTAGAATACTGTTGAAAACATGAAAAAAGTTTTCACACTTTTTTAGATAAATTGCACCAATACTTCTTACGGTTCAAGTTCATTAAATTCATTAATGGTGATCTTTTTTTTTTTTAAATTTTGCCTCCCAGAACCTATAAAAACAATAAAATGCAATAGTCAAAGTTTTCACTATTATATATGAGCAAACATGCATCCAGATGACAAAACCTCAGTCCAATTTATGGCTCATTTTTGAGCCATACCTATCATCTGAGCCCATATGGAAGCCATAGCTAATTGTAGCCATGCTTTGAAAAACATTTTTCAAGAACAAGATTTAAATGTTGAATGAAATAATCTAAGTTAAAAAAAAAGTGTCCAGTGGCTCTATGTAAAGTAACTATGTCATAATGGTAGTTAAGTAATATTTTTCACTGTTCCTTCTCAGCTGTAATAATGGAATTATCATAGCATATTTAGTATATATTTTAGTTATCATTTTGGTATATGTAAACTGGCTCAGACAGTAAAGAATCTGCCTGCAATGCAGGAAACCCAGCTTTGATCCTTGGGTCGGTAAGATCCCTTGAGAGGGTAGTGGCAACCCACTCCAGTATTCTTACTTAGAGAATTCCATGGACAGAGGAGCCTGGCAGGCTACTGTCCATGGAGTCGCAAAGAGTTGGACAAGACTGAGCAACTACTAGCACTGCTAAACTCCAATTAGATTCTGTCCTTGTAAAGTGCAGGGCATGGGTGCTCTGTTATTTCAGTTGTGTCCCATTCTGTGGGACCTGATGTACTGTAGCCTGCCAGGCTCCACCGTTCATGGATTCTCCAGGCAAGAATACTGGCATGGGTTGCCGTTTCCTCCTCCTTTGGATCTTCCCAACCCAGGGATTGAACCTGCATCTTCTGGAGCTCCTGCATTGCAGGAGAATTCTTTACCACTGAACCATCAAGCAAGTCTCTTATGCTTGCTGTGCGTGTGTGCAAAATTGCTTCAGTCTTGTCCGACTCTTTGCAACCCCATGGACTTGTAGCCCACAAAGTTCCTCTGTCCATGGAACTTTCCTGGCAAGAATACTGGAGTCGGTTGCCTTTTCCTTCTCCATGGAATCTCCCCAATGAGATGAGTGTGGAAATGAGGTGCATTTCCACACTTAGGGAAGAACTTGCATCGATTATAGTCTGGCACCATCGATCTCAATTTTTCCTGGGTCAGGAATAGAAGTTCATTTGACAATGGATCATATTTTACATAGTGACTTAGGTCTACTGCAATGTGACATTGAATTTAAATTCAAGCTCAAGTGTAACAAAGTTAGAATTTGAAATTCAAAAAATCAACAAGATCATCAAATATTGAATCAATATAGAGCTATTTGAGAAAAAGCTGATTAAACAGTGTTCTGAGGTTTTTCTGAATATCTACATTTCTCCAATTTCCCTCAAAGAAGCAAGTATAACATGGATGTTTCTTTTTGAAATTTCTGATGGTCTTGCAGCGTTTCAATATTCATTCAATATATATCAATATCTATCTGTCTAAAACTTAGTTTCCATTCTCATTAAATTTGCTATCCTGGGGAGGAAATAGACAAAAAAAAATATTAAGTAGCAAATTACTAAAATAGTAATAAATTGTGCTGTGAGGGAAAAAATAAGAGCAAATATAGAAAGTAGGCAGAAACAACTTTAGAAAACATGGCCAAGAAGGGTCTAATTGACAAGGTACTGTTAAAGTGGAGTTCTTAACGATAAATGGTAATTAATGCAAAAATCTGGGAAAAGAGTTCCAAGTTCACTGGATATAAATACAAAGGGAGATATAAAGCCAGCATACCAATTAAAGAGAAATACACAGGAATATACAGAAACTATGAATAAAGCATTTCACATTCTGGTACTTAGAAGTGCATCTATTTATTAGTGGTAGCTTGAGCCAAAAAAGGTACAGAATCAATATGAGAGTTCAATTTTGATTGTATGTATATGGTTTCACGTATTTTTTTCCAATTGATGATAGCTATAGTCATCAAATGGCTAGAGCTCAGAGATGGGATGTTTTTCAGAGGGAGAATTAGAAGAACCCAGTCAAAGGGGACCTAAGAGCAAAGGGACAACCATGAGAAAAGATGAGTTCAGCTACTAGAGAACTGGAATACCAAGGCCCTAGACTAATCAGTAGTACTATGGAAGTTAACCTATCACAGGCATACGTTTCTTTATTGTCTTCTTGCCTAGGTAAAAGACCTCAGACTTTAAGTATTCGTCTATGTGTTAACTGACCAAATCTGAGAAGCATGCAGTTAAAGACTAAAGAGCAGCTAACAGTATAGGGTACCAATGCCGAGGTTAGTCAATGTGTAAACGTATTTTGAGACCCACCATGTGCCAGGCAATGGATTCCTTCCTTTGTGGCTATCTCCTCAGATAAGCCAGTGGAGGGACAAAGGTACCCCTTAGACTCTTCTTGACTATTCCTCCCCAAACTGGGCTCTTATAAATGGGAAGGTAAGTAGGCACAGAAAATACTTTACTTGCAAATGAACTACAAGAACATTGTACACAACCTGTGCTTTCTGTGAATGGGTCTTAGCCAAAATTTTGAGGGTATAGAACAGTGAAAGAACCAAGATGCATAAGAGCATTTGATATTGCCAGAACAAGAGGTCATCACGATGTCTCATAAATCTTTCTCTTAACTCATCTCAACTCATATCCCAGAAATCTCCAGTCTATTCTGCTATCACCTTGTCCTGCTGTAGGGGTTGAATCTATGTGGAAAAAAGGAAAATGCATTCAAAAAGACAGCTTTTCCCACTTATAGAGAAAATAAGTGTGGCTGATCCCTCTGGAAACACTGCCCTGATCTTCTTTATCCACAACATCCAAAGAGGCTATGTTTTGTGCTGTTATAAGCTGAAATTGCACAAAGTGCCACAAAGATGTCCCTGAGATAGTTGTATGTGCGAAAAGACAGACGATGAGGACAGGGTATTATTTGTAGTGTGTGGAAAATCTCATGTATGTACTCCTTAGGAACAATTTGCCAAGACTTACAATAACACCAGATGAAAAGGGAGATTGGGATAATCAAAACAATACTCCACTCAGGGCCTGAGCTCCACTTCAGCATCACATTTAAGCTTAGAAACAGAGCAAATCATTTATGCACTGAAACCCTTTTCCAATCACTGTTTCAATAAAGTAAATGTCTCCTTAAAGAACATGAAGAGCTCATGAAATTTTAGAGAGTAAATGCTGTCCAGTTTTCCATTCACTGTGATACAGAAAGTGAGGAAAAGGGGGCTAATATATTAAAATCAGGTGAGCCCACAGACATAGTTGCCATGGGAGGCTGAGGGAAAGTCCCTTGCTCTTTATGTTCTCAAATAATTAATGGACTACCAATTTGAATGCAGACAAGCATTATATGCAGGGCAAAGAAAGTGCAAACTTTTCCCCTCTAAGCTAGAAGCTGGTTTTCTACCTTTTGAAAAATTACTGAGTATGAGCAGGCACTAAGACCTCTGCTCAGGAACCAGCCAAACTGCAGGCCGTGGTTAGTAGAAATGCTTATTTGTTCTGGGAAGCAAAACTAGTGGGAGGAAAAAGGGCAACTTTTGAACAAAATACCAAAAAGAAACAGATCTGAGGAATCTGGTAAAACTGAAACTTTAAGTCCAAAAAAGATAATAATGACTGAATGGAAAATAATCTTCATACGCTCATATTTTAATTTAAAACATTGGAAATTCTTTTATGGTCTAAAATTGCTGCCATTGTAGTGTATAATTGTGTTCCATAGACAGTTGTTTCTTGGAGTTTTTTCTTCTCTTAACCTCAGGTTAACTGATCACAGCAAATTGAGGCAATTTACTAAAGATCATTTTTCGAATGAGAGGCTGTCAACTCATAATGGTCTCCTTTTGGCTTCCAATGGCAGAAGATCCTGTTATAAAGTAAGGAAGAAAACTAAGCATAGCATGAAGTGTCAGTTGCTCAGTTGTGTCCGACTCTTTGCAGCCCCATGGACTGTAACCTGCCAGGCTCCTCTGTCCATGGAATTCTCCAGGCAGGAATATCAGAGTGAGTGTCATTCCCTTCTCCAGAGGATTTTCCTGGCCGAGGAACTGAACTCAGGTCTCCCTCATTGCAGACAGATTCTTAACCATCTCTGCCACCAGGGAAGTCCAAGCATAGGCAGGGCTACTTTCTAATATCAGCAGCTGAGCCCTGCTCATGAGTGTCTATCCCAGCTATTGATGGGGTCTTACTAATGAACACATTGGCTACATTTTAGGGGAAATATCAGTGTAAATATGTGTCCACTCATAATCCATGTCCAAAAGTGCCATGTTCTCGTTTTGGAAAATCCAAGTGGGAAAAAAGATATATACTATGAATTAAAACTAGAAAGATAGACTTTCTAGCCTGTTGCTCATACCTGATGGTGATTCCTTGGTTGGATGTTTTAAAACACCATGATGTGGTTATGTATGTTAAGCATGAATTTTAATTTTTATCTAAAGCTCTCTCAATCCTCTATAGTAACCTTGCAGACATTTTTTTTTTTTTTTTTTTGGTCAAAGTGAAAACCATAGTTGAAAGCATAATTAAAATTATATCCACATTTTAAAGTGAATTAATGTTTTACAACTTGAAGTAATGGCAATAAGGGCTTCCCTGGTGGCTCAGATGGTAAAGAATCTGCCTGCAATGTAGGAGACCCAGGTTCAGTCCAAGGGTCTGGAAGATCTGCTGGAGAAGAGAATGGCTACCCACTCCAGTATTTCTTGCTTAATAGCAATAAAGATATCTTGTGTGATTTCCTTTCATTGTTTCACGAACTATTTGCTTTATCAAAGTATTTATTTGAATTATTCATCAATATAAAATGTAGTATCTCTAATGCCTGTGCGCCTGCCTGCCCAGTGTGTCTTACTCTTTGCGATCCTATGGACTGTAGCCCGTGAGGCTTCTCTGTTCATGGGATTTTCCAGGCGAGAATACTGGACAGGGTTGCCATTTCCTTCTCCATGGATCTTTCCCACCCAGGGATAGCGCCAGAATCTCCTGCATCTCCTGATTGGCAGGTGGAGTGTCTCTAAGGCAAGCCTCAAATTCAACTCTTTCTTTAAGTAAGGGTGAGTCTGAGATAACCAGTAGAAAAATTATATTTCATCATGAAATAATGACAATAAAGTATTCTAGAAAGAATGTTAACCTATTTGGTGGAATGGGAGTAATTATAATAGCTTTTTATTATAAAAATTTTACCTTACACATTTTTTGACTTTAATATTCCCCAACTCTTGTCTACCCTTTGCTCAACAGCAGACATCCAATTAGTATTTTGGAATATCAATATAGCATTTAGCCAAAAAAAACCTAAAGCCACCTAAATTTTGTTATTGTGCTTAAATTATGTATCATTTCCATTTCTATGTTCTTATTGAAATCTGGTTAGTTTCAGCATTTACAGTTGTAGATTGGGCAACTGTTTCTACTCTTTCAAAATTTTATAATCAAAAAATATATTCAAAGCAACTGAAACCAAATTTTAATTATGTGCTAAAGGTTTTTAAACTGACACAAATGCACTTGAATTATCATATTAAAGTATTGTGTATTGGGATTTTTTTCTCTACCATCAGTCCATGAAAGCTCAAATTACTGGAACATATAGTACTCTTTTAACCAGTGGAGAAAATCTCTCCTTGACAAGACTATTAAAAATTTGATGAGCTCTCTAAAAGGGAAAAGTGTGAACAGTAGAATTACCTACCAATATTGAAATGGAGAATGTAGGCAAGTTATGGTAATTTCATAAATGTTTTACAAAATTCAAATTGCAAAAATGAAAGATTTACTTTGACTTAGGAGGAGGAAAGTCAAAATGTAAAAGACATTTTATTCTACAAATAATATGAGTTGTAAGAAGTTAAATTATACACAGTGCCTAGTTTCAGGGAAGGATCAAAAACATAGCAATGCATAAGAATTTGATGATTTACTGTCAGATGGTGGATCCAAAAGCAAGATTGTTTCTTTGGTGCAATTTGGGGTGAAGACACGCAAAATCCATCTAAGACATAGTTCCTTGGTTTTCTTCAAGTGCTTTCACATCTATAATCACTCACATGTTTTTACTTATGATAATTATTGCTATTATTTATAACCAGTTATTTGATCTTTACTAGAAATATTGCCATTGTCCAATATTTATCAACTTCCCACTAATTCATTAGTAACCATGTCAAGAAATCTACATACAAAATTGAGTAGTAGTTGAGAACACAGTCTGGAGTTCACTTGTCTGGGTTCAAATCCTGGCTTTGCCACTTACTGGCTGAAGATCCCCTTGCTCATGTTGTGTAACTATTGGTTCAAATCCTATTCAGATTATGCAAAGTTACACCTCTTGTTTCTAATAGCATGGTAAAAGACATGCTTTGAAAACCCCTCATACTGTTAAAATCTTGCATAGAAAATTTGTCTTAATTCATTACTGAGCTGACACAAAAGGAAAAAATAATATGAGGACTGTTATAATAAAAGAGGAAGCAGGTTGTTTCATAGGGGACTTCGCATAAAGCTGGACCCCATAGGTCGGTGTAAGAGAGAAGTGAGAAATGAATCCACCACACAGAAGGGGACAGCTGAAAAACTTGCCTGACTTGATCTTGGTGCTAGGTGATAAAATAAAATCCTCCTTGAGAATCTGTAACCACAACCTAGCCCTTACACGACAGATGTTTCTAGTCCAAATCCATCCTGTCTTTGTGGTCTGAAAAATCTGAATCAAGGAACTTCATTTAAAGCAGTTTCAGATTGGTAGTATCCCTGTGGGACTAACTGGAGTAAAGAAACTCATCTTAGTGGGACTAGGCTTCAGCCCAGGTGTCAATAATCTACAGATAACTTTCCTGGTTGTGTGAGGTGGGGGGAAGGGAAGAGAGCTTTGGCAACATCACCTCAAAAACAAACCAGTAAGAAATTCAGATATTCGAATTAGCAGATATAGAGTCTAATTTCTTTAAGAAATAAAAGCCTCTAAATATATAAAGGGAATAAGATGTTATAAACAGTGACTAACCAATTTTGAATAAAAACCAATTACATCTTGAAAAACAAAAATACAAAATGTATCATTGTTTTTTAGTATTATGTCTGTCTTTTTCTAATTGATTTATTCAATAATTCTGGATATAAAAACTTTCAGAAGTGCATTATAGACGGTTTCTTCCAGTTCATGCTTTGCCTGTTCTTTTTTTAATAATTGAAGTTGATTTACAGTATTATATTAGTTTTAGGTATAAAACATAGTGTTTCAATATTTTAGATTATATTCCATTTAAAGTTTTTATAGTATAATAGCTGCATTTCCCTATGCTGTACAATATATCCCCATAGGTTATATATTTGATACCTAGTAGTTTGTACCCCTAATCCCCAGTAGCTATTTTGCCCCTCCCTCATTTCCTGTCTCCACTGGTAATCACTGGTTGTTCTCCATAAGTCTCTTTCTGTTTTGTTATATGTGTGTGTGTGTGTGTGTGTTAGTCACTCAGTCATGTCTGACTCTTTGTGACCCCATGGACTGTAGCCCACCAGGCTCCACTGTCCATGGAATTCTCCAGACAAGAATACCGGAGTGGGTTGCCATTTCCTTCTCCAGGGGATCTTTCCAATCCAGGGATTGAAGCCCTGTCTCCTGCATTGCAGACAGATTCTTTACCATCTGAGCCATCTTGTTTTGTATGTGTGTGTATATATATATATATATATATACTTTATTTTTTGGATCCCATTTTATATATATATATATGTTTGTTTTATTTTTTAGTTCCCACGTATAAATGATAACATACTCTATTTGTCTTCCTTTGTCTGACATTTCACTAAGCATAATACCTTCCAGGTCCTTCTGTGCTGTTTGTTGCAAGTGGGAAAATTTCATTCTCTTTTATGGCTGATGTTATTCCATATTAAATACATATATATTGAATAATAATATATAATAATTGAATAATAACTGAATAATATATGTTATATATATTTTATATATATTTAATTCTTTATTCATTCATTTGTTGATGGACTCTTGGCTTGTTTCCATATCTTGGCTATTAAAAGTAATGCTGCTATGAATATTAAGGTGCATGTATCTTTTCAAATTAGTGTTTTTGCTTTTTTCAGATGTATACCCAGGGGTGGAATTGCTGGATCATATGGTAGTTCTATTTTTAGCTTTTTGAGGAACTTCCATAGTGGATTCACCAATTTGTTGTACATTCCCATCAATAGTGTTCAAAGGTTCCCATTCTCTACATCCTTCTCAATATTTGTCATTTGTAAACTTTTTGCTGATAGCAGTCCTGACAGTTGTGAAGTGGTATCTTGTGGCTTTGATTTTCAGGCCTCTAATCATTAATCATGTTAAGCATCTTTTCATGTGCTTTTTAGCCATGTGTATGTCTTCCTTCGAAAAGATGTCTATCCAAGTATTTTGTCCATTTTTTAGTTGGGTTGCTTGTTTTTTTGATATTGAGTTGTATGAGCTATTTATATATTTTGGGTTTTAAACTTTTGATATCATTTGTAAATATTTTCTCCTGTTTCATAGGTTAACTTTTCATCTTGTTGGTGATTCCATTGCAATGCAAAATATTTTAAGTTTAATTATGTCCCACTTGTTTATTTTAACTTTTATTTCTTTTGCTTTATAAGACAGATCCAAAAAAAAAAAACCTGACTGTGGTTTATGTCAGAGTGTTCTGCATATGTTCTCTTCTAGGAGCTTGATAGTTTCAGTCCTTACATTTAAGTCTTTAATCCATTTTGGGTTTATTTTCAGTGTGGTGTGAGGAAATGTTCTAATGCCATTCTTTCTTGTGTAGCTGTCCACCTTTTCCAGCACAATTTATTGAAGAGACTGTCCTTGTGCTTTGCCTTTTCATTCTCTTGATGCCATCTTTTGACAGGAAGGTCTTACTTTAATGAAATTCAATGTATTAATCTATCATTTTAGGTTTAACATATGTTGTGCCATGTTTAAGAAATGTTTGTCTACCCCAAAGTCATGAAGTTACTGTATTAGATTTTCTTCTAGAAAGTTTATTGTTATACTTTCCACTTATATGTCTATGTCTATCAATCTATCTCAATTTTTGTGTATTGTATAAGGTAGAGTTTAGTATGTTTTCAGATGGATTTCAGTTTGACAAGGAGCCACTTATAGAAAATATCAACCTTGCCCTAGTGAACTGCAGGGGTGCCTATGTCATACATCAGGAACCGTACCTGTAGGAATTTATTTCTGGACACTCCATTCATTTTGATTTGTGTATCCTTATGCCAAAATCACTCTGACTTTAGAGTAGTTATAAAATTAGTCCTGAGACTGGGTAATGTATTTCCTCCATGTCATTGCTTCTGCAGGCATTCAAGATTTTCTTGAGTATTCTGGATTTTTTGCTTTTTCATATAAATTTTCAATTCAGCTGATAGACTTTCACAAAAAAACACACTGGAACTTTAATAGGGATTGCAATGAATTTGTAGATCAATTTGGAGGGTATCGGCATCTTTAAAACATTAAGTTTTTCAATACAGGAAAAAGACATGTACCTTTCAATCAATGATTGAATCAAACTTTGTTCAGCATTTGCTTTTTGTATATTATTTTTTACACTAAAGGTCTTACATATGTTTCATTAAATTTATGGCTACCGAGTAATTTGGTACAATTATAAGTAACTTTTAAAAATTGCATTTAGTTTTTGTTGCTAATAAGAAATTCTCACTGGCATTAATATATTATATATTATAATATGTTACAATTTAATATGATGGTATTTAATGGTATGTTGTTGTTGTTGCCCTCAATGGTATTTAAATACTACAGTTGAATAAGATATACTTATTTACATTATGAAGTTATATTTTGCCAAAAATCATTAAATTTACTTAAGGGGACCAACTCGTACATTACAATCAGTTTCTGAATTTTTATTAAATAAAATTACCTGTATCTGATTCAGCTTTAAAAATACTTCTTAGTAAACAGAAAGTATAGCAGGGGTCACATATAGTTGTAAGAGCTGAACCTTAAGAAGGCAGAACGACAGGGAATTGTTGCCTTTGAACTGTGATGCTGGAGAATACTCCCGAGAGCCCCTCGGACCGCAAGGAGATCAAACCAGTCAATCCTAAGGGAAATCAACCCTGAATACTCGGTGGAAGGAACTGATGCTGTAGCTGAAGCTCCATCAAGTATTTTGGTCATCTGATGTGAACAGACGGCTCATTAGAAAAGTTCCTGATGCTGGGGAAGATTGAGGGCAGAAGGAGAAGAGGGCGTCAGAGGATGAGATGGCTGGATGGCATCACTGATGCAATGGACATGACCTTGGGCAAACTTTGGGAGATGGTGAGGGACAAGGCGGCCTGGTGTGCTGCAATCCATGGGGTTGCAAAGAGTCAGACATGACCGGGTGACTGAACAACAACGTAGCATTGATCCATTTTTAATATTCACAATTCTATGTCAGTTATTCAAAGTCTTAATTAGTCAGTGTTTCTCTTAACTTTATTCTGAAATATCTTTCAGAAAATTGCCACTCACTTGCCAGTACACCTGAATAATGAATTGCATTACTTTCTCAAAGGTTGGGAAACCTAAAATCATTTACATAGTTTCTGTAACATGCCCTGACTGTCACTTCTGTATTTAATATAAGTAATGCAAGAGAAATACTAGTTGTTCCTATGATATAAGCCTTCTAAGTTCCTGTAAGTTTTCTACAGAAGTGTGCTGCTACAGATAGTTACAAGAGTGGCCTCTGTTGGTCACTCATGTACCTGCGGATCTGTGACTACAGCAGAAATACTGTGGCAATTGACTTGACCACTGCTACTGCTACAGCTAAGTCACTTCAGTCGTGTCCGACTCTGTGCAACCCCATGGACGGCAGCCCACCAGGCTCTCCTGTCCCTGGGATTCTCCAGGCAAGAACACTGGAGTGGGTTGCCATTTCCTTTCCAATGCATGAAAGTGAAAAGGGAAAGTGAAGTCCCTCAGTCGTGTCCGACCCTCAGCAACCCCATGGACTGCAGCCTACCAGGCTCTTCCATCCATGGGATTTGCCAGGCAAGAGTACTGGAGTGGGGTGCCATTCAAGTGCTGTTGGTGCTCAAAAGAGATAGTACAAGGTTTCAACTGTGGGAAACCAAAGATCTCCAAACGAGGTAACATTAAAGCCATATGGGAAGAGTTTGTGTTGTGAAGGACAGACATATAACACATATACATACACATCCGGACGATGTAAACCACCTAAGACCAAAAGAAATGTTGGCAAGTGTAGGCTAGGGTGTGAGTGATTCTGTTAGAAAAGGTGTGTAAAACATAGCAGGAAAAAACTGTAAATATAAACCTTCTCCTCTGCATAAGAGAAGTTAAATGAAGGAAATGTTGTTTGCATTTATTCGATAATGGGTAAGATGCAAAGGGAAGTATTCGAACGGGGGAGTTACCTGTCAAGGCTGGCCTCAGAAAGACTCATTTAGTAATAAATTTAGTTTTATAAACTCAGTTTAGAACTTCATTATTTCTCAACTGAACCACTGAACATCCCATTCCATACTCTCCTTGGCCATTCTGTACTTCTCTTAAAAAATGGAATGAATTACTGTTTTGGATGCAGCAGAAAAGTTAAAGAAAATAAGTGCTAGCTATTTTTCAATAACTGTATCACAGAAGTCTTCCCCAGGCAGTTTCATCTGATGAAGAACAGACATCATTATTGTATTTCCTCACATTTCACCTCCTCAGTGAGGTCTTTCCTGACCATCATTATCTAAAAACATCTCCATCCTCTCCCTCCTTCCTCTATTTATTTTTCTTCATGATAATTATCTCCATTGGGATTTTAATTATGTATTTATTGGTTTGTTTATTTTTCCCCTTGTCACTGCAATGTAAGCTTCTGGTGTGCAGGACTTAGTCTGACATTTAATAGTACCTGACATGTAAAAGGTAAGTAAGTAAGTAAAGTCACTCGTCGTGTCCGACTCTTTGTGACCCCATGGACTGCAGCCCACCAGGCTCCTCAGTCCATGAGATTCTCCAGGCAAGAATACTGGAGTGGGTTGCCATTTCCTTCTCCAGGGGATCTTCCCGACCCAGGGATCGAATCCGGGTCTCCCGCATTGGAGGCAGACGATTTAACCTCTGAGCCACCATGTAAAAGGTACCTGATAAATATTTGTGGAATAAGTGAATTAAAAGACCTCAAGGATTAAGTCTAGGCTTTCCTGGTGACTCAGACGGTAAAAGAATCTGCCTGCAATGCAGGAGACTTGGGTTCGATCCCTGGATTGGGAAGATCCCATGGAGAAGGGAATGACTACCCACTCCAGTATTCTTGCCTGAAGAATTCCATGGACAGAGGAGCCTAGTGGGCTACAGTTCATGGACTTGCAAAGAGTTGGACACGACTGCCCGACTAAAACTTTTCTTTCAAGGATTAAGTAGATAACCAGGATCTGAAGTCAGTGAATATAAATGGCATATTTATGATTCTGAGTAATGAGGGTCTAAAAAGTGATAAGACAGTGACTATTTGTTGTGTTATCCTGGGCTTGGAAGAAGAACGAAAATACAAGTGAAAGAAAGGATAAATGTTCTCTCTGTCTCGCTGACTCTATATGGCTTATTCAAACATAGTAGCCAGAGAGGTCCTTCTCAATGTATCAGATTATGACACTGTCAATGACCTTCCATTTCATTTAGAATAAAAACGAAAGCCCTTGCAATGGTCTGGCCCACTGAACCAGGGATTCCATGACCTTTTTGCCCTCCTTCCAATACTGCTTTCTTTCCTCACTCCACTGAGTCTGTGGACACAGCGGGCCTTGGGGCTCCCTTCTTCCTCTGCCTGGAAACTTTTCCCACAGAGGTCCACATAGTATGTGCCCAGGAATAGATTCCACATGGCTATCTCCCTCAAATCTTTTACATCCTTGCTTAAATGTTACCATAGTTGGGCCTTTCCAGACCCCATATGTGAAACTGAGTCCCCTCCTTCCCACATTTTTCCATGCCTCATCCTGCCTGCTCTTTTCTCCATAACGTTTATTGACCTCTGATAACATTCCATGTCTTATGTATTTGCTCATTATTGATCCTCCTCTCCAGAATGTAAATTGCATGAGGCATGGATTTTTATTTCTTTTGTTCAGTGCATAGCTCCCAAAGAATATGATGCATAGTTGAAAATAAAATATACCATGAAGAAAATGTGTGAGTGTGCATAATTAGAACAACATACAGGAATGAGCAGCCTGTATAGGAGTTTGATGCATCAGTCAGACTTGTTTGGTTTTGATTTTTCACTCATGAATGTCTCTATCAATGATTCTTACTTAGGGGTATTACTCCACCCTTACACCTCCAGGAAGGTGCTTAAGAATGTATACAGGTAATTTGGTTGTCACATTTTGTGAAAACTGGAGAAGATTCTAAAAGGCATTTTGTGTTTTGAGGATTCAGGCATGGTAAATGTCTATTGGGAATGGGAGTCCCTCAGGACAAAATATTTTCCCACCCAAATGTCAACATCATTCCTATTGAGAAGCACTACTGAAAAATCATGTTTCCTTATCCATAAAGATAACAAAGGTCTACCTGTTACTATTGAGGCTGCTTTTTAATAACTAGGAAAAATATTAAAAATACATAGACATTATATTTTATTTTAGGAATTATTTAAAATTTACCTGAAAGCATTAATATAAACATTATTTATATCATAATTATACTGTATAATATGATTTGTCATTTTGTTTTCTATCTCGAAAAAGGTATCTCATGTTCTTAGATTTTTTTTTCTATATGACTGTTTAAATTGGTTTAACGTCTTAAGTTCATGAATCCAGTTGAAATTGAATTCTTACTTCCTCTGTGTTATGTGTTCAACACCTCACTAAAGCTACAGGGAAAAGACCCAGATTTCAAACATAGAAATCAATAATTCTATTATTTCCTGATTTGATTCAAATGGAATCACTGAGCAAATGCAGCCCTTCACATACTTCTCACTCGTCTTTTTTTTTTCCTCTCTGGCCTGCCCTCATTCTTCAGCACAAATGATGGAGGAAAGGCTGAAGAACTCCTTGCTCTTCTCTCAAAACCTGCATAATTTGCCTCATTCTTCTTCAAATAAAAATGAAGTCTTATCTATTTCTGCAATGTAGTGGTTGCCACATTCATTTGACATATGAGAGTGAATTCAGGGGCCAATATAAAAATGTCTCTTCAAGCAATCCATATCTTAAGTTAACCATTTAGACTGCATGGACCTATTCTTCCAAAGACATTAATTTAATTCTGAGTTTAACTTCAGAGTTTTTTAAAGTCATTTAAAGGATAAAAGACACTGCTTTTCTGAGAAAATAGGGTTGTTTAATTGTTTTTGTGGTAAACTAATTATGTTAGCACATACTGTCTAGGGATAGAGAACCCATAGATCCCTTGTCATATTTAAGAACACCATGAAAAAATCATAGTGATAGTAAAAATAATGATTTTTTTTTTTTGTTTATTCCTGATCAGGAAGAGTATGCATGCAGTGCTTTACATAATTACTTCATTTAACCTTTACAACTGCATTCATTCATTGGTCTGCCTAACAAATATTTATTGGGTACTTACCTACTCATTGGAAAAGATTATGATGCTGGGAGGGATTGGGAGCAGGAAGAGAAGGGGACAACAGAGGATGAGATGGTTGGATGGCATCACCGACTCGATGGACGTGAGTTTGGGTGGACTCTGAGAGTTGGTGATGGACAGGGAGGCCTGGTGTGCTGCAGTTCATAGGCTCGCAAAGAGTCGGACATGGCTGAGTGACTGAACTGAAATGAACTGAACCTAGGATCTGGACATACATCAATAAATATAGCAATAAACAAGCAAGTTTCCTTCCTTCAAGAGGCTTACATTCTGGTGGAAGAGATATGGAGGGCAGAAAAGTGTCAATTGGAAGGGGGCCCATGTTGAAGTGAGAGAGAAAGAAACCCTTGTGCCTGTTTGGGAGAATAATGTCCCAGTCTGTTCGTAGAACAAAGAAAAGTCTGAGGTGGGGATTAACTTGGCAAAAGGGAAGAAGGGAAGTCGGTGCACAGTGAGCTGCAGGGAGAATAGGAAAGATGTTGGAGAATGAGGTAGAAGCCAGCCAAGCTGTAAGTGGTAATAAAGCAATGTGTTTGATTAAATGCTTGGGGATGTCTTTGGAAGGTGTTGTGTAGGAAAGTCATTAGATGTGCTTTATTTTCAAAAAGAGCAATGCAGATGCCATATTGTGGTGGGCTATCAGAGAGAAAGGTGGAAGCAGAGAAACATGCTGGGAAGCTGCCAGCCTTTAGACCTGTTTCCTCCAAACTGTTTGGTTGTGCACCCTTATTTGTAGAAAGTTCTGGATCTTGCACTCCCACTGTATACAATATAAATATACCACATGCTAATAGAGAGTAGACAGTTTTCTATGTGCTACTATGTGTGCACTATGAAACAGAGATAAGTAAAATATTTAAACAAATGTAGGAACCAGAAATCAAATTGCCAACATTCGCTGCATCATGGAGAAAGCAAAGGAATTCCAGAAAAACTCTACCTCTGCGTTATTGACTACACTAAAGCCTTGGATTGTGTGGATCACAACAAACTGTGGAAAATTCTTAAAGAAATGGGAATGCCCGATCACTTTACCTGCCTCCTGAGAAATCTATATGTGGATCAAGAAGCAACAGTTAGAACTGAACACGGAACTGGTTCAAAATTGGGAAAGAGTACAAGATTGTATACTGTCGCCCTGTTTGTTTATTAATAACATATGCAGAGTACATCATGTGAAATGCTGGGCTGGGTGAATCATGAATCACAAGCTGCAATTAAGATTGCTGGGAGAAATAACCACCTCAGATATGCAGATGATACCACTCTAATGGCAGAAAGTGAAGAGGACCTAAAGAGCCTCTTCAATGAGGGTGAAAGAGGGAAGTGGAAAACCTGGCTTAAAATTCATCATTCAAAAAACTAAGATCATGGCATCCGGTCCCACCACTTCAAGGTAAATAGAAGGGGGAAAATGGAAGCAGTGACAGATTTTATTTTCTTAGACGCTGAAATCTCTGTGGGTGTTGACTGTGGCCATAAAATTAACACATTTGCTCCTTGGAAGGAAAGCTAGGACAAATCTAGACAGCATATAAAGAGGCAGAGACATCACTTTGCTGACAGAGATCCAAACAGTCAAAGCTATGGTTTTCCCAGTAGTCATGTATGGATGTGAGTGTTGGACCATAAAGGTTGAGCACTGAAAAATTGATGCCTTCAAACTGTACTGCTGGAGAAGACTCCTGAGAGTCTCTTGTACTGCAAGGAGATCAAACCAATCCTAAAGGAAATCAACCTGAATAATCATTGAAAGGACTGATACTGAAGCCTAAGCTCAAATACTTTGACCATCTGATGAGAAGAGCCGACTCATTGGAAAAGACCTGATGCTGGGAAAGACTGAGGGCAAGAGGAGAAGGGGGCGGCAGAGGATGAGATGAGTAGATAGCATCACTGACTCGATGAACCTGAGTTAGAGCAGACTCCGGAAGATAGTGAAGGGCAGGGAAGCCTGGCATGCTGCAGTTCAGGTTGCAGACTTAGCAACTGAACATCAGTGGTTAATTGGCCTAGGAGCTCTCCCGTCTCACCAGAGGGAAAATTTGCCTGCTGCAAGACAGAACCGTCTGTAAAACACCAGCCTTCTTGGTTCAACTAGTGACCAGATATGGTGCACCCCCCACAGGAATGCCTATGTTTTCTCTTCTTGCCCTCAGTATGAAACATGGAAATATTTATGTTCAACTACTGCAGTTTTTTTAAGCCAGAACTTCTTAACATAGTGTTCTGCTCCTCTTTTTCCATGGAAATGTCTTTTGCATTAGGGTCTCAAAATATTTTGTGGAATTAAAAAAAGAATGGAAGAACGAAGGAAGGAGGCAGGGAAGGCAAGAACGTTTTACTATTGCAAAACTATTGAAAATCAGGAAATAATTAAATTCATCATTATGAATTAAAATCCTAAACACAAAACAATTCATTATAATATTTTATTAAAGAAAAATAATATAGTGGGGCTCAAAAAGCTACACTTGTTATGCTTTATAAAGTCAGAGGTTTACACAGGTTTAATGTATGTACACATTCATGACATTATATCACAACATCAAAGGCACCTTTTACTGCCACAGTATTAGGTAATGAATAAAAAATATCAAATTAATCTTTTAAAAAATCTAAAATGATACAATCTATTTTAGGATTATGTACATATTTGAAACATTCAGATATTTTTAAACATGTTCTATGTGCATCACAATTATCTCTAATTCTCAAAATATTATGGTACCAAAATTCTGTTTGTCAAATAACAAAGCACAAGATACTGTAATCTATAATCAAGCACCAGTTAAAATCAGTGTTAAATGCTCCATCAATTAGTTTGACTTCTAACACATGCAAAGTGAAGTGGGTACTTAAGAATTTAAGATAACCATTGCAAAACTTTTAGGGTCTCCATTTTTTTTGTCTTTAATTAGTAGATTTCTTTGAGAAAATGGGGAGAACTGGATAACTTTGATCAGTGTTTTCCTAGTGGTTTTATGGAATCCTAGGCCTCTTAGAAGAAACTTCCAAGGCACTGGAGACGGTTTAGTCCATGTTATGCATATTATATATCGGAGCTTTGTATAGGATTGAGATCATACAAAGGGTTTATTGCTTTAAAATAAATTTGAAAATACTAACATGGGAAACTGCTTTAAAATATATTTCATTTGGTTATGCTAACACAGTTTAAGAAATATCTTTGTTGAAATAGATTATCACACTTAGTCAACTGCGCAACTCAAGTGAAAAGTTATCTAAAAATGTTGCTTTCATTAGTTACAGGGGATATAATCCTAAATTTTTATGTATATTTTTAAGTCCAGAAGGAATTTGAATAGAACAATAAAATGTCATCATTAGCTCAATAGTATGACCAAAGAGCATTATCAAATTATGCATCAACAAGTAAAAATGGAGAATCTTTCTATATATGAAATTGTTTCAATATATAAAAATGATCATTTCTGAAGTGAAACACAGAGGTCTGTTCACTAGTTTTACCTCTTACTGTATTTATGATGTAAACAAAATTAAAAATATATTTTATTAACACCTAGTTCAAAAAAAGAACACTGTTAATAAGCACCTCAGGACTAGAATGCCATAAAAAATTATTTAGGAAAATGGATGTCAAGATATATTATATGTATTACCCTCATAGAAAATTATGTAAATAGAATCAAGCATCTTTAATGCCATCAGAGTTACAGAGTATCCAATAATTTAATATTATACAACTTAAATTTTTATTGAACTGAAGAAATGGTTTTATTGGCAGGCCAAGTTGCCATGGAGAATTTGTTCTTACAGCCACCAGAGGGCGCCAGTGCCTGAAGCACGGTTGGTGTAGGTGTAATCTAACCTTTAGTTGATAACTTGAATTTTACATCCCAAGTTTAAAAATGCTTTTTAAAAAGATGGATAACTTCTAATAAATATATTTACATTCTGTAACACCCAAATAATGTTGGATTATTATATAAAAATAGAGCACACTGGCTTATTTTGGTTAAGATTCATTGAACAGGACGTTATTAATATTTCTAAATCAGGAATTGAAAGGACATCATTTGTAACTATGAATAAAAAAGAAATTTCTTAACCTACTAACACTAACAGTTCATTTAGCACCACATATATAGCACCAGATTAGATACTGATAGTTCACACTTATTAAAAACTTTAATTGTAAGAAACTTCAAAATTAAAGCAAGTATATGGTGGTTGTAATGAATTTTCAGCACCATTAAGCAGTGAACTGCGTAACTTTCTAAGCTGTTGACTGACCTCTCATAAGTCAAAGTTAGAAGATGAAAGAATTTTAAAAAATCATTTTGCATGTGTTTAAATGTCTTCCCTCACACATATAACAATACAAAACAATGCAAATATAAAACAAAGATACTATTAGTATCGATAGAAATCTATTTTACTCTCCCTAAACAATTTCATAGGAAACAGCTTCCTTCCATCCAATATTGATGTCCTGTCTACTGCAGAACATTGGGAATGTTGTTATATAAGGGGGAGAAAACAGACCCCAGTTTAAGCATGACTTTTCCTTCCTGAACACATTCAAATGATCTGTTTAACTTATGTATTCACTTAATAAGCAGGATATGAACACAGAACACTTGAACTGGCCTAAATATGTTTTTGATTGTTTATGTAGATGTTATAAGTTGATCTAACACAAGCATATACTAATGAGAAAAATATATATTGCTTCAATTCAAATATTCTGAGTAAATTATACTGATGAATTTCCCCTCCTGTTTGGCCAGCTCTGTGCTAAAATTTCATGGAACTTTCAAATGAGTATTTACACAAAAGTTTCAAATGAACTGCCAAGTGAACTTGGTAGGGAAGTCCTAACAGACCATGGAAGTGATGCTGCTTAGACTACTGGACAGGGGAAAAAAAAAAACAAAAACATGATAACAATGAAAATTCTTTCTACCACATTTTAAAAGCAAACTTACCTACCATAACCAGGAACATTAAGAGTGTGCCTACACAACTCAAATACAATTCTGTAAAGGAATCCATCAGTTTAATAGATCAACTTGTAACTTTTCCAGTCTTTTGATGACATGGAAGCCAAAAAAACTGATGTTGACAGAATTTAAAAAAAATTTTTCTACTGAATAAAGGATGTAATGAAAAATCCATACCAAAGATAAAATTCAATGCTGTAGAATATCTATGCCAATCACCATTTCGAATGAAACTTATTAAAATGAAAACCTCAATACTATTTAAAGCTGCTCTTATGAAATAGCTTATGCCCAGACCCTTTTTCCCTCTGGGAGTTACAGTGAGAAATAGCTATCCTAGCACCATTGTTGCATGCTGTGAAAAGTATGGCCCTCTGGGTTGATTCAAGCAAATGTTCATTTGGTTTAGCCTAGAAAATAAAACATTTCACATGGCCACTTTATATTACTAACTTTAAGAAACACAGATAGAATAACAAATATACCCGTTACATTTTCAGCTCAGTTGTTAAGTTTAAATAAACTTATATTTGGAAAGGACTGTTGTGTACAAGTTTATGAGTATGTTGTTCCTAGTCTTAATCTGATATATGTGGTGCTTTATCTGGCTTGTTGATGCACTCAAAGCTTTGTATTTAAGACATTTTTGTCTTAATGAAACACGGAAAGGTGAGGTTCCTCTAATTCTTGCAATACTAGACTGTTGAGTTAATTCTAAAAACCCATTTATATAAAAACTTATTACACTATAGCCATTATATAAGATACACAAAGATAAGACAGAATTTCTGCCAAAGAGGAGCTCATGAAAGACTTAATTTTATCTCAAATAAAAGCTTCACAACATTAATGATAATTTTAATATTCATGATTTTCTATCAATATGGTAATTTTACCTCAAATGAACTGTGAATCACATAGCAAATATCATTATTCTTCTTGAGACCTGAGAAATCAAGCCACACAAGTAAACCAGCAACAGGATGGAACTGATTATAGTCTTTTTTTGGTTTAATAGTTATTTTACTACTTCTGTAGAACTAGTTTAGGAAACTCAAGAAAGACTATCTAGATAAAGCAAACAAATATCCCACTAGTGAGCTTTCTCTCCAATTGCCTGTATATATTAGCTAAAAGTTGATTTGAGACCTGACTCTTGCTGTTATTTCTGTTCTTCATGTTAGTCTCCAAAAATACTTATTTTTAATAGAGTCTATATATGTTCCCACAAAAGCAAAGTCATTTGAGAGGAAAACATTTGGTCAGATTCAGTATGTGAAAGAAATCTGGCCAGTTATTTGTCATATCATGAAAACCTGAACTCCAGATGCTAGACAATCCCCCATTGGATCTAATTAACTGTCATCTTTCAATGAATCTACACTAAAAAACTGCAAATGTGTAGGGAATTTTAAACAAGTAGCTTCTTTCTGTTATTTGTACTCTGGAACCAACTGTGTTTACTGATTCTGTAATTCTACTGCAGCATTATATAACTTGAACCACACACACACACACACACATGCACGCACATGTAAATGTAATGTGTTAAGTGTCTTGATCCATGTGTTGAATTTCTCCTCTCTGAAAGTGATTTGGAAATAAGCATTTCCAAAATCACATGAGTGAAATTTTCACAGTGATTTGCTTTCCACCATGCGTCACTTTTGGGGTTTCCCAAGTTTGTTCAGTGGTAAAGAATCCACCTGCCAATGCAGGAGACACAGGAGATGCAAGTTCAATCCCTAATTCAGGAAGATCCCCTGGAGAAGGAAATGGCAACCCACTCCAGCATTCTTGCCTGGAAAATCCTATGGACAAAGGAGGCTGGTGGGCTACAGTCCACAGGGTTGCAAAGAGTCAGACAGTACTGAAACGACTGAGCATGCACACACGCAAACTTAATGGAGAACTGAAAAATACTCTTCTACTTAGATATGGCAATAAAATTTGGTAAGTAGTGCTTAGAAAATCATCTGAAGAGGCCCCTTTCACAAAATCATAGCTGTCTGTGGTGTGTACATGAGATTTTCCACATGATGCTCAAGGACCATCATGCTGAACAGACTGGAGAGCAGGAAATATCCTTGGCACCTTCGTATTTCTTTCTAGTATCCCTCACCTCCTGCTCACGGGCTTCAAGGTATATTAAACCTTCAGGATATGCCTTTCTGAGGCTCTCCGTGTGCGTGTGTGTGTGTGTGTGCGCGTGCGCGTGTGCACGCATGCATGGTAACCCTATTTCCGCGGGTTTGCATGCCTGTCTCCTGAATCTTACTTCTCTTGGACCTCGCCAGTTCACTTAAATCTTGCTTTCCACTTTCCAAATCAACTATTTACACTCACAGTTGTTCATTCTTCCCTGCCTCATTTAGTTCCAAGTACTATAGCTACATTTTCATGCTAACCAGGAGACTTACTACACGGTGTGGCCTATCACCTATTCCACCCACATGTGAACATCGTTGGGTTCACTTCCTCAAATTTACGTGAAAAATCCATTTGTTAACAAATAACATTTTTACAGCAAGATACTGAGTTGGACAAAAAGTTCGTTTCCTGTAACATCACAGAAAAACCCGAACAAACTTTTTGGACAACCCAATAATTACACTGCATTATTTCCTGAATATTTTTGTGAGCTTCTTGAAGACAGGAATTATATCTTATTATCCTTGCATGATGAGAACATAACTAGCCAAGTGCCTTGCCCATCATAACCACTCCACACATGATTACTGGTTCAATAAAAGAGGTTAAGCAAAATAAATGTGTTCAACCTTACATAAATTGAGAATATCTTTTGGTGGACCCAAATAAAATATTTCCGTAATGAAATCTGTGGTTCTTAATTATTATATCTAGATTTCATGAAGTTTTATTAGTAGTTTTCAAATGATCAGTTTGGGGATATTAAAGAAATGGGTGCAGGAGATGTCCTACCACCTAACATATTGTTTTGAATAGGATTTTTAAAAAATTCCTCCAAGTTAACTACAAAATCAAATTATCTATGTATTACATCATCTATGTATGTGTGTTTATAGGCCAAATATATGTTCTATTTGTTAGGAATGTAACATAATTTCTTTGGAAAACAAGCTTTGGAATTGGATGCATCAACTATGTCAATACTACATACACAGCATTTTAATTTAGACTTAGAGGTCAGAAAATAGAAATGGATGTGTGATTACCTCAAAGGATTAAACAGACATACAAGATAAACACTAATCTTTACAATGAATAATAAAAGGAAAACAAGATTATGATAAAATATGTATAATATGTGCAAAACTCAATATATATATATGCCTATGATTCCCAGAAACCATTATATTTCCTGGAGGAAAAGATAAGCTTATTTAAACCAATACAGGTAGTTTGACGTTACACCTGGAAAGCAGAGATTGTCAGTACAAGACCCTCCATAACTTGGAGGGCAAGCTGAACATGGTACCCCTACTTTATATGGTGCTTCTCCAATCCAGTTGCCCCTAGGAAAAAAAAGAAGAGACCGTAAGTGTTCCTTGCTCATTTTTAAAAATCTGATTATCCTTAAGCACATGGTCACACTTTGAGTGTGATGACATTTTCAGAAGTCGGTCCTTTTTAGAAAAGCACTGAAAGTTACATCCATTTCTTATTTCTGTAGCAATTTATTCTATATATCTTACTTTAAAAATGCTTTCTTTCTGAGTAAGTTAATATCATGTTAATTTATAATAATTTACAATGCACGGTGACATTATTAGTCAACCCACATCTGACTTGATGCTCTATCCATTACCACAGCTGCCTCTTTTCTACTGCAGCCTTCCAGAACACATACACTGTGTCCTCTTAAATGTACTTTAAAAAAACTCATGCTAATGCTATTATAAAGATAGTAAAATATATACAAATACATACATATATATATATATACACACACACACATATATAAGTGTGTATGTGCTCAGTTGCTCAGTTGTGTTCAGTTCTTTAGGACCCCTGGACTGTAGCCCACTAGGCTCCTTGGTCCATGAGATTTTCCAGGCAAGAAAACTGGAATAGGTTGTCATTTCCTTCTCCAGGGTATCTTCCCGATCCAGGGATCAAACCCTCCTTGCTTATGTCTCTTGCAATGGCAGGCGGGTTTTTTACCGCTAGGGCCATCCGGGAAGCCCATATACAGTATATATACAATTTGGGGAGGCTTAGAAATGGTGACATGAGCAAGAAGTTGTCATAAGCACAAAAAAATATGTTTTAAGAGTTCAAAGGATTTCTTTCTAAAGTTGAGTAGTTTAGATTCTCAGTATTCATAAAATGAGACACGGAAAACTCAGTAAGAGAATAATGGCTTACAGAAGCAGCCATTAAAGATGATTCCAAAACATTTTCCCATGTGTAAACTCACAGTTATAATTTTTAGCAATAATGTTAATTTTTAAAAATAATGCTGAACACATTTAACTGAATGTTGTCAATATTTTCCTTCATCCTGATGGCCATGATGATACACCAAATTCAGCATTTAGGATAAAAACAGTCACAAAGTCTTACTGTTACTAAGCTCTTTTAGCTATGACGGAGGAAACAATGAATTTATTTACAGTAGATGGTGATTATAACTATAGTACTAATATAACCACAGAGCCAGAAGTGTGAAGGAAATTGAATGGTCAGGAGAAAATGTGGTGTGTTAAAGTCAGGGTTGAAGATAAAACAACAGTGGAAAAGCTAAAATACTGAGCCATTGGGGAAGCTCTATATTCAATAGTAAATCAGTCAATGGAAAAACATAATTTAATTTTTATCCTTTCAGGCTAATTCATTTTCATTCTCTCATTTCTCTCTCTTTCTCTTCAACCTCCCACCACCGCCCCCCAACCCCACCCAACCCTGTGTTTCATTTTTCCCTGAAAAACAGCTAGGCTTGAGATAACTTCATGCTGGTATTCAAATATCAGTCAGAATTTTTAAACTTTCTTCACTGCCTGTTTCAAAAAATGGTTCTCTGTCACAGCAAATACACCATACTAACACAATATCTTAATCTCTTAGACATAAAACAATCAGACATCTCATCAATAATATTGCAAAAATCCCATCATTGGCCAAAAACAGAATAGCCAAATGAATGTAATAAAAGCCTCTTTCACTAGAGAACTGCCTGGCCTATTTATGTCAGAAAGAAGAGTTAGAGTCTTAATAGGAAAATATAAGGTGCATAACTGAAAATATCAAACAAATGCACAGTTTTAATGCTTTTCATGATGCAGTCACATTTTACTTTCCAAATCTTACTATTCTAATAACTGTGGAGAGGGGACCATTGGGAAAATCGCTATTTTTCTAACTTTGCAAAAACACTGCCCCTGGCATACGACCATATAAATGAGTAATGCAGTTATTTGTGAAACGTTTTCTCATTCCCTCCCCATACTGGCAAAGCTGGAGAAAAATCTTTGTTTGGGACTTACTTTGGAAGACACCAGGCGTGTCATAAATCCTTTGCACATTTTAGTATTTACTCCAAAAGGGAAAAGACTCATGTATAAATACTGGAACACTTTATCCAAAGAGTCATTGTTATCAAAAAGGCATTTTATCAAATGTTAACAAATGTTTGTTTATCCTATAATACAAAAGAATGCTCATAAATATACAACTATATTTTATAATATTTGATCAATTTTCACAATATGAAATATACAATTTTATGTGTGCCACAGGATGAAATTACTGAATTTTTTATACTGAAGTTTAAATAATGGCACAGCTTTCATTAAAAAGATGTCATAGCATTTAAATTTTCCCTTCTGATTTTGAATGCCTCCTTAACCACCTATGGAAAAAATAAAGTATGATTTTAACTCTACCCTTAAAAGAAAGAAGAAGGGCTTGTTTTCTTTTCCTAGTGAAAAAGTTAAGCCAACATTCTAAGAATGATTGATGAGAATACTGTGGTGTTGATAAATTCCCTAGAAGATCCTTGCCTGAGACTTTTACATAAGCTATCAAAAGCCTGGAAGCATATGTTTATTTCATAATTACCAGGTCTAAAGAAAGATGAGGAGGAGAATTTAGTGAATGTCCAAATCACAAATTGTCTTGCTCAAAATTTTAATCTAGAATCCTTGTGAAAAGAAATCTTTCAGCTTTTAACTTTTCTAATATATGAGAAGATGGAAGATTTGAGGATCTGAGCTTGTTAATTAAGTCTTACTCATATTATTTACCTGTTAAAAATATCTATCAAACTGAAGATATTTAACATCATTAAAGATTTCAGGAAGTAGAAGCCAACCAGATACTTACTTTGGGGCATAGTTGCATACCAAATAAACTGCACGGCGCCATACAGCTCCCCAAACATTCATGTTTTGACAAGTATGAATTGCACATCCTATTCGATTGGAGGTGGCCCAAACCATCTGAGAAAATAAACCGATATATCATTATTAGAATCAGGAGTTATGAAAACGCAGGTTCACCAAAATCGAAAGAGCATTTTTTTAAAAAAAGAATGAATCAGAACTGAACAAAACAAAATAACCTGTGTATAATGTGTGCACATGGGGCCGAAACATCTCATAGGACATCGGGGATTGCAATCCTGGGGATATGGAAAGGCATAGTCTTTGACTTCATCATACCATGCTTGACCAACTGGAGAATAGAGCGGTATCTAAATAACAAGAAACACAATGAGAACTCACAGTACAGCAGTGGCAATGTATAGTGGACTCACATTAAGTTACAAGTTAATTGTTCTTTTGCAGGCTATTAATGGCAAATCAAGAGCATATCCACCCCCTCACAATAACCATCACCACCCAACAGAATCCTCTATTCCTCCCAGTAGAGCCAAGCATGAAAATGTTCAGGCCTGCAGCAAGTGATCCTGTATTTAAGTATGAGTCTGGTTGTTTCAAAAAGAGAACTGCAAAATTTTCAGGAATTATCATCTTTACCTTGTTTTTACCAATGTCAGAAATGTCTTCCATTGGAATCTTATACATAATTAAAAATTAGATATTAAAAAAAACTGATACTAGACTCAGTGTTTTTCCCCTTAAAGTTGTACCATTTTAATTTAATGAGAATACACCCGATTTTTCTCTCCTGTATGGAAGGGAATGAGTCTTTGAATGTTGGATGTTGACCTCTCACAAGTGTAGAAAAATTATCTTGTTACTGGAAGCAGCTTTATTCACAGTTGCATATACTTGCATATACATATATGTGCATATGTATATATGCATATATGTGTAAATACATTGAATTTGTATAACACATATATAGGAATATGCAAACATGGGAAAGCTGCATACACAATAATGACTTCTGCCACTATCAAGGGATTTTTCTGAGCTAGAAGACCTGATTCTTTCAAAGATTCTGTGAGATTAGTGTAGAATTCACTTTTCACTTTCATGCATTGGAGAAGGAAATGGCAACCCACTCCACTGCTCTTGCCTAGAGAATCCCAGGGACGGGGAGACTGGTGGGCTGCCGTCTATGGGGTCACACAGAATTGGACATGACTGAAGCGACTTAGCAGCAGCAGCAGCAGTGTAGAGTAGATTAAGGGATGATGTTCCAAGGGTGAAAGCTGGGGGGTTTTTTTAGGCTCTTTTAAAAATTTAAATAATTTTTGAAGACATCTAAAACAGTCATAGCCAAGCATCAGTGACTGACATATAGTGAGTTCTCAATAAATACTTGTAGATATTACTTGAAATTGGTGCTACTAACACTTGGAGTCCATAGGCAATAAAGTTATCAATAAAGTTATTTGGATAAACAGTATAAGTGAAACTATTTCTTACCTTCCAGTTCGTACAGATAGATTTTGACCTAAAAATCTCAGTAAGTAAGAAGGTCCGTGGTCCCAAATGCAGGTAGCTGCCCAAGCCTCTGCAGACTTTGCAAGATTTTCATCCCAAACCTGTGTAAGGGAAAAAAACCCTTCAGCTTACTGGGTTTGCTAGTAACAAACAAAAAGAGGCAAGAAAGGATGCTACCATTTCCCAAAGTTCTTTCTCTTCTACTTCCTAACTAAAAGCAAGATTAGACCATTGTTATTTAAAGTTCTACAATACAGTATGGTTATTCCTCAAAAATCTTTATTGTTTTAACAGTGTCATCTAGACCCTAAGTCCAAACAAAATATTGTGTCTAGATGTAACTTGGTGGAAAAAGCAATGGCACCCTACTCCAGTACTCTTGCCTGGAAAATCCCATGGACGGAGGAGCCTGGTAGGCTGCAGCCCATGGGGTCGCTAAGAGTCGGACACGACTGAGCGACTTCACTTTCACTTTTCACTTTCATGCACTGGAGAAGGAAATGGCAACCCACTCCAGTCTTCTTGCCTGGAGAATCCCAGGGACGAGGGAGCCTTGTGGGCTGGCGTCTATGGGGTTGCACAGAGTTGGACACGACTGAAGCAACTTAGCAGCAGCAGCAGCAGCAGCAGCAGATGTAACTTGGAGACAACTCCTACTGACCACTAAAGTTTGAGTCTACTACAGTCAAATGATTTCCCTGGAGTTTATTCAGAGCTATTAATATATCTCAAAAATTAATATGATCAAATTTATTCAAATAATGAACCCAAACTGATACTGTATAATATTATAACTTTTTTTGAGATAGAATTGATATGTAACAATATATGTTTCAAATGTACAACTTAATGATTTTATATATGTATATATTGTGAAATTATCATCACAAGAAATCTAATTAACATTCATCACCACACACAGTTCAAATTTCTTTTCTTGTGAAGAGAGCTTTTAAATTCTATTTTTTAGCAACATTCAAATATATAGTACAGTACTATAAATATAGTCACCATACTGTATATTACATCCCCAGGAATTATTTTATAACTGAAAGTTTGTAACTTTCACACACCCCCAATCTCATCTCTGGCAACCACCTATCTGTTCTCTCTGTGAATTCAGTGTTGTTTTCATTGTCACTGTTTAGATTTCATATTTATGTGACATCATATGTCTTTTTCTGATTTATTTCACTTAGCATAATGCCTTTAAGTTCCATCGATGTTGTCACAATGGCAAGATTTCCTTGTTTCTTATAGCTGAATAATATTCCATTTATCCACTTATCTGTTGATGATAATTTAGGCTGCTTCCATGTCTTGGCTATTGTAAACAGTGCCACTATGAACACTGGGGTGAATGTATCCTTTTGAGTTAGTATTTTAGTTTCCTTCAGATGAATACCTAGAGGTAGAATTGCTATATCATATAGTAGTTCTATTTTTATTTTGAGGGAGACATTCTATATTTTTTTCCACAGTGTTGGCACCAATTTCCATTTCCATCTACAGTGCACAAGACTCCCTTTCTCCATATCTTCTCCAACATTTTTTATGTCTTGAGTCTTTGACAATAACCATCCTAACAGGTATGAGATGATGTCTCATTGTAGTTTGGATTTGCATTTATGCCAACTTTTAAAGGCCAAACTACATCTAAGTATAATATGATACAATTTGATATGTTGTGTCATTTGAAAATTTTATAGTAATAATAATATTAGAATTGTCATGAACTGGAAATATATATGTATTTAATATAACAATATATTTAACTGAAAGGAAATTGATTTAGTGACTTTGAAATAAAATAGGAAAAACAATAACTGATGAACCCTTCAAGAGATACTTTCATCCTAGGAAACCATGGCAACCCCCTCAAAAAAAGATTTGCTATTTCAAAAATAGTCTTAAATTAGAAAAATGAAGTTATGTTACATAAATCTATCTAGAATTATACTAAAATATATTCACTCACAAAGTTACATAAATCAGAACTATCAAGAAAGGATCTGGAGTAATTCTATGGTGACAGTGGCCACATCTCCACTATCTATGTAGAAGAAAGATCATTCAGAAAGAACTTTCTTTTAATTATCTAAATATAATCTGCCCATTTGAGGATTAAGTTAAATATGGCAAGATATCACATAATACCCTTTTAATATTTTGGCCACCTAATGGGAAGAGCCAACTCATTGGAAAAGATGCTGATGCTGGGAAAGACTGAGGGCAGGAAGAGAAGGGGACAACAAAGGATGACATGATTGGATGGCATTATCAACTCAATGGACATGAGTTTGAGCAAACTGAGAGACAGTGAAGGACAGGGAATCTTGGTGTGCTGCTATTCATTGGGTGGCAAAGAGTCAGACATGACTTAGTGACTGAAAAACAACCTTTTAATAGACGAGTAATCAATATTACAGAGTGCCTGATGAACTATGGATAAAGGTACCTGACATTGTACTGGAAGCAGTGATCAAGATCATCCCCAAGAAAAAGAAATGCAAAAAGGTGAAATGGCTGCCTAAGGAAGCCTTACAAATAGGTGTGAAAAGAAGAGAAATGAAAAACACAGGAGAAAAGGAAAGATATACCTATTTGAAAGCAGAGTTCTAACAAATAGCAAGGAGAGATAAGAAAGCCTTCCTCAGTAACCAGTGCAAAGAAATAGAAGAAAACAATAGAATGGGAAAGACTAGAGATCTCTTCAAGAAAATTAAGAGATACCAAGGGAACATTTTATGCAAAGATGGGCTCAATAAAGGACAGAAATGGTATGGACCTAACAGAAGCAAAAGATACTAAGAAGAGGTGCCAGAATACACAAAAGAACTATACAAAAAAGATCTTCATGACCCAGATAATCACGATGGTGTGATCATTCACCTAGATCAGATATCCTGGAATGTGAAGTCAAGTGGGCCTTAGGAAGCATAACTATGAACAAAGTTAGTGAAGGTGATGGAATTCCAGTTGAGCTATTTCAAATCCTAAGAGATGATGCTGTGAAAGTGCTGCACTCAATATGTCAGCAAATTTGGAAAACTCAGCAGTGGCCACAGGACTGGAAAAGGTCAGTTTTCATTCCAATCCCAAAGAAAGGCAATGCCAAAGAATGCTCAAACTACTGCACAATTGCACTCATCTCACACACTAGTAAAGTAATGCTCAAAATTCTCCAAGCCAGGCTTCAATAATACATGAACTGTGAACTTTCAGATATTCAAGCTGGATTTAGAAAAGGCAGAGAAGCCAGAGATCAAATTGCCAAAATCAGCTGGATCATCAAAAAAGCAAGAGAGTTCCAGAAAAACATCTCCTTCTGCTTCATTGACTATGCCAAAGCCTTTGACTGTGTGGATCACAGTAAACTGTGGAAATTCTGAAACAGATGGGAATACCAGACCACCTGACCTGCCTCTTGAGAAATCTGTATGCAGGTCAGGAAGCAACAGTTAGAACTGGACATGGAACAACAGACTGGTTCCAAATCGGGAAAGGGGTACATCACCCTGCTTATTTAACTTATATGCAGAGTACATCATGAGATATGCTGGGCTGGAAGAAGCACAAGCTGGAATCAAGATTGCTGGGAGAAATATCAATAACCTCAGATATGCAGATGATACCACCCTTATGGCAGAAAGCGAAGAAGAACTAACGAGCCTCTTGATGAAAGTGAAAGAGAGTGAAAAAGTTGGCTTAAAACTCAATACTCAGAAAACTAAGATCATGGCATCCAGTCCCATCCCTTCATGGCAAATAGACGGGGGAAAAGTGGAAACAGAGGCAGACTTTATTTTGGGGGGCTCCAAAATCACTGCAGAATGGTGACTGGAGCTTCGAAATTAAAAGATGTGTACCCCTTGGAAGGAAAGTTATGACCAGCCTAGATAGCGTATTAAAAAGCAGAAGATTACTTTGCCAACAAAGGTCCATCTAGTCAAGGCTATGGTTTTTCCAGTAGTTATGTATGGATGTAAGAGTTGGACTGTAAAGAAAGAATTGATGCTTTTGAAGTGTGGTGTTGGAGAAGACTCTTGAGAGTCCCTTGGACTGTAAGGAGATCCAAATAGTCCATCCTAAAAGATGAACTTGAGTGTTCATTGGAAGGACAGATGTTGAAACTCCAGTACTTTGGCCACCTGATGCAAAGAACTGACTCATTTGAAAAGACTCTGATACTGGGAAAGATTGAAGGTGGGAGGAGAAGGGGACGACAGAGGATGAGATGGTTGGATGGCATCACTGACTCAATGGACATGAGTTTCAGTAGACTCCTGGAGTTGGTGATGAACAAGGAGCCCTGGTGTGCTAAAGTCCATAAGATCACAAAGAGTTGGACGCGACTGAGCAACTGAACTGAATCAATGTTAAACCGCTCCCTAGGCGGTTTGGTGCTAAAGAATCTGTCTGCCAATGCAGGAGATGCAGGTTCAATCCTGGGTCAGGAAGATCCCCTGGAAAAGTAAATGTCAACCCAATCCCACATTTTTGCCTGGGAAATCCTAAGGACAGAGGAGCCTGACAGGCTACAGTCCATGGGGTTGCAAAAGAATTGGACACAACTTAGTGACTAAACACATACATACAATCAATGTTAAATATGGTATATTAAATGGAACACATTCATTCTATAATATTTTAATAAAAAGTTAGTGTCTGTTTATGTACTTGGTTTTTCAATGAATTGGTATAAAATTCTTTTACAATTATGAAAAATACTTTATATTATGTTTTTCACAGTTATATAGGTCTGTAAATTATTATAAGGACCCTGATGCTGGGAAAGATTGAAGGCAGGAGAAGGGGACAACAGAGGATGAGATGGTTGGATGGCATCACCAAAGCAATGGACATGAGTTTGAGTAGGCTCCAGGAGTTGGTGATGAATAGGGAAGCCTGGTGTGTTGCAGTCCATGAGGTTGCAAAGAGTGGACATGACTGAGCAAGTGAACTGAACTGAACTGATAAATTATTACTTCAAACTTCTTTGTTTTATCTGCAAAAATCTGCACAAAAATATCAATAATACAAAATAAATTTATATTGAAAATCATAGTATTCTAGGACTGAAATTAACTTTTTAAAGTGTTTTGTTTCTCTAATAAAGGATTCAAGTATTTATTCTTCTGATATTTTTAATGAAATATGAATTTATAAAATATGGATTACAGTTCATCAAAATGCAAAACAGCACAATTACCTCACAAATGAATTATAAAATGGAATAGCATCAACAAATTATGTCCCATGAACTAATTATAATGAATTTTGGGGAAAAAACACATCTAAGTATTATTTACCCATTGAAGTATAGTGTACTCAGAAAAATAACTGCCAAAAACACAATTTTTCTGTGTTTTTATACAGTCATTTGAGAAATAATCTTTCTTAACAGTCTTTCTTTTCAAAGATTTTTTTTCATGTGGACAATTTTTTTTTTTAGTCTTTATTCAATTTGTTGTAATATTGCTTCTGTTTTATGTTAGGATTTTTTTGGCCTTGAGTCATGTGGAAGCTTAACTCCCTGAGAGAGACTGAACCCATGTTCCCTATAGTGTGGAAGGTGGAAGTCTTAACTACTGCACTGCCAGGAAGGTCCCTTTCTTATAGTCTTGTCTAAAATATCAGAACTGCATAGCACAAATAATACTGAAAAAGAAAATATTCTGCGTTCTAATTTTAAGTCTACTGTTAAGACCATCTGCAACTGAGGACATATCAGTTATTCTGTCTCCCAGTTAGTTATAGACATATAATTGTCTCCCAGTTAACTCATCTATAAATAAGGAGATCAGATGAAGCCATCTCTACAGTCTCTTTCCTCTTCAGCATCTTACGATTTAGTATACCTGAGTAGCCCCAGCATCAGGACCAAGAAGGTCTATTATATTGGCCTATGAATTGTTCAGCCCTTTCCACACCACAGAGAGAATAAAGCTAGATTCTTCACAAATAATTTAAAATATTTAAGGTAGTGAACAAATTTAATTTAGCATATAATAATTCTATGTGCTTACTTCACATACTTAAAATGTATACATCAAAGACATAAACCAAAAAGTTCATGCCTCAAAAATAACTTACATGAGTACCATTTTTAAATTATTATAAAGGATTTTAATAGGAAGACTATGTATTTGGTATTACTGATGCCTACATTTTTATATGTTTCTATGTACAGATATCATAATTAAGTTTTGAGATGATAGTTGTGAGGGACGAGGGATAACCATGTTTTTTCATGTTTGCTTTTAGGGATGGGAAGGATTTCTGTCTGCCCCTAAAGGAAGATGCTGGAGAGCCTGCAGACTGGCCAGGTCCCACACAGAAGGGGTCACTTTGCCTTCCCATGGGAGATCAGTCATCTATCTGAGGCCCACTGCAGAGATGCCCACCTCTCACATTCATCCTGCAGAGAAATGAAGATCCATGTCTTCAGCTTAGGAACTATTTATCTACTGTATTTTGCTGTCTCTTTGTCCATTGGTTACAACTCCCAGGAGAATATGGGTAAGCGATGTGTCCCTTCAATCTACATTGGCAGTTAAATTTATTAATATGATGAGAGGTCTTTGAGTTTTGAAAACAGCAAATCAAGATAAGCCTCTTTCCTATCCAGAGGCTCTAAACTGTGATTCATGTTGTCAGTTTAATCATGTGAAAGAATTCTAACAACTTATACAAGTTTCAGGAATGAAGTTGTAATCATCTAAGCATTTGAGTAATATGTACATTTCTGGATCCTAAATGGATAATCAATCTGCTGAATTTCATTAAGCATCTGTGATATTTATTTGAAATAATTTTAGTATCATACCCTACAAATGTTGCAAAAGAAAAAAGGTCACAAGTGCACACTTTTTTAACATTCTATGAAATAACTAGCAAATATGCAACATGTGATTATCAGGTGTTAAACTAAACCCCTGATATTTATTTAGCTTTTATGGAGCCAGCCTCAAATTCTGTATTTTAGGTCTTGTCCCTCTGAAAGTGAATGTGTCAGTCTCTTGGCATTGTCTGACTCTTTGTGACCCATGGACTGTAGCCCACCAGGCTCCTCTGTCCCT
Organism: Aepyceros melampus; assembly: GCA_006408695.1. Lineage (NCBI taxonomy): Eukaryota > Metazoa > Chordata > Mammalia > Artiodactyla > Bovidae > Aepyceros > Aepyceros melampus. The sequence goes on from SJXQ01000360.1 coordinate 85,862, forward strand.
GGAATTCTCCAGGCAAGAATACTGGAGTAGATTGCCATGTCCTCCTCCAGGGGATCTTCCTGACCCAGAGATTAAACTTGGGTCTCCTGTATTGCAGGCATTTTCTTTACCATCTGTGCCACCAGGGGAACCCTTTGTCTCTCTAAATGGATAAAATACTGTCATAGATAACTGAGTTGTCAACACTTAAACTGTTATCTTGCCTTCTAAAAATGAGGCAAAAGTTAAGAAAATTATGCATGGAGACACAAAAACATTTACAGGAGCTAGTAGAAGTTAGATATTATGATTAAATAATTCACAAAGTAAAGATGGCTTGAAACGGTGTCAGAGCATGCACAAGCCTGTATATATGGACACTACTGCCCTGCATGGCTTTCTTCCATTCTTTGTGTTACAAGCTACTTAGTTGGCCAGCTTGTAAATTGATTGATATAGCTTTGAACTAAAATGTTTACCATAAGCTACTGTGCTTATAAATAAATTTAGCACCTTGTCTGTGGAAACCACATAGTCTGATGAAGCCATGAGAGACATCCAGAATTCAAATTGATGTTATTTAATTGCTAGAAGAGTGTGGCTCCAAGAGATAGGAGAGACATGAAAAGAATGCAGATCCTCATCAGTCCAGGGGTCTTCAGAGCTTGGGTCAAAGAAATACAAAATTGAACCAAAGAATATCTCAGCATGAGACACTGACTTTCATAAACAGGAGAATTAGAGAATGATATGATCCAGCCCAAAGATGGGGTTGTTTTATAAGCCATTTCCTTAAGTTTTGGTACTCATGACACAGTGGCCACCAGGACATCCAAAGCTCCCTTCTTAAACGCCAGTCATTATTGCTGTACAATAAGAAATGTAGACCCACTGAAGACAACCCTAAAAATTACTTCAGAATGTATACCCAACATTGTTTGAGATGCATACTATTTTTTTCAAGTGGGTAACATATTTTACTTCCAAGCATAAGAATTAAATGTAGAAACACATGAAAGAATTAAATGTAGAAACACATGAAAGAATTAAATGTAGAAACATATGAAAGAGTTAAATATAAGTTGCTAAAAAGAATAACTATTTCTGGGTAAGGAACCTATACATATTTGATATTATTTATAGTGGTTAAAAGAATGTGGCAACAGTTATTAAAGCAACTAGTTAGCCTTGTAATTGCAATATAAAATGTATTCATGAATAATTATTTATATTTGTGGTTTTAAGTTAAAAATTGTAAGACTATCTTGATAAAATTTTTTAAACAGTATTGCAAAATTTAGAACTTAAAATCACTGAATGTCCTAGCCTCTTAAGACTTTTAAATACATGGAAATGATTTTCAATAAACCAAGTGAAATACTAAAGGTCAAATATGTTAAATCTATAAATGTAGTTTAAATTTTAAATTAATTAGATTTGTAAATAGTAACAAATATTAAGCAAGTGTGGTTGCCAAAACTTGCTAGATTTATGCATAGAACAAAAATATGTATAAGTGAAGCTAAAGCAGAAAACCACAAATATTAAATTTGAAAATGACCTCTTAAAAATCTGTTTTGCACATGGAAACCATCTTCAAAGACATAAAATACTAAACATAAAAATATCACACTGAATTTTTGAAGACATATTTCTAAATCAGTTATTGTCAAGGATACTATGATAGCAACAACACTGGAAACAGTATGGCATGTCCTACAGATACTTGTTTTCTTGGACTTTTAAGCAGTCATTTCTCATATATTTAGATAAAACATAAAGGCAGTTTAGATAGACAAGCTTTTGGTGTTTAAAAATAATTCAGCTGGGGTTCTTTGTTCTTTTCCTGGGTTAGATTGGGAAAGGAGAGGTGACTTACAGAAGTGAGGAAGAGCCATTGAAAAGATATTAAGTGATGAAAAAATTATTTCCCCTGAGGGCAGCCAAAAGCTTTTTAAAAACACTTCAGGGCATGGTTGTGGTTCTGTTTTGAATTGATGGGTTTATTCCCCTTAGGTGGAAATGCTTGTGAGGCGGCCAATAAAGGAAACTGAGACCCAGTGTTAAGAATGAGCCTTGGTCAACCTGGAGGGGGTGGAGTGGGCAGAGGAAGAGAAAAGGCTTTCACATGGGTAATTTTTGGCACTAGTTAGATTAATTAAATGCTATTAAACTGATTGAACTTTAAAAGAGAAGTAGTTAAAGGAACTTGATTTTAAAAAAATTCCCTCAAGCCTCAAAAATGAACACAGATATGGGATGGCATTATAACATAAAATATCAAAGTGGGGTCCTGAGTGTTTTTTAAGTGTTTAAACAAGGATAATAAGGGCTTTTCTCAGATAAGATGAGTGCTACCTTTCACATAGGTTGGGAAGGTAAATTTCTATAAAGAGATGATGTAAAAGTATACTTTTATAGAAGAACTCTGAGGTGATCATTGGTAGCAGCATAAATTTCTTAAAAACTAACAAAAAAGGCCTTCCCTTGACCCCTCTTAAGATCTTCATATTCCAATGTATCATTCCTCTTCTTCCTCTTACAATGAAATTTCTTGAGTGTTGTCTTAACAGAGAATTCTCAATTTTTGCTCATCCACACTCAAGCCCACACCCAAAGGCAGGTTTCCCTCTGTGTCCATTCTATGCAAACTGATCTCATCAATATCATCAATGGTCATTTCCCAGTCACCATCTTATTTGGTTAATCAGCACCTTTTTAGACTATCTAGCCACCTGCTCCTTCTGGACTCACTTCCACTCCTTGGTTTCATGACCCCACACTTGCCTTGTTTTTCTCTGACTGCTATGTCTCCATATCTTTGCTGCTTCTTCCTCATCTCCCTCACCTCTACATGCTGAAGGATTCCCAGGGCTCAAGCCATGTCCTTCTCTGTCTCTCTCTCTGCCTCTGTCTCTCTCCACCTCTTCCCTGTTTCATCTACATTCACTGCTTAGCTAATCACATCCAGTCTCATGCATTGAAATACTTTTATAAGCTAGTGGTATTATCCCAAATTATATCTTTATCCTTCTCCACTGAATTCCAAACTAATATATCCATCTACCCACTTTAAATCTTTACTTAACAAGTCCAAAATTGAGTCCCAATATTCTCAATCCTACCCCTACTCCCTACTCCCTAACCAACCCAGGCAGTCTTCCTCCCATTAGTGAATGGTGTAACCCTATTTCTTCCAGTTCAGGGGTCAGCAAATCTGAACCATTGCTTGCTTATATATTATCTATGCTGTTTCTGTGTTATAGTGGCAGCATAGACCACAAGGCCTACAAAGTTAAACATATTTATCTTCCAGTCCTTTACAGAAAAAGTTTACCAACTGCTGTTATAGTTGCTCAGGCTGAAAAATCCATAGTTGTCTTTACTCTTTGTTTGCTTAATAATCTTTATATGCTCTGTCAGCAAGTCTTGTTGATCTTACCATCAAGATCCTGTCTATCCAGATTATACCCACTGATCATTACCATTATTGGTACCACCTTGAGTGAAGCCACCATCATTTCATTATCTGAATTATTGAAAAAGACTCCTAGCTCAGAGAATGTTTCATACACATAAAACCTTAATATATAAGTTAATGAAGGCATGGATAAAATAAAAATATTCAGAATTTGAGGTAAGACTACTTAAACAGGATTGGTGATTAGGAAATAAAGGAAGGAATTTTTCAGTGCTTTAATTTATGCATGGCTCATTCTATATTTCAGTCAAGTGCTTTGAAAATGCCAAAGTGCTGTTTAAATGTAATCAACCTCAATGACTGGTTTCAGGGTTGTTCTAGTAATGAAAATGAGTAAAGAAATATTGGGTATAAGATGAAAAAGTACAACTGTTGCTTGACATCTGGATGATTATTTGAAAGAGAAAGAGACTTGGAAATGAGTGAATTTTCCTATATCCAAAGATGCTATTCTTTTTAACCAAATGCTGACACATAGAGAGAGGGCATAATGGCTGTAAATGTTGCAGCTTTCCAGGATAATGTAGAAATCTGATGTGTATGTGAAATGTACCCACCTCTGTGCTGCGCTTAGTCACTAAGTTGCATGGGATCCCATGGACTGTTGCCCAACAGGCTCCTCTGTCCGTGGGGATTTTTTAGGCAAGAATAATGGAATGGGTTGCCATGCCCTCCTTCAGGTGACTTTCCTAACCCAGGGATTAAACCCAGGCTTCCCACATTGCAGGTGGATTCTTGTTCCCAAATAGCTTTTTTAAATGTAAAATTCTCTACAGTTCAACACTTGCAGAGCAAGTTAAATATGACTACTAGTTGGCATGGTTGATGGGCCTATAGTTTGTGAACTCCAATGGGAATTATCATTGTCACCAACACACTTCTGTAGATAAGTGATCTTAGTACACATGAATAGTGGCAATAAACAATGACCTTGGAGATACGTTGGCCCCAAGCCTCCTTATACTAAACTTCCCAGATGAGGATGCTGTTTTTTTATCAACAGTGGAAAATGTAAGAAATGCAAATTCCCAGATCAACAAATAGTATTAGTTGCTCAGTCATGTCCAACTCTGCAACTTCATGGACTGTAGCCCACCAGGCTCCTCTGTCCATGGGATTTCCCAGGCAAGAATACTGGAGTGGGTTGCCATTTCCTTCTCCAGGGAATCTTCCCAACCCAGGGAATGAAACCAGATTTCCCACATTGCAGGCAGACACTGTACCGTCTGAGCCAAAATTCATTAATCTAGGCAGCTAGTAACTGAATATTTATTGGGAGGCACTGGGTATTGTGAATTCAACAGTAAGCAAGACTGATATGGACTCTGCCTTATAGTTTAGGGAAGAGATAGACAAGTTAAAGAATTATTTGTTGTTTAGTTTCTAAGTTGTGTCCAACTCTTTGTAACCCCATGGACTGTAGCCTGCCAGGCTCCTCTGTCCGTGGAATTCTCCAGGCAAGAATACTGAGTGGTTTGCCATTTCCTATTACAGGGGATCTTCCCGACCCAGAGATTGAATCTACATCTCCTGTGTCTCCTGCCTACCAAACAATAAGTGAAAAATCATAAATTACAATACATTATATAAATTACAATACATAATATAATACATTACCCATTATCCATATACAATGTATGTTATAAAGCCACTTCCAAAAAATGTGCTACTTAAAAGTCTGCTTCTTTAGAAGCATCCTTAGTCAATCATGTATATTCCCAAATAAATGTCATTCCACACTGCAGACATCTGTAGCTCACCCACAGTGACCACAGGATGTCTTATGAAAATGAGTGCTGAGTGAATATTCAAGTGAAATTTTGTGATAATATAGAAATTATCACTGGAATGATTTTTTTGGTTTAACATATTCATTCTTCTAGTATATAGTCTCTTGATAAATAAATGGATATTTGAACCACAAAATATTTTTCTCAGCTCAGTTTTATGTCCTAAATCATGATCTCAGATATTTTCTCTCACCTGGGAAATCACTCCAAGGTCTCCAATGGAAACTTTTTGAAAAGCAGATCCCCAGCCCAATCCTAGACCCAGTGAATCAACATTTCCGAGTTGGAGACCTTGAATGTGTGCTTACAGAGTTGTTCTGTGTTCTTCCGGTTAGAAATGATAGTTTAAAGCGTATTCAGTGGAGTGTCATTCTGATTGCCGAGGACTTTGGGCCTCCCCTCTTCTATCCCACTCCTACTCACTGCACCTTGCTCCTGCACCCCCATACACACACCACAGAAGAGGTTTGGGGAAAGGGGGACATTTCTATAAGTTAGTTTTCACTTAAAAGGACTTAGAACAGTGTCCTTCCTCTCTTTGCAACTCCATGGACTATACAGCCCATGGAATTCTCCAGGCCAGAATACTAGAGTGGATAGCCTTTCCCTTCTCCGGGGGATCTTCCCAACCCAGGGATCGAACCCAGGTCTCCCACATTGCAGGTGGACTCTTTACCAACTGAGCCACAAGGGAAGCCCAAGAATACTGGAGTGAGTATCCTATCCCTTCTCCAGCAGATCTTCCTCACCCAGGAATCGAACTGGGGTCTCTCACACTGCAGGTGACTCTTTACCAACTGAGCTGTGAGGGAAGCTCTCCTTCCACTCAGCTCTTGGACATTATTAATCCAAGATTTGATTAAAAAAACTAAACATAGCCTTTCATCAGGAAAATGACTGGTTGTCACTGATAGTGACTGCTAAGCTCTGTGAGGTGGTTTGCTCTGTACCTTCATGAAAGACAGAATTACGAATGAGAGAGGTAATGAAACCATCCTGTTTGCTGCTATGCAAATAAGACAACATCATTCATTCTGAGCATGACAGTTCCAGGAGGAGGGAACATAGTCCATGGTGACATGGATATGATTAAAGGTAAGGCGATCCTTTTCCATGATAATAATGTTGACTCTGTATTTAAAAGACACATTCAATCTATAAGCAGTTTAGTTCATGAGAATATGAGATGACTCAGCAGGAGTGTGTTCTACCTCATCTGCCAGCCTAAGGTGAAAGGATGCAGCCCCAGAAGTAGAATGAATGAAGACTAACCTATCATCACTACTCTGTGCAGGTCGGGTCATGTCACTTCTATGCACCTCACTGCCAGAAGGGCATACAACATTGTAAAGCAACTATACTCCAATAAAAACTAATTTAAAAATAAGTAAACAGAAAGAAAGTCAACCGTCATGAAAAAGGCCAACTATTTATTCAGACATGTTTATTGTGCAAATAGATACATCTCTTACAGAAAAAATAGAGAACACACATGTTGGAACCCAACCAAGGACAACAGCCTAGTAAAAGGCATTCCTTGCTCAGAGCCAAGCTGCTTGCAGACCCCAAGATGATCTAACTGGCAGCATTCCTGTGTGTATGTGTAACGTAAGGGGTGGAGGGGAGCGGGGGAGACTTGATTTTCCATTTCCTTAATGGCACAACTTTTTACCTTTTCCAGGATTTTCAAAAGGCAAATATCTTTATGCCACCTTCCCTATGCTGGCCATACTCTGGGTGAAAGAGGTAGTGTGTATAGGTATTTAGCACAAACAGGCTGGAGGGTTAGAAAGAGCTGGGTGATTGGGGTCAAGGTCTAATGCATGGATGCTCATAGCCTTCAAAGACTTGAAATACTATCATAATACAGAGTTTTCCTATGTGGCTGCCAAGGTTAAAAAGAGTACAGGAAGCAAGATTTGATTCCACATGAAGAAATACTTTCTAATATTCAGTGATGTCCTCAGATAAAATGCACGTGGAGACATTCCTGAGCCAGTGGGCTCAAGAGCAGGAGATGAACACATGGAGGGGAGTGTGTACTGTATAGTCTCTTAAAGCATGGGCTTTGCTGTTAGACAGAACTGCGCTCTCATCATTTTGATTTACTTGCTCTGTGACCTTGGGGAAGCTACTTACGCTGTCCAAACTTCAAATTTCCTGTCTCTAAATGAAGAAAATTGTTCCCATTTCACAAGACTGCTCTGAAGGTTAGGCGAGATAGTGACTAAAAAGAATTTAGCACAGTTTTAGCAGGGCAGGTTGTACAGAACGGTAAATATTATTATCGGAAGACCGGACACTGGAAGAGTTGTGGTCTGTGAGCTAAAAAGCTGCCTAAAATGGGAGATAAGGTGAGGTGCATTTTCAATCACGATATCTGGCAGCCTGAAGTTTAAGAGACATCAAACTTTAAATTTAGCAAGCAATCAGATAAGGTGAAGACAGATAAACCCTGAAGCAACTAACTAATCAGAAATAGAATTGTGTATAGATAATAAGGACCTTGCTTCCAGGAAAATAACATCAAACAGTGGAAGATAAAAATTAGAGAATGTTTCAGAGTTATAAAATGTAATAACTCCCTGCCTTAAATTGCTCTTTAACATATGATTTATCTTTAAATTTTAAGACCATTTATTGATGGATTCTAGCAATAGTCCTCCTTTTACAGGAAGTTAATACCTACCAGCTATCATTTAATACTGTACTTATATGCCAGGAAGACATTTTCATGTGTGGTTAATTTTTTTTTTTTTTTACCAACTCAGTGTTACAGTCATCTAAAACCTGACTTCTTCATTGTTAAACTGTCTTATGATACTCACGAAACCCTGTATCTTGCTATTGCCCACTTAGTTAGAAGAATTCAAATGCCTTTCCGCCTACCTACTGCTTGCTGAAAACATGCTCTCTCTGGAATGCAGAGGCAGATTGGGTAGAACGCTCATATTTAATGAAATTATGAAATGTGAATTTGATGCACTTTGCAGGATAAAAAAAGATTGTGCCCTTAAGCAACATTTCTGGACTGTTTCAGTTGGGAATATGTGATGTGAAATTTTAAGAGTCATGAAAAGTCTAGTCTAAACACACAACTTTGGGGGCATTCTTCCATATTTGTGTCAAAAAATATGCTTTTGGACGCTAAAACCTATCTGATTTTAGACACTATGGGTAACATGGACTGGAAACATTCAAATCATATCCCTCCAAACCTCAGTCCATGATGTATTTTATGCCAGACATTTCTCTTGACCACTTTAAACTGTTAGTCTTTATCTTCCCTGACTTCCTCCCACACCATTCCTTAGAAATTCTCATAGACAATTAAATATCTCAAGTCCATAACTATTTAATGGTCATTGACTGACTATTAAATCGTTTTCAGATACATTAAATTCAGCACACCAGACTAGCCAGACTAGTCAACTTCTATTTTTCTGAAGTCCTTTGATTAATTTTCCCCCAAAACCTTATGCTGAGTAAGTCAGAAAGACTAGATGGACCTGGCGCTATCCAGCCGTCTGAAATAGATTTGGATTCATGTTGATTTAAGGCTCAGCACTGATTCTAAAAAATAAATAAATAAATAAATAAAGATACATGAAACTTTCTTGCAAAAATTCTTGAGTAGATTCCCAGACATAAAATCATCCATCCATGCTGTCTCCATGACACTACCCTACCCCATTATGTAAAGTGGTCCATTCTGATTACCAAAGCATAACTCCCATCCCAAATTCTTTGTTTTGAAAGAATGTTCCCTCCCACACACTAGCTATTGTTTTCTAGATGTGCACCCTGGATGACAAACCTTCAGCTACCTAATGACTACCAGAAACCTGCACTTATTTTGTTTTCTCCAACTCAGGGAAACTTAATTGTCTTAGTCAAAAACAGAGGTATCCTCCCTGGCTGCCCCCCAATATAAACCCTCATGCCACTTCTTCATATAAATCCCTCACCCCTACTGATTCAAGGCCCAAATTCATTTTGTCCCTATGACCTTAAGCATCACTAAGGCCAATTCTCCCTCCCCCAGGCGATTATAATGGTCTCTTGAGTATGCTGTTACTTCTGCCTCTCTTCAATCCCTCTCTCAACCTAAAGCCAGAATGACCCTTCTGAAAGGCAAATTAATTCCATAACTTAAAACCTTCAACCACTTGCCTTGATCTTTGAATAAAATTCAAATTTCTGCTTACCTTCCCAGCCCCACCAAATATCACTTTTTCTTTTATCCTCTACTTCCAAGCCACACTGAATTTTATCCTTCAATGTATGTTCACCTTCTCAGAACACCCTTCCTCACCTACCACCCATTGCCTTTTTCCAGCTCCTGCCTGCACAACTTTTATTTATTTTCATATTTAATATTTGAAATCATTTCCTCTTGGAAGTCTTCCCTGCCTCTCTAGCCCAGTCCAAGTTTGGGCTAGGTATGTGCCTTGTTATCCCAAAGTACCCTTTATTTATTCTACTTTAGCACTCAGCTCGCTGCTTTGCCCACTTGCTTGTCTGTTTTCACACTACTTCCTATAAAAAAGTGTCTTTTTTCTCCCCATTGAATCCCTCAGCCTGTCAGGCACATAAATACATATTGCGGATGAGGGACTGAATACTGAGTGACTCCTGCCCAGCAGAGTGGAGCACCATACTTGCATGCTCTTTACATGGAATGCCCAGCAAAAGTTAGAAGATGTCATTCAGTTGTTCCACAGGTTTTGACTGAGTGTTCTCTGTGGGACAGAAATGATTCTAGGTTCTACAAATAGTCAAAAGGCAAAAGGAGAAGGGAGCAGCAGAGGATGAAGTGTTTAGACAGAATCACCAACTCAATGGACATGAACCTGAGCAAACCTCAGGAGGTGTGAAGGGCAGAGGAGGCTGGCATGCTATAGTCCATGGGGTCGCAAAGATTCAGACACAACTTAGCAACTGAACAACACCAACTAATAGCAGAAATATAATAAAATTATTTCCTATACCATGGCATGTGGTCAAATACTATTTGCCACCAGAAAAAGCAATGTTGAGTACTAGGAAATATGGTCCACACATATGTAGCCTATGTGTGATTCTAAACTCTTCTACCAAGCATGGTGAGGCTCTGAATCACATCATGATAATGTTTTCACATTTGCACTTTTTGGAGCCTGTATTTAAAACAATCACAAACAAAAATGTCCTTGCCTTCAGCTGGCTACACAAGTGGAGAGCTGAACATTCATATATAAGCAGTATTAACTTAGAAATGCTACACAACATGCACCTGGGGAGAAAATTCCTGTAAAATGTGCCTGGTCTCCATTTGAAGCCAAGACACTTAAAAGGTTCTACATGTAGGAGAAGAGGAATGTGGAGTTTCACATGTGCTGGAGAAATGCCTTCCTGTCAGCAGTCTTTCTCACTTCCCTGTTGGCTGGCAACATTCTCAGGAGGCTTTCTAGTGGTCAGAAAAGCATTCATTGAAAAAAAAAGTTGGTTAGACACATCAAGTTACTCATGTTTATAGAAGGGAAATTGAGTTATCCTTCCCAAATGAGAGGAAATGTGCCATCTAGTACAGTATATGATTTCATTTAAAAAAAAGATAAGGATAGACATCACAGATGTTTAGTCAACTATTGAATAAAGGGAAAAAAGTCATTTATATTATCTACATTTTTTTCCACATGAAGCTCAAATAAACAAAACGAGTTTTTCCTTATTCTCAAGACATAAATTACTGTAGGCCAATACTTTATTTTGCTGTTTCTGAGGACAGATTAATCTCTTCTCCATTCACTCATTTGAGTCATGCTTTCTGTAACTTTACCACCTGCTGTGACTTGGAAACTAGTATTTTTCTCTTCTCCAGAAAATTTATGAAGACTTATTCCCTTAACTCTGAAGTAATATTTGCAGGCACCAAACAAACAAAATTGGCCATATTATCAATTTAGCAACTTTGGCTTCTTGAAATTACATTATGCTTTTTTCGTTTTAAGGTTTTAGCTCATATCCATCATTATCTTCATGCTGTCCCCTACCTGTCTTTCCACCATTCTCTACTGTCTATGAAGACTGCTCCCTGGTGGCTCTGTGGTAAAGAATTCACCTGCTAAGGCAGAATACACAGGTTCGATCCCTGGGTCAGGAAAATCCCCTGGAGAAGGAGACGGTAGCCCACTCCAATATTCTTGCTTGGGAAATCCCATGGACAGAAGAGCCTGGCAGACTACAGACCATGGGGTTGCAAAAGAATCCTACACCACTTAGTGACTAAAACAACAACAAAGGAGAAGCCAGACACCTACACCTACACGCTTTGATGGGTATGAACAGCTAATGGAAGTAGTCCATAGGCACAGCTCCTCCTCACATTTGCTAAAAGAATGGCCCCACTGATTCAATGGTTGCTAATTCTTGGCTGATCTTCACAGCCAAGCTAAACTCCCTCAATTGCCAGGTGCCAGCTTTCTCTGCACCTTTGACCTGGATATAAGGCCTCCATGGCCTCCCTAATTGCTCTTGTAGTAAGTGATCCTCAATCTGTTCTCAAAATCCTTGACAACACGGATAATGCACTATGCTTTATCTCTCCTGGTGATTTTGTTGATGTATTGATTTACTTACTATAACAGTCAATCCTGCCCTTGAGCATCTATTTCAAGTACCTTTCCTCCAGAGAGCCTTTCATGATTTTGCAACTATAGATTACCTCTTCTTTCTGTGACTTCTCCATGGTATTTTGGTATTTGTACTGTTTTATTACATCAGTCTTACACAGCAGTGTCTTACACAGCAGTGTCTTACACTGGTGGCTCAGAGGTTAAAGCGTCTGCCTGGAATGCGGGATACTCGGGTTCAATCACTGGGTCGGAAGATCCCCTGAAGAAGGAAATGGCAACCCACTCCAGTACTCTTGCCTGAGAATCCCATGGAGGGAGGAGCCTGGTAAGCTACAGTCCATGGAGTCGCAAAGAGTCGGACACAACTGAGTGACTTCACTTCACTTCATATTGCATCTTACAGTGTGCTTAGGGTTTTCTTTTTTTTTCTCCCTGCTTGTTTTTCCTGTTTTGTTTACACTTTAAATACAAAGATTTCTGTTATCTTTGGCTCTTATCCTCTCAGAAAAGGACTTTACATTTTAAAAAATTCATTCAATTGACTTAAATTCAAGAAATAGCCTACAAATTTTACTCCATGTGTGAGTCTTGTAATCTTATTCTTTTAGGGATGATTCGTATTCTGAGAAACTAGTGTGGTTTGTGGTTTAGAGTCATAGTTTAAGTTGCCCTTAGGAAGAATGAGAAACAGCTGGTGTCCAAGAAGCTCTGGACATTTGTCAAGAAACTAATTGTAGAATAGAAGCCAAGAGTTTGACTTGCATATCTTAAACTCTATCTATTATTTTTTGACAGGATACAGTGTTTGGAAAATTAAATATTTCTAAGTACATGCTTTTCACTAAAATCATGGCCAATATACCCAAAGAAAATATTATACACTATAATATGAATGTCACCAATCTCATGTTCAAATTGTGTCCACTTAATTGGCTCAAGCATATATGAACATAATCAAGTACTTGAAGAAGATAAAATCAGTTATTTTAAGGGGATTTCTTTTTCCAAATTTTGAAAAACTTTTGTATTTTAGGTGCACAAGATAAAATATTATTATAAATGATGAGTGAACTTTAATTATAAATAATAATATCAAAACTGATCCAAGTTATAAGCATATAACAAGTCATAGTAATTTCAAATAAATTCACCAAATAATGCTTGATTACTGTTTGTACACAAGAAATTTCCCAAGAAAATAAAAGCTAAAAATTAGGAAGTTTGCAGGAAATACACAAATAACTGTAAATTGGATCTGATTTTGATGAGAGCAGTATGATAGACAGGTTACAGTGACTCAAAGGAGAGATCAAATATGGCTGGAATATAGGAAGTGTCAATAAAGAACAAATCATTCTTAAAGAAGACAGGAGATTTGGGTTTGATTCCTGGGTCAGTAAGATCCCCCGAAGAAGGAAATGGCAACCCACTCCAGTATTCTTACCTGGGAAACCCCATGGACAGAGGAGCCTGGTAAGTTACAGTGTATGGGGTTGCAAAGAGAAGGACACAGCTGAGCACACGCAAGTTAAGGAGAAGACAGTAGAAGGTGAGGAAATAGCACGAGAAAAGTCTTAGAAAAGTTGTGAATGAAGGTGATTTCAGATCAGGCTGGTGCAATTAGAAAGGGACTTGAGCTGAAGAACATCCTCTGCGAGGATCCCATGGTGCTATCACCCACCGAGGGGGACAGTTGGAACAGAGTTTGGAGCAACAGTGAGATAAGTATCCTCAGTTTCTGAGGCCTATATTTGAGGTTAAGAATGGAACGTACTTCCAAATTGTTCACAATCCAAAGCAATGTTAAACAAATTAAAAGTAGCCGTGTTCAACTGAGATTTGTATTTTTCACCTGACCTGGGGGTTAAAGTCGATTACATTCCTGCTCTGACCTCAAAGTTTTACTTCCTTCAAAGTTTCTCTGAGTCTGCATGAGGGATCCAGTGAATTATTTCAGCTGGTCCATTTGTTCATAGAGACTTTGTTGTTATTTAGTTGCTAAGTCATGTCTGATTGTTTTGGGACTCCATGGACTGTAGCCCACCAGGCTCCTCTGCTCATGGGATTTTCCAGGTAAGAGTACTGGAGTGGGTTGCCATTTCCTTCTTCAGAGGATTTTCCCAACCCAAGGATCAAGCCCACGTCTCCTGTGTTGGCAGTGGATTCTTTAACACTAAGCCACCTGGGTAGCCCCACAGAGACAGGAATTCACTAAACTGACCATGTTTTTCTAACTGAACTAATCTGCTCCCCTCTCCCCCAACTTAGGGGCTTTACTCAGGCTCTTCCCTCTGTCTGAAAGAGTCTTCCCTCACCTATCCATGTGGCTCCCTCCCTCCCCTTATCTAGGACATTCTAAGGCAGCCCTTCATGATTACACTATGAAATATCCAAACCTCAACCTACTTTATTTTTCTTCATAAACTTATCACTTTCTGACATACTATGTAATTTTTTGATCTTGTTTATTGTCTGAATCCTTACCCAGGGGCCAAGGAGTATCTATTTTATTCACAAATTTATCTTGGGCGTTTAGAATAGTGTCTCACATATAGTAAATGCTCAATAAACAGTAAGGAATAAATATATGTGTGATGAACTATATAGAGTATTTACATGACAACTTGAGACAATGTTACTTTACTTTATAGTACAGTACTGTACTACTGTTTTTCATTCTTTACCAAGTGAAGAGGAAGTGGAAGTGGAAGTGTTAGTCTCTCAGTTGTGTCTGACTCTTTGTACCCCTTTGGTAGACTATAGCCCACCAGGCTCCTCTGTCCATGGAATTCTTCAGGCAAGAATACTGGAGTGGGTTGTCATTCCCTTCTCCAGAGGATCTTCCCAGTCCAGGGATCAAACCTGGGTCTCCTGCATTGCAGGCAGATTCTTTACCATTTGAGGCACCAGGGCCACCCTTACTAAGTGGAGGAAGATTTATAAAGCATTTACCATATAACTAGCATTGTATCTGGTTCTTACAAAATAAATCATATATAGTGGCTCCCATAGTTCAAAAGCAAATAATAAGAAAGGGATGTCAAACAGAATACGAAAACTATATGATTTCAGCTGGCACCATAAAGGAGGAAACAGATATCCTAGCATCTCCAACAGTTCCCCCAGTGTAGTATTTGCTTAGTCTAACAAATGGAAAGATGCCCCCCAATACAAGCATAGGCTTTGAAATTGCACAGACCTAAATTATAATTCCGGTGATACTATTCATTTTCCAAACCACCTTTGCCTAGTCATTAACTTTTCTGGGCCTAAATGATCTCATTTGTAAAATGAGGATCATAATCTTACCCTCATAGGGAGACTGTGAGCTATCAAATGAGATCATCTATGGAAACAATTAACCAATCTTTGGCTTATAGAAGCAATTTAATAATTGCATGTGGAATCAATTTGTGATCAGTGGGGGAAAACATAACTGGAAAAATATGGCTTTTTAAAATGCATTTCCACTGTGTTGTACCCTACATATTATTCATGATCATCCCTCTTCCCTCCATGTTATTGAAATAATAAATTACGCTACATATTGATTGGCTATTGTATAAATTGTTGTTCCCATTTTACAGAGAAGGAAGTTAGTCTTATGTATATTAAGCAACTTGCACAAGGCCACAAAACAAGCAGCACAGTTAGGATTTCAACCAAAATGAGTTTCTCTCCAAAGCCAGTTCATTTGTCTTGGTCCTCACCTTAGTCTGCATAGTGATGTGATCACCATCAAGTAGTACTCCCTAAACCTGCAGTCTGGAGAGCATACCTTTTTGAGCTTGCACAGAATCTTATGTATCATAAAATGTATGATGCTTGAAAACACATTTATTCCTCTCCTTTCTATATCTGGACATCACTTCTAGAAACACCTGTTCAATGTGAGTAACTGCTCCTATTTTTAGATCTTGAACAGGTTTTCACTGGGCACGTTTCTCAGTAAGTTCGCAGGCACCCATAAAAACTAATGTTTCTTGAGCATTATTTTTCTGTAGGATCTAGTCTAATTGTTCTACCCCTCAGCTCATACATTCCCCATAATAACCCCTTGTGGCAGATAATACTTTTATCTTCATGTTAGAGATGATGAAAATAAAACAGAATTAGGTAATTGACTCATTCAACTTATAATTCCAGGATTGAGGTTCGAACCCAAGCATTTAGATTTCAGGCTCCACAGTCTTAATTATGAGACTATATTGCCCTTCACACACAAGGAATGATATCTTCTTTTCCACTTTTATTAAGAAATCCTAGAAAAATGCCTTTGAGTAAAGTCTGAAATGTACTTCTATGAACCATGACTCTCTTACATTTGGCAAGTCTTTATTTTTCCTGTGACAATGATATCTACAATTAAAAAGCTTAATTAAATAAAGAATTTAAAAACTGACAGAAATCCCTAAATTTAGGTCAGCACTTATAGAAAGTTGTTAGTGATATCACCTCCCCCACCCCAGCTTAGAAATACCATATTGGTGGTCTTCATTGCCTTAAACAGGATCCAAGCTGTGCTCTTGGGAGGTGCTGGAAGTTTAACCATAACCTTGTATAAATTCAAAACCAAATATTAAGAAACTTTAAAAAGACATCTACTCTTTTAATATCAACTTAAAAAAAAAAACTTTCTAAGTAAAACAATTTAAACATAGAGAGCCTATTTTTTGTTTTGTATTTTGTTTTGTTTTCAAGAGAGAGCAAAGAATGTGTTCAAGGCAAGTTGGAACAGTGCACAAATGTGCTGGCTTCGCTGTTATCTGAACGACAAAGCATTAAATCACAGAGAGGAAAAAGTCAGCATGTTCTCTGAGAATACAAATAGATTAGTGTCAGAAGCAGCTTTGTCCAAGAAAGGGAAGAGACACCTACCCAGAGAATAAATCATGCACACAAAACCTATAATTTAAAAAAAAATTATTTTCAAGAAATATTTTAGTTGATAAATATGACTATTAGACCAACAAAGCACAGAAAAAGTTCCCTGTGACTTTTTTTTTTTAAGGAGGACCTTCCAAATGTGATCAGTCATCATACCCTACTCTTTATCTCTTTCTCATATAAGACCTGTTTCATCAAGGGTTATGGAACTCACACAAAAATATTAGATACTTTTCCTCCCTTTTAATTCTATGATAGAACAGTCTTTAATTTACCAGGCACTTCAGAACCTTCCCTAAGATAAAATGTACAAAAAGCCTCATATCCTTTAACACACAAACTCTTAAATCCTCTCAACGTACACCTTAAACAAAGCGTCCTCCCTCAGAATTCAAAGAAAACACATTTCTCTTACCATATATTCCATGTTTGCTGCTGGTGGGAACACTTTGCCCCGAACTTGGTTATGATAATCAAGAATGGCGATCATGTCATTCTGCGAAATGTAGCGCTTCCGCCTGGTTTGGGGATATCCGCAGAGTCTAGTTGTGCTTCCAGGGCTGCTTCAATATCAGTGAAATTATTGGTTGGCGGGGATGAGTCAGTGGAATTGAGTAAGACGACTGCACTGGCTTCACAGAGAAGGGAGAACAGGAGTGCACTGCTGACGGCAGAGATTGCTATCATTTTGAGAGGTGGAGAGGAAGAGGCCAGTTTACTTTGCCTTAAAGCAGAAAAGTAGAGTTAGGCTCTATGAAAGGAAAAAAAAAACAAAACAAAACAACAATAGGGCCAGAGGGCATGAATTTACAAAACCAGTGCTTGATTTGACTGTCTTCAAAAAATCCAAACAAATGTTGAAGTCAAGCCTAGGAGACAACCTGTAGTGGTCTCTATACATTTTACTTGGTGTTATGAGGCAGCCCCCTAAGAGGAACTTTCTATAGCTAGAGAAAAATCAACAGCATGGCTACTCACCCTAAACTGAATGTGAGCCATTTACCCCAAATGCCTGAGTCACAGAATGCATCACTGCATATTTATTTTCAGAGGGAAAACTTAAGGAATTGAAACTCATCTTGAGAGTGAAAGGAAAACTGCATCACAGGTAATAACAGAGAATGTACTGATAATGTCCCCCAAACATATATGGACACCAAGTAACAGAATAGATACAAAAAAAGTTATAATAACCCAATCTCACTTCTAAAAAAGTAAAAATGTGAGCTACTTTAAAAGCAATGCATGCAAAATAAACTTGTTGAGCTAAATAGCTTACCTCTGCACAAAGCCAAAATGAATATAGTATTCTTCCAAAAATGTAAAGTTCTTTGCTAGGTTGTAGCATGAACTCTTGTGAGAGGAGTGTGTCTTATTACAAATCTCAGAGAGCAAAACTCTACAAGGTTTGAGTGCTGCTGGCTACAGGAGCAGCTAACAGCTTTTATATGTCACAGTCTGCAGCAGTCCAGAAAGGGCAGTCTTTCTTAGGGTCTCTCCTAGCCAAAATCAAAGGGGAGGGGTTTTGGATAGAAAAAACAGTGATGGGTGGCAACCTTTTTATGTGGGTGGTGAGGAAATTGAGTCACACCCACAGCTTACCAAGTACAAACCATAAAAGACAAGCCTTTTTTTTCTCTGGGCTTCCACCTTTTCTGAGTGGTTAATTTTCCTCATTTAATGCTTTCTAGTTCCTGGTTCCCATACAAAAAGGAGGAAAAAAAAAGGGGACTGTGAGTTCTTGAAAACACAGAAGGTTGAGTAACAAGCAGTACATTTCTTTTAAAAACAGTAAATGACATGGGAGCTGAAAAGAGCAAGCTGATATTAAATCAAAAGAACAGCTCACACAGTTAATCTGGGTGGCCACAAATATGATTCCAAAGAGATGCCAGGCAAGTCGGTAGTAGCCAAACTATAGCATATGATATTAGGATAATAGATGCTCAAGTGGTTGTACTTTTCTGTCTCCATGTGGCTTTATTTCTCTAATTTATATATTTAGTCTCTCTCTTTCTCTTGTTTCATTCTCTCTCCCTTTTTTCCTTTCTCTATACAGTGAGGCAACAAATTACCTGCCTTTTATCTATCTTGTAGATAATACAGAGAGAGACGCTCATGACAAATGACAGCAGCCAAGATAACATCTGTTTCAGGTTTAGACGCATATAGTTGAAATTTTAAGCTAAGAGTAGCTTAGCTTCTCAGGAAACATATTGGAGGGCACAGCTTAGAGGCCATGAAGAATTTAAATGCAGCAGTAGCTGCTGCCAACAGTCCGTAGTGCCTTCTTAGAAAGATGCCATTGGAGCAAAATCTATGTCTGGCAAGACAAGAGCCAAGAATGTGACTATTAAGGCAATTTGTTTTAAAAAGACCCTCACAAATACCCTGTGTCATGATAACGTTAACAAAATGTGGACCATTCAGTCCATGGCAACAGGAATCTTGTAAACCGCACATTATTCAGTTAAGAAATCTGCTTAACATACACTGAATAGTCTACTTTGCCAATGTGTGTTGTCTCCTGCACGTTTCAGCAGGAGGAGTACTATGTGAACTTATATTGTCAGAAAGGATGGTCATGTGGTAAGAAGCACACCAAGGCTGCGAGCCAAGTTTCCTGGGCTATACTCCCAGCTGGGTCTCTAACAGTATGTGTGGCCTGATGCACATAGTTTAACTCTTCATGGGTGCATCTGAAAATGGGAGAGCAAAGGTGTGCATGAATGGTGAGAGGAACTTCATCACATTCCTTACGAGAGCAGTACAGTGTTAGAAACTGGAAGTGCTTCTGAAGTTCAAACTTCAGTGGTGAGATATAGTCTTTGATATTGATAGCATGGGTCAAAGTTCAGGTTTTGCTCTATGTTGGTATTAAGTTCCTAACTAAATTTGAGTAATTTGAGAAGACTTTTAGGTGCAATACTAAAAGCAGTAAATAGGAATTAACATGGCAGAGTTGAAAAGACGAGAACATCTAAAACAAGCACAGAAGGTGAGAGCAGGAATGGTATGAAACCTCAGAGCAGCTTCAGGAAATGCTCATGACTGCTCCCAGCTGCAGAAGCTTAACAACTGGAGCTGTCCAGCTAGGACCTCACCCCTACAGAAAGCACTCGTGGCACCTAGACTGAATCGCAAAGACGCCGTGTTGAGGATTCCTCAGTCAAATAGGAGGTTAAGCAACATATTTTCTGTGGGCCATCCAACTCAAAGATTCCCAAGACCTTTTCAGAAATTAGTACCACCAAATGATTAGCCTATCCTTTTCAACATATATCTTATAGATATCTGGCAAAGAGGAAGATAAAGGACTTTCAATGCCTAAGTCCCCCGATGGCTCACTGGTAGCCAATCCACCTGTGTACAGGAGATATAGGAGTCATGGGTTCAATTCCCCGGTAGGGAAGACCCCTGGAGGAGGAAACGGCAGCCCACTCCAGTATTCTTGCCTGGAATATCCTACGGACAGAGGAGCATGGTGGGCTACAGACCATAGGGTCACAAAGAGTCAGACATGACTGAGCATGCATGCACCCACACATGCCTCAGTAGCAGACAGGAGATTTTCTTTCTGCAGGGTGACGAGTTCTTGCTTAGAATCTCATAAAAATCAATCATTGCTTTCAAGGTTACTTCTTTGTCATACATACAAAGAGCTATTGTTCATCCATTGAAGTTTGACTTGAGGTACTTCTACAGGGATAAAAATGTGTCCTTTGAAAAACTTGTCTGAACCATAAATGGGTTTCCTATAAGAGAAAGCAGAAGGAGAAAGAGAAAGAAGGAATTTCCGAGATGGACCTAAGCATGCCCAATTACATGAGGACAGAGCTGATAGTTGCTTAATTCTGAGACCCTGAGGCATGTCAATGATTTCAGATGTCTTTCAACACACATGAATTATATTGTGGAATTCAGACTATTAAGAGAACCCACAAGGCTATGGAATCATAAAAGAAGAGACCTGTGGGAAGAGAGTTAGAATTCTGCTTCCAAGCAGATGTTACTGCCAGAGGTATTTGAAATGCTTTGGAAGTAATTTTAATTTTAAAATACTTGCAAAATTAAGAGGCATATGTCCAAGTTGTCAGTAAAAGAACTACTAATGAACAACTAACAATGAGGTGGTTCTTTATGGAGCTCTTCTTGAAAAAAGATCATTGATGTGTTTAGAAACCTTTAGGGGAATGCTTGCCAACACAGACAGAAATGGAATGCACTTATATTACTGAGAATAAACACATATACAATTGGCAGCAACTATTGTCTACCTTGAAACCTGTGCAAAAATGGTTACTGTTTTAAAATTGAAATCAGATATATTATGTGTCCCCAAATGGCACAACTGCTTAAGCACTTTTAGTAAGTGTATGGGGGTACAGATACACATATGGCTTTAGTATAAAACATTTCTAATCAAAATGTATTCCGTGGACTAGTAGCATTGACATCACAGGAAGCTTGTTAGAAATGCAGGATTTTGGGCTCAATCCAAGACCTGTTGAGTTAGAATCTGCACTTTATCAGGATCCTCAGGTGACTCATACACTCAAAGTCTCAGAAGCACTATCTAAATTACTTTTTCCAGACACACAGAGGCTCAACCGCTATACACAGGCCCACTGAATAACCTGTTTTAAAAATCTATTTATGCCCACTGAATAAACTGTTTTAAAAATCCATTTATGTATAATAGTAACATGGGGAGAATCAAAGATAGATATAGACAAGTATGTTTAAAAAGGCAAACACAAGTCAACTATACTTTATCAGAAGAAAAAGTTCACTGGGAAAAACTAAGTAGAGTGTCTTCACGAAGAAATGATTTAGTAGTGGTTAGGGTCTTTTTAACATTGCTATGCTAACCCTATTTTTTACTTAATACATATTAATTTATCACAAGGTAGTTGAAATAACTGCACTATACACAAGTTTTGCAAATTGTGACATGCCATATAAATAGAAATTAGTTATTCACTTTCAATCATCCCCAGGACAGAACCCCAAATCACCCTTTCCTTATTCATTCTCACCTTGCATTGCACATCCACTAGCTTTACGAAACATGTGGATTTTTTATCCCTGAAAGGTCTTGCCAATATATTCCCCTTTTATCATTATTATGTCTGCTTGAAGTTAATTCCACAGTCTTTTCCTAGTATTACTCTAGTGTCACTCCTGTTGTTCATTATCAACTTTGCCTTCTTAAAAATTGAACTGAATCATTTCACCCATTTGCATGCAACTCTTTCTTTGTTCTCATTGCCCACAGAATCAAGTTTAAGTGACTTGATCTGCCTCACCAGGGTCTTGAGAATATAAATCAATTTACCTTTTTAGCTTTATTTTCTTCAACCAATGGTTTCTATTTCTGTACCCTGGCCACACTTTATGTCCCAACTACACTTAACCACTGTTTTGGTTTTTTTTTCCCCTTTGGCTTCAGTAAGTTAATGCTGTGTGACTCTGCCATGAATAATTATATATACATAATATGGACAACGAATAGTGTTATCAAAAGGAAGAAGAAAGAAGTGTGAATTTGTATGTTTATAGGGAAGGAGGTTGGGGCTTGAAGGAGAGCTAAACATTCACTTTCTATTACAGTAAATATATAACATCAACTATGCAAAACAAGTTATTCCAAAGCTTAGATATTAAAACAACAGTAAATATTTATGGTCTCATACAGTTTCCGTGGGTCAGGAATTTGAGAATAGCTTAATTATTGTTCTAGCTCAGGGTTTCTCATAAAGTTTTAGTCAAAATGATGGGACTAAATGTAGTCAAATGTGGTTGGAAGACTTAAATGGGGCTGGAGGATTAACATCCAAAGGGGCTCATTCACTTGGCTGGCAGGTTGGTGCTGTTGGCAGGAGGCCAGCATATATGGACCTCACCACATGGACCACTGCACAGAGCTGCCTGAATGTCCTCACAGCATTGAAGCTGGTTTCCGCATAGTGAGTGATCCCTGAGTGAGCAAGGTAGAAGATCCAGTGTGTTTTATAACCTATCTATGGCACCCCCACACTAACATTTCCATGATGCCCTGCTGGTTACATGAGCCACTCAGACCTCTTCAAGGATGAAGGAGACTATACAAGACCCTGACCCAGTAGATGAGAATTATTGAGGGTTGTCTTGAAGGCTGGCTACCACAGGAAAATTTTGGAGAATATCTATTTTTTTAAATCAAAGAGTATGCAGCTCAACTCCAGAAAAATAAATGACCCAATCAAAAAATGGGCAAAAGAACTAAATAGACACTTCTCCAAAGAAGACATACGAATGGCTAACAAACACATGAAAAGATGCTCAACATCACTCATTATCAGAGAAATGCAAATCAAAACCACAATGAGGTACCATTTCACACCAGTCAGAATGGCTGCGATCCAAAAGTCAACAAGCAATAAATGCTGGAGAGGGTGTGGAGAAAAGGGAACCCTCTTACACTGTTGGTGGGAATGCAAATTAGTACAGCCACTATGGAGAACAGTGTGGAGATTCCTTCAAAAATTNATGGAGTAAACTATCAAGAAGAAACTATAATTAAAAGTGGTGAATGTGGGAAGCAATCTAAATGTCCATCAACAGATGAAGGAAAAATAAGTGGTTCATATATACAATGGAATATTGCTCACCCATAAAAAAGAATGAAATAGTGCCATTTGCAGCAGCATAAACATGGGGATCATCATACTAAATGAAGTAAGTCAGACAGAGAAAGACAAATATTACATTCTATCACTTATATGTGGAATCTGAAAAAATGGTATAGATGAATTTATTTCAAAACAGAAATAGACTCACAGACATAGAAAACTTACAGTTTTCAAACTTATGGTTACTAAAGGTGAAAGGTAGGGGGGCAGGGAGGGATACATTAGGATTTTGAGATTAACATATGAAAAATGAGAGTGTTAGTTGCTCAGTCATGTCCAACTCTTTGGGATCCCATGGACGGTAGTAGCCCCCTAGGCTCCTCTGTCCATGGAATTCACCAGGCAAGAATACTGGAGTGGGTAGCCACTCCCTTCTCCAGGGAATCTTCTCAACCCAGGGATTGAACCCAGGTCTCTTACTTTGCAGGCAGATTCTTTACTGTCTAAGCCACTAAAGAAGTCCACTATATATTAAATAGGTCATCAAAAAGGACCTACCATACAGCAGAGGGATCTCCACTCAATATTTTGTAGTAATGGATATGAGAAAAGAATATAAAAAGGATTGAATGTATGTGTAACAGAACTACTTTGCTATGTGCCTGGAACTAACATGAAATTATAAGTCAACTATACCACAATATAAAAGAAAAATTAAATTAAAAAATAATAAGAGAGGTGAAAGTGGTTGCTTCTGAGGAGCAGAAATATAGCGGAAGTGAGGTACTGAGACCAATGTATTTTTATTTTTTAACTTTATAGAACTATTAGACTTTTTTAAAGTATATACATTTATAACCTAAAGTAAACATTAATTGATTAATACAAATTAATTTGGTAAGGAGTTCAGATTAAAGCATATCTACTGAGCAAATAAACAGATGACAAAAGTGAAGATGGAGATCAAAGTGAAACCACATTTGAGTTTGCTGGGCTCTCTCTCTGGATTTGGTTATGTTCAGGAGCTTCTAACTTACTGAACCCCTTTATCCTGATAACTTAGTAGTGCCACTCCTCAAATACCTCGCCTTTAGGTCCTTGTCTACCTTCTTGTCTGAGTTTGAGGCTATGTTTTTGTCTTTCTTTGTTTTAATGCAGAAAATGAGGCCCTGAAAAAACATATATGTAGTAGTTGCTACTGTGTATGTTTCATAGCCCTGGATAAAGACGAGGCAACAGTAACTCTCATCTCAGGGACTGTGGTGTCATTTTAAAACAAAGTGTGTGAACACTAGTCCTTGGTTCCTCTAGGGTCAGTACAAAAGGAAGGGGCCCCTTCATTCTCTGAGCAGTCCTTGAAATGGGTGCATGTTTCTCTCTACCTCCTCTAGATATCCTTCAGAAATCTTGAGTAATAATCTCAAGATTCTTAAGCCCAAAGTGTCTGGTGAATCAAGAAGAATCTCATAGCTTAGCTATACTATATCAATTTAGAGACTTGGAAAGCCACCTGGGAAGCCCTAGGGTATGAATATTGGTTATTTAATGAAAGAAAAAAAAATGACTTGAATTTTTGGATCATCCAGAAATTGTGTACTTATCATATAGAGATGAAAAACTTAAACTTCTATTCTATTCTATTCTATTCTCTCTCTCTCTCTCTGTATATATATATATATATATATATTTCTCCCTAATGATTCAGATAAACTTGATTCTAGAAAAAAAGAACAGCACAGTGACTCAATGGCAGGACATTTATTTCCATGTGCCAAGAATATATCAAAATAAAGGCCAGAAGTTCTGTCTGTGCTGTAGGTCAAGTACACTGAGAGATTTTAATGTACTTATTCATGCCATCATTTCAGACTTTGCCTATAGTTGGCATTCGAAAGATGTTTGTTGAATTTGATAAACAAATGCTATATCAGCATGGTCTTTTTCTAATCCAGGACCTCAGCACACAGCCAGAAAAAACTTGCACTTTCCAAAAGCCATCTGCACTCTGGCCAGAGTCATCAATTCTGTTTGGTCCTTTCACGTGAAGAAGGTCTGGATAAACTTTGTGGGAAAGTCTCATTAGTTGCCCAGTAAAAATTTAGAAATGAGCATATGAGATGGTGGCATTAGGATGCCTTGAGTCATTAGGCAGATTATATATCACAAAGCCCATCATTTGTCATTCACAATGACCATGATTAGAGGTGTGCATGATTAGAGGCCCTTGTGAAGGGCAATGGTAAGAGCATTTAAATTATGTCTTGAGTATGTGCCATTCCAGACATTTGATAGTGACCTTCTCAGACTATCTGGTAATCAACAGTCATGAAAAAAAATTCTGTTGAGTGAAATTATGCATAATGGGTTAATATTCTGAAAATAATAAACTGAAATCATTATTATGCTTCCCATACATCATGTTCTCACAAGAAAAACAAATATTGTATATTAACAGATCTATGTGGAATCTAGAAAAATGGTATAGATGAACCTATTTCCAGTGCAGAAATAGAGATGCAGACATAGAGAACAGATATGTGGACACAGCAGTGAAGGGATGGAGGGGGTGGGGTGAATTGGGAGATTGGGATTGACGTAAATACATTGCCATGTGTTAGAGAGCGAGTGGGAACTTGCTGTATAACACAGGGAGCTCAGCTCATTCCTCTGTGATTACCTAGAGGGGTGGGATGGGGGAGTGGAGGAAGGTGCAAGAGGGAGGGGATATATGTATACATGTAGCTGATTCACTCTGTTGTACAGCAGAAACTAATACAACATTGTAAAGCAATTACATTCCAATAAAAATAAATAAATCATATCCTCACAAAGTCCGATTGCCACAATGGCCCCAAGGAAGGGAATGGGTTAATGATACCTCAGGGATGAAGATCTTAGCACATAGCACAAGTCCCTTCTTGACAGAAGAGGAAGAAAAAGAAAGGATTCCTTGTTCCAGAGACTATAATAAGAGAAACAGGAAGATGGATACAATAGCAGTAACTCATCATTCCAGGTGACTATCTTAGAAAATGAAGCATGAGTGGCAAAGGCTGGATAGTTATGTATACAAAGCAGAGAGAATCAAAAGTAGAAGGTCTTTAAATTACTTCTAAACAAGGTTTCTAGGAGGAGAACCACTGCAGGGCACTCCATACCATTATGCCATTCCCACAGCTGAATGGAGTAGTGGCATTGGCAACATGGCATATTTGAGCAAAGAAAAGAGCAGATATAGTATAGACTGAATCTCTCCCTCTTCACAGGCATCTCAGAAAGCAATCTTCAGCATGCTTCAGTGGAGGAGAGGATTGGGGACAGAAAGGCAATAACAAAGAGTGAGGTAACCTTTGTAATAGAGGCTGCAGATGGAGGGCGGGCCCAAAGAAAGATTGGGGAAGAACACCCTGATTGAAAGTCAGGAGCCCTGGAGTGCCAGCGAGAGTGGAAATAGGGCATGCCAGCAAAGGAGAGCCACTGGATTCTCACTATCCGAAGTGAGAAACTCTGAGTTTCAGCACTGCAATTTCAAGAGCCTACTTACAAGACACTACAGAGAGTGTTGACACTTGAGCAAATTAACATCCAGGGGTGATAGGCACAGTTAAAAAGCTCTATCCTCATGAAACTATCCAAGATTTTCTCTACCCTTTAGTGTCATCTTGAGAAGGAGGGAGAAGACGAAATCTGAACTGCTGGATATTTGCTGTAGACAGCTTGAGTTGAGATTCCCTTTTGGAATTTCTTTTGTTCTTGGAATGTTTTGTTCCTTTATTAATTTAAATTTTAAAAAATTGAACTAAGTTCATTTACAATATTGTGTTAGTTTCAGTGTACAACAGTGACTCAGATAAGAATATGTTCACCTCCAAATCCCGGCTTCCCAGATGGCGCTAGTGGTAAAGAAACTGCCTGCAGGAGACACAAGAGATGC
Source organism: Aepyceros melampus (assembly GCA_006408695.1). Taxonomy (NCBI): domain Eukaryota; kingdom Metazoa; phylum Chordata; class Mammalia; order Artiodactyla; family Bovidae; genus Aepyceros; species Aepyceros melampus. The sequence continues at coordinate 113,164 of SJXQ01000360.1, forward strand.
GGGTTTAATCCCTGGGTTGGCAAGAGCCCCTGGAGGAGGAAATGGCAGCCCACTCCAGTGTTCCAGAAAATTCCATGGACAGAGGAGCCTAGCAGGCTATAGTCTCTTTTGGGGTCACAAAGAGTCAGTTATTACTTACAGCCCGGAGCTTCATGCACATCAAAGTCCAACTAGCTGTGTGTGGGCTCCTGAATTGTGATGTATCAACTTTCTGATACACTATAGATGTTTACATAGAGTTGTTTGGGGGACCTATCTAGATTGCTTAGGTGTTCTCTCTGCATTAAGCCAAATGGGAACAGAAAGCCACACTTTTGGATCACATTTCTTTTAGTGCTACAAGAGTGCTTTCACTGACTTGTGCATTGATACTGTGCCTCAGATGTAAGGGAGTGGTGCTGGTTCAGTACTTCCAGGGATATTGTTAAGGGTTTTCCACATCATTTAGTGTTTCCACTTAGAAGTCTGAGTATGAAAAGTTTATTTCCTATAGGTAATAGGTAAAGCTTCATTTCTCTACCAGAATGTATCTTTTTCCTTATGGCCATTTCCAACCTTATAACTGATGATGTTTTCTTTTGTGCTGTGCTTAACAGAACCCAGATAGTCAACTTCAGTGTCCAGTGTTGACTGCAGGTTTGCATAACTACAGATTCATCTGATTTTATGTTCCTTACCTATTTGTGTTTTTGGTGGCCATAATTTTAAATTATTATTTTTCCTTTCATATTGTTCTGTTTCTTTTTTGTTTGTTTTACTTTTTGTTTTATATTGGAACATAGTTGACTAACTAACAACGTTGTGATAATTTCAGTTGGACAGCAATTATACATATACATGTATCTATTCTTTTTCAAATTCTTTTCCCATTAGGGTTGTTATATAATATTGGGCAGAGTTTCCGGTGTTATATAGCAGGTTCTTGTTGGTTATCCATTTGAAATATAGCAGTGTGTATATGTCAATCTGTGTATATGTCAATCCTATTTTAAAATGTCACTGAATATTTTTTAATGACAACAAATGATAAAAATAATAGTTGTCATGATATATTGAGACTTTCTATGATAAGAACTTTTCTAAGATAAACTCTGTATGCAGGTCAGGAAGCAACAGTTAGAACTGGACATGGAACAACAGACTGGTTCCAAATAGGAAAAGGAGTCCGTCAAGCTGTATATTGTCACCCTGCTTATTTAACTTATATGCAGAGTACATCATGAGAAACGCTGGATTGGAAGAAACACAAGCTGGAATCAAGATTGCTGGGAGAAATATCAATCACCTCAGATATGCAGATGACACCACCCTTATGGCAGACAGTGAAGAGGAGCTAAAAAGCCTCTTGTTGAAAGTGAAAGAGGAGAGTGAAAAAGTTGGCTTAAAGCTCAACATTCAGAAAACGAAGATCATGGCATCTGGTCCCATCACTTCATGGGAAATAGATGGGGAAACAGTAGAAACAGTGTCAGACTTTGTTTTTTTTGGGCTCCAAAATAACTGCAGATGGTGACTGCAGCCATGAAGTTAAAATACGCTTACTCCTTGGAAGAAAAGTTATGACCAACCTAGATAGTATATTCGAAAGCAGAGACATTACTTTGCCGACTAAAGTCCGTCTAGTCAAGGCTATGGTTTTTCCTGTGGTCATGTATGGATGTGAGAGCTGGACTGTGAAGAAGGCTGAGCGCCGAAGAATCGATGCTTTTGAACTGTGGCGTTGGAGAAGACTCTTGAGAGTCCCTTGGACTGCAAGGAGATCCAACCAGTCCATTCTGAAGGAGATCAGCCCTGGGATTTCTTTGGAAGGAATGATGCTAAAACTGAAGCTCCAATACTTTGGCCACCTCATGCGAAGCGTTGACTCATTGGAAAAGACCCTGATGCTGGGAGGGATTGGGGGCAGGAGGAGAAGGGGTCGACAGAGGATGAGATGGCTGGATGGCATCACCGACTCGATGGATGTGAGTCTGAGTGAACTCCGGGAGTTGGTGATGGACAGGGAGGCCTGGCGTGCTGCGATTCATGGGGTCGCAAAGAGTCGGACACGACTGAGCGACTGAACGGAACGGAAGATAAAATTTAATCCTCCCAGAAGTAACTTAATTATGATTTCTCAGTTAGAATGGAAGGATGGATCCACACTCAAAGCAAAGATCTTCTGGTTTCTATGGATGTATGGTTTTTTCTAGTAGATACTCCATATTGTGTGCTCCTTGAAAAGCACTAAAAGTAAATGAATAAATAAGTGACTGGGTGAATAAATGAACAAATGGATAAAACTAAAGATGTAAACAGCTTTGGAAACATTAAAAGATAGTTCTGTGAGTTGTAAACTATATCTTGAAAGATAAATAAGATGCAAATCTTAATTTCTACATAAAAATAAGGTACTTGTCAACTCAAAAAAATTGTTACAACAAATGATAACCTTTGAGAAAGTTTCCACACATCTCTATTTTACTGCAAAGAAAATAGGCCTATTAGATTAGGCAATTTACTTAAGTATTAAGCTAGAAAAGCTTGAGATACAAACCTATAGTTTTCTGAAGACAAAGCATGATTTTTTAGTTGCTGTAGTACACAATCATTTTGGAGTAAAGTGACATTTATATAAATATATATCATTTATGAAACAATTATTATAAATTTACTCAATTTTCTATCCTCTGTTGGGGCACTAAAGATAACAATGGAAATATTAATAAAAACTCAGTGACCCTCTTAAATGTCTTAAATGTCAGTTGAAGAAATAAGACATATGTACTGAATATGTACATATGTACTATATGTAACATATGTACTATAATTTTAAATATAAAATTGTAGAAAACAATTGTCTGAAATTTTAAATGGAGAGAAATCTGCAAATGTAACTGTGGATTTCTTATCAAAAGATAAAAATTAGGCTGAGTATAAAGGATGACTAAGAATAAATTGATGTCGGTGAAAACAGACTTCCACATTAAAAGAATATAAATTAGACACAGAGATAAAAATAAAAGATAGCACTCTTATAGGACAGAGCAATTACATATAGTCAAGGAATAGGGTTTAACAAGTAGATCAGTAATAAAACTTAAATGTCCCAAAAGTTCTAATCCTAGAAGCTGGGAAAAAAAAAAACAAACAAACTCTGCCCAAGAATTTGTTAAGAAAATCCCATCTGGGGAGTAAAATGAAAAGCTTAATTTGCATGTGTTGAGTTTGAAATGCTTTCGGAAATATCACGCTGTGGAGTTGGAGACGTAGTACTGGGAATTTGGTAATGGTCAGGATTTATGACACTGGGACAAATGGGAGTAGGATTTAGAATATATTGCGGGTCAGGTTCTGTCCAGAAACCAATCAACACTAGAGAATTAGTTAATATGTGATTAAGTACTCTAGTATAACTTCTTAGTTCAGGCAAGGAAGCAGGAATAAAGTTTAATAAGTCAATATAAATGAGAGGAAGAAGTCAAAATAAATCTAGGGGGGAAAATGCAAAATCAGAATGTACAATCTCTGGTGTGAGGTCCCATTATATGTTGCTAGCTATAGATGGGTGGTTAAATAACAGTGTGTTCATTTGGAACTAAATGAAGACTGAGTCTCATGAGACTTAGTAGGCTATCATTATATTAAAAAAAATTATTACTAAACTTCAAAAATATTCTTAGGAGACTAGAAATAAATACAATCTTCAAAATCTAGATGTGAGTGAAATACCTGAAAATATACTAGCTCTTTAAGGTAGTGACGGTAAGGGAAAAAAATATACAGTTCAGAAAATAGTCCTTGGAAAATGACAGGTGTTAGGAAGTAAAAGGGAGAAAGTCAAAGAGTAGAGATGAGGAATGGTTAAGACAACAAGAAGAAGGAACTACCCTGGGATGCTTTTAACTCTGGTTATACGCATTATGTTTCGCCCTAAATTACCTGCATTTAAAGAGTACACGAACATGAGTAAGTATAAGCTATAATGTTGCTGTTGTTTAGTCACCAAGTCATGTCCAACTCTTTGCAACCCCATGGATGGTAGATCACCAGGCTCCTCTGTCCATGGGATTCTCTGGGCAAGAATACTGGAGTGAGTGAGTTGCCATTTCCTTCTCCAGATCTTCCCAACCCGGGGATCGAATCTGCATCTCCTGCATTAGCAGGTGGATCATTTACTACTGTCACTGCTGCTGCTGCTGCTGCTAAGTCACTTCAGTCGTGTCCGACTCTGCGTCTCCATAGATGGCAGCCCACCAGCTCCCCCATCCCTGGGATTCTCCAGGCAAGATCACGGGAGTGGGTTGCCATTTCCTTCTTCAATGCATGAAAGTGAAAAGTGGAAGTGAAGTCGCTCAGTCGTGTCTGACTCTTAGCGACCCTGTGGACTGCAGCCTACCAGGTTCCTCCATCCATGGGATTTTCCAGGCAAGAGTACTGGAGTGGGGTGCCATTGCCTTCTCCATCAGTAAGTCTTAGTGGTGTTTTGTTAAGTTCAGTTTAGTTCAGTCGGCTAGTCATGTCTGACTCTTTGCAACCCCATGGACTGCAGCATGCCAGGCCTCCCTGTCCATCACGCTGTCCATATGCAATCTAATGCAATAGAAAATAAAGGCCTTGACTAATTTGAAGATATCATTGGGTAGGGCTAGATTTCTATGAACATATAGAGACTGATTATAGTACATTTTGAAGAAATTTTAAGGCTTTGCTTATCACTTAATCATCTCCCCACTCTCTACTTCAGGGTAACCTCTTGGCTGTTCTGATAATAGCCAAACTAGGGTTGCTAACAAACTAGGTAACAAATGTGAGGCAAATGTCTCCATAGGCCCATGGTAACATGCATTTATGATACCTAAAAACAACATTTAACCTTCTTTCCCAATCAGCACACTCATACAGTAGGCTGATTTTGCTAGATAATCCTTGAGAGATGTAAATTTTCTGCCACAAGGACCTCTCAACCCTCACTGCATCCTACCCCTCGCTTGTAATTTGCATATTCCTAATTTTCTCAGAACAGAGGTTCTCAAACTTTAGCAATATTATTATAGAATCACCCAGAAGGCAGGTTAAACCACAGACTATTGGGACAGAGTTTCTTAGAACAACTGGAATAGGCTCAAAATTTTGCTTTTTTAATATATTCTCAAGTCATAGTGATTCTGCCTTTCAGGAGAACCACTGACAGAAGAAGATTGTAGGTATTTGTATAATTAGATTTGCTAGTTAATTTCATGTTGAGCTTTCTCACAGGGTAATGAGGTAAGGGGAGGACTTCTCTGGTTCATCTCTGCACTCCCACTGGGCTGGCGTCCTACCCAGTACAATAACAAACATGGACTGAATGGACCAATTCAGCCTCTCTATTCATAAATTTTGATTACTCCATCTTAGACACTCATGATATGGATGCTCAAATACATGCTTAACTACCTCACTTAAGGTTTTCCCAATGCCTATATAACTAGCCCATTGTTTACTAGAATTTTATAAACATTCTTATCTATTATTATTATTAATTTCACAAATATTCCTATCTTATTATTCACCTATTTAAAATTACAAAAGTCCTTTACCCTAGGAATATAAATCTGTCTTTCTCCTTTGTACTATCTATTCCTATTCACCATTAGCATTTTGTTAGTGAAGCCAGTTGCTTCCTCATGAAATGATGCTGTGTTCATTGCAGATTTGCTCAGAATTTGTCCCCAGTGGCATAAACTCACTCCCTCCTCACCTTTGCAAATCCTCTCTATAGGCTTTCTAGAGTACTTCAACAAATTGTCTCAGATCCTTCCAGAGACAAGATAAATAAGTACAAGCTAACATTTACCTCGCCTATAACTGATTCCATTTTTATTCTGTATTAGATCATCTCTTTCATTATTCCTTCTGTGTCTAACATACATGAGTCTTCTAACTACCACACAATCATAAATTCCTTATGGACAAGGACTTATCACCTGTAGCCCAAGAATACCTAGAAAAATAATTTGTACTTAACAAATATTTTTTGGCTGTTGAGTTGTTTAGACATATGAAAGTCAAGGAGCTTACTCAGTGCCTCCATGGTAAAGAATCCACCTGCAATGTAGGAGACACAGTTTCCATCCCTGGGTTGAGAAGATCCCCTGGAGGAGGGCATGGCAACCCACTCCAGTATTCTTGCCTGGAAAATCCCATGGACAGAGGAGCCTGGTGGGCTGCAGTCCATACGGTTGCTGAAGGTCAGACACTACTGAAGTGACTGAGCACTAAGCACATGAAGGTAAAGAAGAATATGTCTTACCTTAATGAAATTACAGATCTTAATATGAGTAGGGGAAAAAACTGTGTAAAATATTTTAAATTGTGATGAATATACACCCTTAAAAGCCAAATAAAAGTTATCTTTCTTTTTTAAGTGACTGCCCTTTAATATTTGAAATGAAATTGTCTTGCACAAACTACTATGTGCAATCTCTATGTCTGACTAACAGTAACTAAAACAAAAAGAACAATTTCCCAACATTGTGGTGGGAAAATTATCCCATAATACCCACTTTTTCTGCAATTTTCTGTTGTTTATTAAACAATTTTTTTTTGATGTGTACATACTCCGACTACAGTATAACGTCAGCCATGTAATCTCTTAACTCCTCCAAGTTCATGTTCTTGGCCTAGGGCCACATCTTCAAGCCAAATTTTCAAAGATCTGAAAAGTAACAAGTGGTACTCAGAGTTGGAAAGCCCTGTGACACAGAAAATTATATTTTACTGTTCCAGAAAGTGGTGGGAATTAATTAGTAAGACAGGTGGCAAGGCTTCTTCTTTTTTATATTTTCCTATTCAAGACTAAAAAAACTCAACCTTGTACAATGCTCACATTTACCACAAGTTTTCCATATATTGTGAGGGGAAAAACTAGACAATACAGTGGGCAGTTGAGAGCATACAGTCTAGAAATACAGAGCCACACTCCGGGAGACATCCTGCTGTACGACTTCCTGGCTCTGGGATTGTCAGCCAAATACCTAATCTTTCCTAAGACTTTCTCCTTAAGGAGGGATAATAATCTCCCTTACAGGGTTGTTATGAGAATTAAAAGAAGAAATCTATTGAAAGCATTTAACACACAATTTTATGCACATGTACACACACATATACCATAGCACATTTAGGACATTTCTGCTTATGCCCAAGAACCTTGAGAAGAGGGAGTGGGCAAGTGGAGAGGACAAGGGAGGAAAGGAAGGAGAAAACCCAAACTGTTGATTAAAAGAAAAAAGAATCATCTCTAACAGTTTTTTTTTTTAATCTCTTCAAATAGTATGGAGTTGAAAGACAATAATAAAAGGTTTAATAGAATTAAAGCTTGAGTTGAATGTGTGTGACTATAAAGTGCGAATGTAACGCAAGGAAAGAAAGATGGTCCAAAGGATACAGGTATAACTAAGGAACACAGTCTCCCACAACTGTTCGTAAGAAGGATTTTCAGCTTCAGAATGAGGTACTCAGACCAGCTGCCAATGAAGCACGTGCCAAATATCAAGAAAGACTGAAATGGGAATGGTAAAGATAGAACTAATAGGGAGAAAGTGAGCAGGAATGTGTAGTGATGGGCAGTGATACAATTCATCAGGACGTCTGGGAAAAGCCTGGATGGCTGAACACATGAGAGAAGGCTTGATGTCACACTGTCTCAGCACATTGAGTAACAGCTAGGACAGGACAGACTCAGATGTCCTTTGGATTTTCCCCTTGTTCTATTTTCCCATCATAGTGATTGCCTGTGTGCTTGCAGAATATCTGTGCATCATCCGAGCTACATGAGTCCATTGAATGATGCACTTGTTCAGAAAGAGATACATGTGACTGTCCAAATGTTTGGGCCAACTTTAGAGGGCGCCAAGCAAGATCCACTTCAACAGATCATAATTTATACTGGCAGCTGGACAAACAAAAGCAGAGTGACGCATGAACCAGCTTAAGAAAATTGCCAGCCCTCCACCAACTGCCTGTTATATTACTCTTAAACGTTTCTAAATAGGTCAGTTAGAATAACATCATGTGGGCCATAGTAAGTCAGAAGAAAATAAATGGCACTTTTAGCAAGTTTAATTCTATCTCTAACTGCCTTCTCTTTGGTCCTTTTATTTAACCATCATCTGGCAAAGGGTAGAAAACAAAATTGTCATGGCTTTGTAGTGGTCAGCACTTCCAGCGATTCACATTTCAACATGGCCCAGTGACAACTGTGGGTCTTTTCCAGGTGGTTTTTGGCATTACCTACATGGTTGGTCACACGATGTATTTTGCCTTGGAGACTGGAAGAATAATAACAATGACCCCATCTCTCGGAGATCACAGCCTCAGTCTGGCAGAGATTCTGAGCCAAAAGCTCTGACATTGTGAGCTCTAGGATAGTAAGGAGTTCCAGAGTCTTGGATCACCCAAACTCTCCTTCCTCAATATTCAAAGGACAAGATAATCCCTGGAAGCATCCCAAATTAGTTCTTCTGGCTGAGGTTGGGTCTCATGTTAGAAGTGATCTCGAATAAGATTTTTAGCCAAATGGAGTTCAGTTGATAGTTAAGCACATCTGGAAATGCAAGCAGAGGAAATCTGTCAGCATGATAGCTCTAAAGGACAGCTGACTTCTTTTTGCTTGTCTGTGATATTGGGGGCAGGAAATTACCAGCGTCCATCTTTGAGGTAAGGAAATGGAAAAGCTGAAAAGGAGAAAAGAAGACTTGAAGTGCCATTTTTTTTCTTTTGATATATTAAGATGGTGTATGGTAATCATGCCCTCTTTTCAATGTGGGAAGACAGTGCTCTTTAACCATTCCTGAATACCACTAACTCAAAAGTTTTACCAACAGTTGTTAAGTGCCAGCTTTCACAGTGTAAACTGTTTTATTCTGTATTCTATATTTTTGCTAAAAATTCATATGTAAACAAGAGCTAATATAAACCTACAGAATTAATGTAAAACTATGCCTTGACCCCGCCATTGCCTTAACTATAGTAAAGCAAGCAATATCAATAGTGCAATAGACTAGGAATAATTTGTCCTCCACAGAGCCTTTTAGGTCAAGCCAAACTTATTAGTGCATCTGCTTTTCAATAGTAAAGCTGTTCTTTACTATATTTCTGATCAAAAGCTTAATGAATATTGAGAATTGGAAACCTTTGAAAAGTGTGATTTTGAACAGTAATTGGAAGCCTATCAGCAAACATGCACTGACAGTCTTCTGTGAATCATAAATAAGTACTGACCACTCAAGGTACCCTTGTGGATAGACCCAGGCTATTCTTTTAAGACATTTATACTCTAATAAAGCAAAAGATTGTAACACTGTAGTCAAGCAGAGGTCAGTTTATGAACAGTAAAAGTACGAACATAATGTTACCAAAAATATGAATGATAATTTCTGACTAGCACAGTAGACATAGTTCATAAGAAAGAAGAATTTGATCTGAATCTTGAGAGAAAAGTAGAATTACAACAGGTAAGTGTGTATACCAATGGCAGTAACTAAGGTAAGAGGCTTTAAAGAAGTTGTAATGTTCTGGGCATAGAAAGTGGAATTGTGTGATTAGAATGTAAGGTGTATAGAAAAGGAGAAGGTGGGAAGCTGAGACTGGAAAGTTGTAATAGGTCCAAATCACAGAGGAGCTTTTTCTTTCACTAAGACATTTTAACTTTATTCTCTACTAAATGAGGAGCCACTGATGGTTTTCAGGAAATGGCATGATGACAACCATGTTAAAAGAAGATGACTCATGTGACAACATGAACAATGGATTGAGAGAAAGACAAGCAAGAAGACATTTTAAAAGATTATTGTAATAGTCTAGGTGACAGATCATAAATGATTGAACCAAGAAAGTGAGAATGTGTTGTTCAGAGGGACAAAGTCCAAAAAATTTGGTTAACAGTAGATTTGCTATAACAAAAAGTTATCTGAATGAATGAAATGAAAATGAAGGAAGAGTTCAAGGAATAGCTGAGTGAGAAGAAAGTACTTCTTAGGTGGAGTGCAGGAGAAGCCAGTTGGGGCAGGGGCATCAGAATTTGGCTTTGATCCAGTTGGGTAAGATTTTTAAAAGACAGTTGTACTTCGAAATAGCATCAGTGAATTAGTGGACAAAAACTAGACTGCAGTGAGTACAAAAAATAAAGAATAGACATCAAGGCAACAGATGTAGGCTTCTTTTGAGAGAAGTACAAGTAACTGGTCTGGAAATGCATTCTCAGACCTGCTTGTCAAATATATTTTACACTGTTTACAATAACCAAGACATGGAAGCAACCTAAATGTTCATCAGCAGAGGAATGGATAAAGAAGATGTGGTACATATATACAATGGAGTATTACTCAGTCATTAAAAAGAATGAAAAATCCCTTTGCAGCAGCATGGATGGACTTGTCATAAATGAAGTAAGCCACTCAGTGTGAAGTAAGGAGAAGTATCGTATGACATTACTTATATGTGGAATCTAAAAAGAAATGATACAGGTGAACTGACCTGCTGGACAAAAAGAGATACAGATTTAGAGAATGAACTTATGGTTGTTGGGGGGAAGGGGTAGCTAGGGACTTTGGGAAGGTCATGTATGCACTGCTAGGTTGAAATGGTTAACTGATGGGAACCTATGGTATAGCACATGGAACTCTATTGAGTGTTATGTGCCACCCTGGATAGGAGAGGAGTTTGGGGGAGAATGGATACATATATATATGGCTGAATCCTTCCATTGTTCACCTCAAACTACCACAACATTGTTGATCGGCTATTTGTTGTTGCTGTTTAGTCTCTCAGTTGTGTCTGACTCTTTGTGATCACACAGACTGCAACACACCAGACTTCCCTGTCTTTCATTTTCTCACAGAGTTTCCTCAAACTCATGTCCATTGAGTTGGTGATGCCATCCAGCCATCTCATCCTCTGCTGTCCCCTTCTCCTACTGATTGGCTATACTCCAATACAAAATAAATTGTTTAAAGTTTGATAAAACAAAAAAGAATAATAAAAATATATTTTTATATTCCTTTTATCTTTTAATTATTTTGATTTGGTTTTATAGGGAATAAGCCCAATAAAATATTAGAAAAAACAATGAGGTTAAATAAAAAGAAGTTAACAGACAAAATTAGTTGAGGATATATACGTATAGCTTATGAAAATGGTGATATCAAAGTCATAACTGCTTAGCTAATGCTCCTGAACTTACTTACATAAAATTAAGAATGGAAAAGCATTGTACTCTCAGAGAAAAGGAAAGGAAACCTACTTTGCATTATCCTTAAACGTTTACATGTGAGAACTGGAAATTCAGTTCAGTTCAGTTCAGTCGCTCAGTTGTGTCTGACTCCTCATGACTTCATGAACCACAGCACGCCAGGCCTCACTGTCCATCACCACTCCCAGAGTCCACCCAAACCCATGTCCATTGAGTCAGTGATCCCATCCAACCATCTCATCCTCTGTCATCCCCGTCTCCTCCTGTCCTCAATCTTTCCCAGCATCAGGGTCTTTTCCAATGAGTCAGCTCTTTACATCAGGTGGCCAGAGTATTGGAGTTTCAGCTTCAACATCAGTCCTTCCAATGAACACCCAGGACTGATCTCCCTTAGTATGGACTGGTTGGATCTCCTCACAGTCCAAGGGACTCTCAAGAGTCTTCTCCAACACCACCGTTCAAAAGCATCAATTCTTCTGTGCTCAGCTTTCTTTATAGTCCAACTCTCACATCCATACATGACTACTGGAAAAACCATAGCCTTGACAAAAGGACTTTGTTGGCAAAGTAATGTCTCTGCTTTTTAATATGCTGTCTAAGTTGGTCTAACTTTCCTTCCAAGAAGTAAGCGTCTTTTCATTTCATGGCTGCAATCACCATCCGCAGTGATTTTGGAGCCCAGAAATATAAAGTCAGAGAAATTACTCCAACTCATCTTACTTGGGAAACCTGAGGTAAACAAACATCTCTACCCAATGCAATGTAAATTTCTCTCCATAATATAAAAGAAGTGCATGTAATACATGCTCAATAAATGTTAATAAATAGGAAAAATCAATGACATGGAGGTTGATTTGTTCCACTTATACCTATAGATTGGATAAAGTGACAAGAAGACAATCAGACTTGTGCTGTATCTTATGGGGAGAGAAGAAAACTAAAGATGCAACCTCCAGTTATGCACTCCAAAAACGCAGCAGCTTCAGACAAAACTTGAGAAAATGAAAACTGAAAGGAAACTACAGTAATTTGGATGACCAGAATTTGTTTGATATCATATGGTGCTGAAGTTTAGTCTAGGAATATTTTAATAAGGATGTTAATTTACATATAGTTTAGATTAATGAATTAGGGATGATTTAGTAATAGGTTAAGGAGACATTCCATACAGAAAAGATGGAATGTTTATGGCCCAGGTAGATGAAAAGTTGAATAGTGAACACTCTTGGTTCTAGATTAGAGTGTGGAATGGAATGTTATAAGATGAAAAGAAATGATTGCTATAGTGTCAGCATATAGAAAGTTGCTAAGCATATTATTGGGTTAAAATTGGATATGAAAGTTGCTCATAAATTTTCAGCAGAATCATGCTTTTAATATAAAATCATGGTGAAGGTGGAAAAGTACTGAGTGTGAAAGGCTGCAAAGGAAATTAGTATAAGACAAAGGAAGTGTTCTATAGAAAGAGGCAAAACTAAAAAAGTATCTCATTCTTAAAGGAATTCCCAAAAGCAATTAGAATAAATCAGTTAATAAAGAAATTATTGAAAGCTAGTGATAAAAAATGCATTGATACAAAGGCCAAGAAATCTTGACTTCCCCCAGCATCACTGTCATGTTCTGGCCTTCTGTCAAGTCACCATCATATACTGAGAAATTGGTACCTGATCTATCATCTTTCTTTCCATTCAAATTTCTGATATATATCCTAGGAGAGTCTATCATCTTCATAGAAAATTTGTCCCAGTATTTTTGCTTTGTAAAATGTCTTCACTAAATCTAGTGTCTTTACTCCTTGATGTTAGCATCTTTCACCCTTATTTCACATTCCGTCACCTCCCAGTCCCAGAGTCACATTTGGGTCTTGTCATCAAGAGTAACTGTTGCCTGTCAAAAACTGTAATCTCCAAATATCATTTTGTGACAACTGTTCACATAGTAAAAACCTGCAAATGTGTGAAACAGAGGGGTTTCTGGGAAAACAATGTTGAAACAATTCTGGATTGCACTGTGAATAAAATGATATGCAGACTAAGAAACATAATAGCTTCAACTGTTCAGCAATAAAATTAGTATCATTTTGTTTGCTGCTGATGATGGGGAAGATCGAAGGCAAGAGGTAAGGGGTGGCAGAGGATGAGATGTTTAGATAGCATCACCAACTCAATGGACATAAATTTGAGCAAACTCCAGGAGATAGTGGAGGACAGAGAAGCCTGATAGCAACTGTCCATGGGGTCACAAAGAGTCAGACACAACTTAGCAACTGAACAACCACAAGTCATTTATTTTTATTATGGGACTTATGAAACTAGATTTTTAAGAATTGAAGTTTAGTTTACTTATAATATTGTATTAGTTTCAGATGTAAAGCATAGTAATTCTATATTTTTATCGATTATACTTCTATTTTTATAGAAAGTATAAAAAGTCATTATAAAATATAGACTATATTCCCCATGCTGTATGTTACATCTTTGTAACTTATTTCATACCTAGTAGTTTGTACCTCTTAATCCCTTCACTTATTTTGCCCCTTCCCCCCAACACTCCCATCTCTCTCTTCTGGTAACCACTATTTTGTTCTCTGTACATGTGAATCTGTTTCTATTTTTTTTTTTATAATTATTTATTTTTTAGACTTCACTATATAAAACACAGTATTTGTATTTCTAAATCCAATTTATTTCACTAAGCACTATACTCTCCAGGTTCATCCTTGTTGTCCAAATGGCAGGATTTTGTTCTTTTTTAGGCCTGAGGAATATTCATTATAAATATATATCACATCTTCTCTATTATTCCTCTGTTGATGGACACTTAGGTTGCTCCTACATCTTGGCTATTACATATAATGCTGCTGTGAATATTGGGGTGCATGTATCTTCTCTTTTCGTACTTTAATTTCCTTTGGATAAATACCTAGGACTGGCGTTGCTGGATTGTATGGTAGTTCTATTTTTAATTTTTCGAGGAACCTCAATACTGTGTTCCCTAGTGGCTACACCACTTTAGATTCCTACCAACAGCGCATGAGGATTCCCTTTTGCCACGTCCTCACTAGCACTTGTTTTTTTTTTTTTTCCCTATCATTTGAAGATAGCCATTCTGCCATGTGTGAGGTAATATCTCATTGTGGTTTTGATTGCGTCTCCCTGATAATTAGTAATGTCGACCAAGAACCTAGATTTTTATGGCTAATTCTGGGAAACATTTTGGTACTAACAACATCCCACTGATTATCTAGGGAGGGGACCAAAATGGTTAGAATCTACTTTGAAAGAGCCACAACCTCAAAGAGCCTCAAGGATAAATATAAAAAGAACCACACATAGTCATAATATAAACTGATGAGAACGAAGATAGGGAGAAAAGTCTTAAAATCAGTCAGAGAGAGAAAGAGGGGAAAAGACAGTATTATTTAAAGGGAAAATGACAACACTAACAGACCAAAAGAGAAGCAAATGATGTCTTTAAAGTGCTGGGGGGGGGGAGGCTTTATCAACCCAGGATTCTATATTTAATAAAATCATCCTTCAAATATAAATAGGAAAACATATTCAAATCAAAGATACAAGAAAATAAGACACAAGTAGACCTACACTATAAGCAATACTAAAATAAATTATTCAACATAAGAGGAAATAATACCTGATGGAAGCTCAGATTTATAGGAAGGGATAAAAAGCATTGGAAACACAACATTGTAATTCAACTATACTTCAATAAAAAAAAATAAAAGCAATGGAAATATTCAACAGGGTTCCTGAAGTCTAAGGTCTTGTGATCAGCAGTGGTAGAAAAACCATAACATTATAAAGTAATTATCCTTGGAGTGTAGAGTTGGGAAGATTTCTCTTATGGATAGATTACATAACTAATAAATTTTATATGCAGATGTTCCACAAAAATAACTATGAAATTTAAAAACAGATATTGAAAGTTTATGGGAATTTCTTTCTACACAGATTGAGACAAAGCCAATCAGAATGATTTAGAATCTCAACAAGGACAGGTTAAAGAGGATTTGACTGTTGCCTTCTTAATTTTTGTATAGATAATATTCAAAGCTTTCAGAATTCAAGCAACCACAGGAAATGGTTTATACATCATGCCAACATCAACAAAATATTTTATTTTATGGTGTTTGGACAACAAGATTAACCTAAGTGACCATCTAGAGTCTATAGGAAAAGCCCAGTTTCTAGTACAGAAACAATAGCAACTATGTGTGCTTTGAAATGAGTGCAAAAGATACCATAAAATGTTCAATGACCTTTAAGGAAGCCAACTTGAAGAGTTTTTGATACTTAGAGCAGGTGGTATTTGGTAGACTGTTAATCCTAAACCTAGTTTATCATATACATTGACTTTACAGTGTATTCTAACCAATTCACACATACATGCCATGTCCCTATGAAAGGGGATTGTAGAATCCAATCTGCAGAAATGTGCTATTTACTAATATAAGTAAGCTAAATTATATTGCAGCTTCATTCAAGAGTGGGAAAGAGAAAATCAGCTTACTGAATAATCTATTTATTGAATGACAGAACTTCATATTGAGAAATTTTAAAGAGTGTCTAATGGCAATAACCCTTTAATTGTCTGATTAGAGAGTTAATAATAATAGAGATAACAAAAAGCTTAATTGTTATTTAAAAAACTAATATCCTAGAAAAGATAAAAAGAAAAAACCCACAGCACACTCACTTTTAACAGAGAAAGGAAAGGTTATGTTTGAACTTTGTTTAGATGATTTAACAGAAAGGTCATTGCTGGGTGCGAAGGCTCATACTGGATTTTAGCAAGCCTATCAGGGCAGGTGGTTTTCATAATGCAATAATTGCCAAAGAAACTCACAGTTCACTTGCTAATTATCTCTTTCAATTTAAATGAAAAACCTTCAGGCTACTCCCACAAGTCTAATCCACTAGTGGGAGTTCATGATCATCTTTGTTTACATTGCTTATACTTTTGAATCACTTCATAAACTGATCATTTAGAAAATTTTTAGAATATGAAATATAGGGTAAACACCTCAGATGTGTTGCACCGGTTAAGAATATGTTTATTATGTGCTACTCCAGTTCATCTCAACAACGAGGAGGGAAAATAACACGTACACAGGTGTAGTTTTCTGCCCCACTGTCCTTCTCTGCTTCACTTGCTAACTTAATCCCTAATGTTGATATTTAGTCTTGCCTTCCCTCCACTGGGAAATTACCTCATGCCTTTTCTGACTCATGAGCTAGTACACAGATACTATAGGTCATTTCCCCCTAAAATATATATTTTGAGAGCAGAATACTAAAAGGTTTAAAATAACACAAGTACGATAGTCCAAAAGTCCGAAATTATCCTTGGAAAAGTCTGTGATATTTTAGATTGCAAAAGTAGAGTGAGCACATTTACCATTTACTCAAGACTCATGTTAAAAGTTTACATCTGCTATTAAGTGTGACACAGAAACATTGTATGTAAGAGGAGAAAAGCTAACAAACGCGAAATAATAATGCAGTGTTGTTCAGTCACTCTAAGTCATGTCTGACTCTTTGCGACCCTATGGACTGCAAAATGTCAGGCCTCCCTGTCCTTCACTTTCTCCTTGAGTGTGCTCAGATTCATGTCCACAGGGCTTCCCTAGGGGCTCAGTTGGTAAAGAATCTGCCTGCAATGTGGGAGACCTGGGTTCAGTCCCCAGGTGGGGAAGATCTCCTGGAGAAGGAAATGGCAACCCGCTCCAGTACTCTTGCCTGGAGAATTCCATGGATGGAGGAGTGGAACAGGCTGCAGTCCATGGAATCACAAAGAGTTGAACATGACTGTGCAACTAACTTTCACTTTTCTTTTCATGTCCACTAGGAAATATATGACCAAGGGCCAAGTGAGCCAGATTATAAATGCAATGAAAATTCAGATGTGGCTGAGAATCTAAGTACTCAAAATTTTCTCTGAGAAAGAGAGAGGCTGGCTTTAAGTAAAGGTGAAAGTTAAAGTGGATATAACTTTTGAATTGGAATTAAGGAGGAAGGACATAGCCAGAAAGTGGTTGCAACAATGACATGGGCAGAAAATCACATAGTGGGGGTAGAAAGAGAAGCTGAGAGAAAAATTGTGAAGACTCTATTAAAAGTTGAAGTATGGAAAGAAGAAAGGATAACCAAAATCTGGTTTTAGAGAAACTCAAAAAAATGTAATGAAAAGATTAGGCATGTTATGATGGGTCAGTATGAACCTTTTGCATTTCTTGGAGCCAAAAGACCCCAAGAGAGAATTTGTGTTTTAGGAAGTCTGGACTGAAATGTAAATAATTGGAAATGAAAGAAAATAATGACACAAGGTTGAATTTGGGTGTTGTTGCAATAATCCAGATAGAGAACTACAAAATTGTGACCCAGTATGATGGAAGTGTGAATAAGTGAGTAAATACAATAGACATTGAAAAGTAAACCTTCACTGATTGGTTGCTGAGATAATAAGAGTACTAGTGTGTAATGTCAGAGGAGTTTGTAAAGCCAGCAAAATAAAAGGTTGTGTTGTGTTAGTCACTCTGTCCTGTCCGATTCTTTGTGGCCCCATGGACTGTACCCCTCTAGGCTCTTCTGTCCATGGAAGTCTCCAGGCAAGAATACTGACGTGGGTTGCCATGCCCTTCTCCAGGGGATCTTCCCCACTTAGGGATCAAACCTGGGTTTCCCGCATGGCAGGCAGATTCTTTACAGACTGAGCCACCAGGGAAGCCTCAGTAATGGCACAGATAAAGACATTGACATGGAATGGAAAGTGATTCCAACATTTTTGTTCTTTTTATTTAAACATAAGGAACTTATGGTGAACAAAGAATATGCACAAAGAGGTGTTTTATAGGAAGTGAAGAATATAAGATTGAAAATGGAGTAAGAAATCAGGGCTGCTGATGTTGATTTGAGCATCATTCCCTGATAGCTCAGTTGGTAAAGAATCTGCCTGCAATGCGGGAGACCTGGGTTCAATCCCTGGGTTGGGAAGATCCCCTGGAGAAGGGAAACGCTACCCACTCCAGTATTCTGGTCTGGAGGATTCCAGGGATTGTATCGTCCATGGGATTGCAAAGAGTTGGACATGACTGAACAACTTTCACACACACTACCCAAAACTAATTCTGGTAAACAATTCTCTTCCCTGGTGGCTTAGATGGTAAAGACTCTGCCTGAAATGCAGGAGCCTCAGGTTTGACCCCTGGATCAGGAAGATATCCTGGAGAAAGGAAATGGCTAACCACTCCAGTATTCTTGCCTGGAGAATTCCATGGACAGAGGAGCCTGGCAGACTACAGTCCATGGGGTCGCAGAGCAGACATGACTGAGTGACAAACACTTTTTACTTTAATATTGGATGATACTCCTTAGCTCATGCCGCATTTCTCCCTATAATGT
Source organism: Aepyceros melampus (assembly GCA_006408695.1). NCBI lineage: Eukaryota > Metazoa > Chordata > Mammalia > Artiodactyla > Bovidae > Aepyceros > Aepyceros melampus. The sequence goes on from SJXQ01000360.1 coordinate 131,794, forward strand.
GGTATGATGGTTAATTTTATTGTCAACTTGACTGGCCCATGTGGTATCCAGACATTTGTGGGTATGTCTATGAGGGATTCTCTTAATGAGATTAATACTGGAATTAGTAGATTGAGTAAAACAGATTGCTCTTGCTAACAGAGGGGAAACTCATCCAGATCAGTTGAAGGCCTGAATTGAATGAAAGAGACTGTCCCTCCTCCTGCTAATGAAAACTCCTCCTGCCTGACTGCTTTGAACTAGGACATCAGTTTTTCCTGCCTTTGGACTCTTTGAAACACTGGCTATTCCTGGGCTTTGAGCCTGAGGGCATTCAGACTAGACTTATACCATCAGTGCTCCTAGGTCTCCAGCTTGCTGACTGCAGATCTAGTGACTTGTCAGGCTTCCTAATCATATGAACCAATTCTTTATAATAAATTAACCTCTCTCTCTCATTGCTTAGCATACAAATTAATGTTCTTTTATATAAAATATATAGAAATAAGTGATATATTTTATATACATGTATACATATATATTGAGAATATATGTATATATATATTTAGTTATTTGGGTAAGATGATTTATTTTCCCTATTGGGCTGTAAAACATTGACAAAATCTCTTAATCTTGTGGTCTCTGACATTGCTTAGCATAATAGTAATAACAAATAATCAAGCCAGTTTTAGAAAATAAGTCAACCAATGAAGACCCAAAGTTGAGTGAGTCCTAAGGAATGGATATAATGTAAATAAAGATAATATAAACATATGCCATAAAAGTCAGTACAATATAGAAACTTCTGTGTATTTATTTTTGAAAAATTAGAAGAAATATGAAATTAACAAGAAGGAGAAGGGCAGAGAATAATAAGGCTGGTTGATTATTGGCTTCCTTACAATTGTTCATTTCATTTAGTTCAGAGGAATAATACTGCAGTTTTTGAAACAAAGGGAAGGGGGAAATGTGTGAAGAGGAAAACTTAAACATTTGGATACACGTTAAAGTCATTAACATTTTCCCATTTGCATTTTAGGCAGGCCTGGATCTAAAGACTTCTTTTAAAATGAGTATTCCTTCTTTTTAGTCTCAGTAAATAAAATTGCCCTGGAGGCTGCCATGATTCCCACTTTATAATGTCATATAACTATCTTATTAATAGTAATAGTCCTTCTTTCTTCTGTTGACATCACAGATGTAAGAAAAAGAAATTATTTAAAAGCTTCTGGAATTCTGGAAAAGGTAATGGAAAGGTTTAAAACAATAGAGATACTTAGTCATCTATCCAAAACCCATGGGTTTAGATAAAGATCAAACAAATGTTCACTATCTTTAATTTTCCAAACCAAACATGAATAAATGTTAATTTTGGAATCAAAACAACTTGGAGTATGTTTATATTTATTAAACTTAATATTCCAGATGACTCAAAGTAAAGAATCATACTACACAAAAAATGAGATTGTGTAATGTCAATCTTACTGGTTATTTCCATATCAATTTGGCATCAGACTAAGATTTAACTACCACATATTGAGTATCTAATGGAACGTGTTGAAAATTCCCCTTTAAGGAAAGTATTGTTATCCTATATTTACACTCTAATATTCTCAGGTTTAAAAAGGTAAATTAACTTGTCATAGATTAAATATGCTAATAAGTTTGAAGCTGGGAATTCAGCCAAGTTCTTTTGACTCCAAGTTCAGTGCTTTTTCTGATTGTACTTTGCTGGATTGGGTATAACTGGAAAACTATTGTGGATAGCTGGGTCTTTTGTGATGCCAGAAAATGAGATCGTTTTGATATGTTTTAGATAAAGTATGAAAACTTTGCCTGCTAATGTATTCCAAAAAACATCTTTAGAACTCTGCACATTAATAATCCTAAATCTCTACCATTGGGAAGCAATGTCTCCCAAGTGGGATTTGGTCAAAGGCCAGTTAATTATTTGACAAATAATTCTTGCCAGCTTTCAAAAAATAAGTAAGTTATGAAGTATTGACAATATTTACAATTAATTTAGAACTAAAATGTCTGTATAAGCTTAATTGTACAGGGGTTTAGAAATAAAATATTAAGGACAAACATTTACAATTTGTAGGGACTAACTGTACCAACTTTACAAAATGGTGTAAAGGAAGACTTTTCTTCTTGGGTCTTTTATAGATTTGATTGTCATTATATTCAACAAAATCTGTAAGAGTAATGAGATCAGTGTCCAAAAAGCAGACATGATGAATAGGACACCAATATTACCTCAAAATTCCCTAACAGACAATCAGAACAATCAAGCTTATCATAGTTGTTTGTGTGCGTGAATGCTGTAGCTTCAGTTGTGTCCGACTCTGTGCAATTCTATGGATCCTGTAGCCTGACAGGCCTCTCTGTCCATGGGATTCTCCAGGCAAGAATACTAGAGTGGGTTGCCATGCCCTCCTCCAGGGGATCTTCCCAACCCAGGGATCAAACCTGCATCTCATCTCATGTCTCCTGTGTTGGCAGGTGGGTTCTTTAGCACTAGCACTACCTGGGAAGTCCCCATAGCTGTTTAAATATGTCAAATTAATCAATTCATGTTGTTTTTCTGTAGATTCTATTGAGAGAACTAAGTTGGCTTTTTAAAAAATTCAACTCAAGGGCTATAGGAATAAATGACTCTGGGAAAATAAATGGTTGACAGATAAATGTTTCTTTACTTTTAAAACCATCTTCACACATGAGTGACCAAATGATTAAATTCTTGAAAACAAACAAAAACCCTAATGAAACAGATAAGACCAACACTACATTTTGTTAAAAAAAAAAAAAACAAAAAACCTGTTCTACATTTTTAAAATTGGAATATAATTGTTTTACAATGTTGTGTTAGTTTCTGGTGTATGATGAAGTAAATTAGCTATATGTATACACAACTGAACTGAACTGATACCCTCTCTTGGACCTCCTTCTCACCCTACCTCATCCCACCCATCTAGGTCATCATAGGAGCTGAACTCCCTGTCTGTAGAGCAGGTCCTCATGAGTTATCTCCTTTACACAGGGTAGTGTGTGTGTGTGTGTGCGCGCACACTCAGTCATGTCCAGCTTTTTGTGACCCTGTGAACTGTAGCCCGCCAGGCCTTTCTGTCTATGGAACTTTACAGGCAAGAATACTGGAGCGGGTTTCCATTGCCTACTCCAGGGGATCTTCTTAACGCAGGTATTGAACCCACTTCACTTGCGTCTCCTGCACCGGCAGGTGGATTCTTTACCACTGTGCCACCTGGGAAGCCCAGTAGTGTATATGTCTATCCTAATCTCCCACTTTGTTCCATCCTCACCTTCCCTCTCTGTGTCCACATGTCTTTTGTCTACAGCTGCATCTCTATTCCTGCCCTGCGAATAGGTTCATCTGTATCATTTTTGTAGATTCTACATATATGAGTTAAATGATATTTGTTTTTTCTCTTTCTGATTTACTTCACTCTGTATGACAGACAAAAGTTAGTTCATGTTCTACTAATACAAATCCATTAATGATATTATCATTGCATTATTTGAGTACTGAAATTTTCCCTGTATCAGTCTCCTTTAAATTTTTTCTTGGATTCTCTTCCCTCTCTCTCTCTTTCCTTTCAATTGACTTTCTTCTTGACACTGTCTACTGACAGTGCTTTCTGCCAGCACTTGGGGAAAGCCACATTTCTTCTATACAAAAGCCAATCAGGCAACATTAGGAATTCTCCCTCTAAGAGATATTTTCTTCAAATACATGTGACTAAATAAAGGGTGACACCACCCTTATGGCAGAAAGTGAAGAAGAACTAAAGAGCCTCTTGATGAAAGTGAAAGAGGAGAGTGAAAATGTTGGCTTAAAGCTCAACATTCAGAAAACAAAGATCATGGCATCCAGTCCCATCACTTCATGGGAAATAGATGGGGAAACAGTGAAAACAGTGGCTGACTTTAATTTTGGGGGCTCCAAAATCACTGCAGATGGTGATGGCAGCCATGAAATTAAAAGATGCTTACTCCTTGGAAGGAAGTTAGACCAACCTAGATAGCATATTCAAAAGCAGAGACATTACTTTGCCAACAAAGGTCCATCTAGTCAAGGCTATGGTTTTTCCAGTGGTCATGTATAGATGTGAGAGTTGGACTGTGAAGAAGGCTGAGCACAGAAGAATTGATGCTTTTGAACTGTGGTATTGGAGAAGAGTCTTGAGAGTCCCTTGGACTGCAAGGAGATCCAACCAGTCCATCCTAAAGGTGATCAGTCCTGGGTGTTCATTGAAAGGACTGATGTTGAAGCTGAAACTCCAATACTTTGGCCACCTGATGTGAAGAGCTGACTCATTTGAAAAGACCCTGATGCTGGGAAAGATTGAGGGCAGGAGGAGAAGGGCACAACAGAGGATGAGATGGTTGGATGGGATCACCGACTCAATGGACATTGGTTTGGGCGAACTCTGGGAGTTGGTGATGGACAGGGAGGACTGGCGTGCTGTAATTCATGGGGTTGCAGAGAATCGGACACAACTAAGCAACTGAACTGAACTGAAATAAAGAGTTTCAGGTGGACACTTTTTCCTAAGGGGAGAATCATATATTTCATTAATTTGAAGGTAAAGTAGAGATATAATTCAATATATTTAATTCTGAAATATTCATATAAAAGAATTGAGCTGTAAGATAGCTAAGTCAGGCTTCTCAGGTGGCACCTGTTTTAAAGAATTCACCTGCCAATGAAGGTGATGCAAGAGAGGTGGGTTCAATCCCTGGATCAGGAAGATCCCCTGAAGTAGAATATGGCTAACCACTCTAGTCTTCTTGCCTGGAAACTTTCATGGACAGAGGATCCTGGTGGGCTACAGTCCACAGGGCCACAGAGAGTCAGACACAACCAGCAACTGATCAAGTAGAGTAAGTAGTTAACTCAAACTGTGACTAGTACAAAAATAATCTACAGAGATAGTTGACAGTTGTTTTTAGTTTGGGGGTTTTATTGTTAAAGTTTATTTTCTCATTTCTTATTTCTTATGCAAGTAATTAAAATTCATGTTCACTCCTGAATTAGGATGAATTCAATAAAAATTAAGATTTTTCCTACACAAGAATTTATCCAGTGAGTAACTTCACATACTGGAGTTGAATGTGAAACTTTAATGTCACAGTGGTTGCAGAAGCTCTCAAGAGCAAGTCCTAACATTAGGAGAAGCATTCAAAGACAAAGCCAAAGAAGACCTGTAACCTGTAAAGCAAGGATAACGGAGTTGAGTACTCTATGAGACTATGTAAAACTTCAAGGAATAATCAAAATTAGAGACTCATAAGAAAAACCATGAATTTGTAAATATTTTCAAAATCTAGCATGCTCAACTTCTCCTGAGCATTATTGAAAATACACAGAAGATTTATGAGGGGAGAAATGATTCATTCTTTTAGTTCTGTTACTTATCATAAATGGATTAGCAATGTACATGGGAAACTTTGTAGACTTTAAGAGTCAGAACCAGAGTCTATCCATCTACAGACTCCTGATGACAAGATGGGAAAACTTCCTTGGATCTTAGATTGGTCTCCTTCTCAGCTTTTCAAGGTTACTCATAACCAGGAAATTACACTAGTTTTCTTTTTGTTGCTAAAACTTGGCCTTTAGTCAGAGTTAAGGATAATGTTAGGTGTAAATCACAAGTGCATTTGGTCCAACTAAAATATTATTTTTGAACTGGGCCTTAGACTAGACCTTCATATATATCAGCTGTTCCCAGGCAGAGTAGCAAAAAACATCTGTTTAAAACACATTGTTTATTCTATCCTATCTCCTAATTTTGTACTTAGATTACAACAATACTGGGGGAAAGATCAGGCTTCTCTGTTTTGCATTCATGTCAGGGAATTCTTTAAATAAAGCAAAGAAACATAGGATCAAAAGTAGTTCTATTACTTAATCTCTAGGAGTTCTGTACTTTTAGTTTCAGGGGCAGGTGGTCTCTGTTATAAGCTGTCCCTTATCTATGAACTTCCTAGGCCTGTTTCCTACTCCCTCTTCATTGGCCCTCACCCCTCCCCCTCCCCAACTTTCCCC
>SJXQ01000360.1:138145-256480 GCA_006408695.1 Aepyceros melampus
TTGTTCTGTCTATGTGCCCAGCTGTATTCCAGACTGGGGCTTTAAGGATGGAGGTCAGAAGCCTCACATTTCATATCTAATGAATCTTGACATCGGACCTTGTTGTCTTTAATGGTGAATTATAGTTACTGACTCTCTCCTTGGGTCTCAGGATTCTGGATGATGTCTCTCCATACCCCTCTGAACCAGGGCACAGTTTCTGTCTTGTGCTCTGATTGACAAGCTCATTCCCCTTAAGGAATGAAAACATCTTGAATCCAGACTATTTTTAGTTTTGTTAGCCTCCTTCCCTGGCAGGCTGGATTCTGTGTCCTGTTTCTCTTCTTGTGAGTAGATGGAGTTCCACCATCACCATGAGTGCACCTGGCTGCCTCTGCAAGTGTGCTTGTACACCAGTGCTCTTCCATGGTCCCTGATCTCACCTATATTCATAAAAACTTGAACTAGGTCTCAAACACCTACTCAGTGTGCTCTGTGCAATTGATCATCCTGCTGCTCTTATTAGGGCCAGTCCCTTAGATGGGGCAGTTTTTTGAACTCACAAATTTGGCTTCTTCTTTCCTTCCTTCTCACTTCTCTCTACAAACTTAATTACTGATGCCTCATTTGCCAGGAAATGGCAACCCACTCCTGTATTCTTATCTGGAAAATTCCATGAATAGGGGAGCCTGGCAGGTTACAGTCCATGGGGCTGCAAAGAGTCAGAAGTGACTGAGCATGCACACCCATTTTCCATAACATTCCTTCATGTTCTTGTTAACATATCTACAACTTGAACCATTGATGGTATGTACAAATATTCACACCTGTATTTGGATAACACATGCTTTATATTGCAGTTCTGCCTTTCCTGCTCCAAATTCAAACAGAATGTTTTCCTTTCCAAAGTCGATCAATGATCATAAAGAAAAAGAATTCTTTTTTGCTCATTTCTTTGTGCTCAATTTCTCTATCACCCACAACAGCAACACACAGTGTCACATTCCTGCCACCAAGAAGTACAAGCTCTATGTGCTGTGCTTAGTTGCTCAGTCATGTCTGACTCTTTGTGACCCCACAGACTGTAGCCCATCAGGCTCCTCTGTCCATGGGGATTCTCCAGGCAAGAATACTGGAGTGGATTGTCATACCCTCTTCCATGGGATTTTCCCAACCCAGAGATTGAATCCAGGTCTCTCATATTGCAGGTGGATTCTTTACCATCTGAGCCATCAGGGAAGAACTATGCAGATAGTCAAATAAATGAATAAATAACAGAGTCTTAAGGGAGGCCAGAGCAGCTGCAGCAAAGAAAAAACAGAATTGGAACTGAGTTTAGGGACTCACAGTGAGGCCAAACAGCCTAAACATCTTAAACCACAGAAATAGGGTGACATATACTTGTTGCCCAAATAGGATCCATTTGAGAATAGAAAGAAACATTAGCAAAAATTTTACCAGGAAAGTTATATAAAATGAGACTATAAAAGACTGATTGGAATATATGATCAACTTATAAATAAGGGAATTTTGTCTCTAGTCCAAGAATAAGGAAGCAATTGAAGTGTTTCAAACTGTGCATAATTTGATGTGCATTTCAAGAATGCATCTGTGAGAAAAGGGTCACTCCATCAGAGTCATACATGACTGAGCGATTAAGCGCGCACACACACACCCACCAGCCTCTCTCTACAAAATTAATCTTTACCATGGGGAAGTCTCTTGGTAATTGTCACTGCCGCCAACATGCCTGCTCCAAGTTGGGCTACTCCCTGGTTAATATTCCAGGACCACCAGTGGTACGTGATTTTTTTCCCTTCACACTTCATGGGGCAACTGAGTTAAACCTGAACCACCTAAAGGTGGTATAATGGCAGTATCTTGCGTGCATGTATGCTAAGTCACTTCATTTGTGTCCAACTCTTTGTGACCCTGTGGGCTGTAGCCTGCCAAGCTCCTCTGTCCATGGGATTCTCCAGGCAGGAATACTGGAGTAGGTTGCCATGCCCTCCCTAAATGTATCTTCCCAACCTAAGGATCAAACTCGTGTCTCCTGCATCTCCTGCAGTGCAGGTGGATTCTTTACCTCTGAGCCACCAGGGAAGCCCCAATGGTAGGATCTTAACAGTATTTAATTTTCAAGTGAAAAATTATGTGTTTTAAAAAAATAATTATCATGTTTTTCCTTAAATACCACATACATGTTGAAAGAACTTTTAAAATACAATAATTATAAATATAGTTTGTGACCCTTTTTCACATTACATCATTTTCATTTTCCCATGTCATTAAAATATCTTGGCAAATATTATTTTAATTTCTGCATACTATGCCATCACATGAAGATAACATATCTTAATTTCTCAGTTGTTGAGCATGTTGATAAAAACTTTGGCAAATATATGTATCCATAGTTCAGAACATTGCTTTATAATGGATTCCCAGAAGTAAAATTAGTCTGTAAATGGATAAAATCATGTTGAAACCTCCTGCTGTATATCACCAAACTGCTTTTCAGAAAATTTAAAGTGGTATGATTCACAATCATATCTGTATTGTATTAGAAAACCCAAGTCATCACAGTCTTGCCATCATTGATATGTAGTTATTATGCTTTTTAATAAAATGCATGGCATATCATTACTGGCATAATTTGCATTTTCTTAATTTGTGGTAAGTTAAAACAGGATCTCAGATATATTAGTTATTTGCCTTTTCTCTTTTGTAAATCATATATTCACAATGCTTATCCATTTATTATTTTTTTATTAAAGTTATATTTCTTTTGTAATTAATTTGTGTGGGTTTTAGATAAACATTTTAATAAACTTCCCTTTCTTTTGCTTTATATTATTTTTCTAGATCACTGAATAATTAAAAAAAATTAAATGGTTTCAAACATAAAAATCTTACCTTTTAATTAAAATATGCACTGTAGTGCATGCTCAATGAAAACAGTTGAAAATATGGAAGAAAGACTTGAAACCGTCCCCTTATTTTTCTATTTTAGGAATAAAATTATTTAAGATTATAATTTGCTTTCTATGTGAAGCTTTGAGTTGTGGTATTTTCTTGTTACTAATGTGCCATTAAAACTTAATTTAGTCTTTGAGCTAATAATCATTTAAGGTAGTGTTATTTTGTAAAACTTCTCATACTGTTAAATTTATTTCAGCTTTCTAGTTTTGCTACTTGGTCAGAAACAGTGGCCTTTATCATAACAGCTTTATGGATTTTGCTGTGGTTTTCTTATGCTTTAGTATGTAATCTAGCTTTGTAAATTTCCCATGAACAATAGAAAATATATTTTTAAAAATTTCCAATTTATAGGAAAAAGCTTATTTCCACCAACCTATCAACTTTATTACATATATGTTTTAAAACTTCAATGATGTCATTCACCTTGTTCTGCAGTACTAAACATAGGATCCATAACTGAAAATAGGATCCATTTTGGCTCTTTGACCACTAGTAGATTAAAAATACACTCTAAAACCTTCTACCAAAACAAATGTCATTTTTTTCTCATATTTCAGATGACCTTTGATTTGTCCTTGTTTAGGATCTCCTCTAGGATTATGGACGTGATCATGAGTCTTTAGTCTTCATTAGGAATTTTACCTTTAACAGTAAAAATACTTCACATCTATTTTAACAGATATTAATGTTTCTTAATTATTTCACGTATGTTTGACTATTTAAATTTTTCCTTAAGGTTTCTACTTTATTTAACAGCTTTAAGTTTATTTAACTGGTTCATGCAGGAAATATAACCCTGGATTTAACTTAACACAATCTGACACTCTTTTACTTAATAATTTGATCCTTTCATATGTACTATCTTCTAGAGATAGAAAAGCTACCTTTTTGTGTTACTTATCTATAAGTGGTCAATTGTTTCAGTGCTCAGTCAAACCATTTCAAGTATGACTGTCTCATACCTCTGTTCCTCAGTTTCATTTGCTATCATCTGCCACCACCAGAAACTCACCACCTCTCCAGATCTTCAGGCTGAAACTTGAGAAATAAAATGAGGTTTACCTCTTATCCCATTTAAAATCCACATCTCTCCTGTGGTTTACTGCCCCAGGTAATGCTAAGAATCCATACTTGCTTTAGAAGACATCTCAGTTCAGTTCAGTTCAGTCGCTCAGTCGTGTCCAACTCTTTGCGACCCCGTGAATCGTGGCACACCAGGTCTCCCTGTCCATCACCAGCTCCCAGAGTTCACTCAGATTCACGTCCATCAAGTCAGTAATGCCATCCAGCCATCTCATCCTCGGTCGTCCCCTTCTCCTTCTGCCCCCAATCCCTCCCAGCATCAGAGTCTTTTCCAATGAGTCGACTCTTCGCATCAGGTGGCCAAAGTATTGGAGTTTCAGCTTTAGCATCATTCCTTCCAAGAAATCCCAGGGCTGATCTCCTTCAGAATGACTGGTTGGATCTCCTTGCACTCCAAGGGGCTCTCAAGAGTCTTCTCCAATACCACAGTTCAAAAGCATCAATTCTTTGGCGTTCAGCTTTCTTCACAGTCCAACTCTCACATCCATACATGACCACTGGAAAAACCATAGCCTTGACTAGACGGACCTTAGTCGGCAATGTCTCTGCTTTTGAATATGCTATCTAGGTTGGTCATAACTTTTCTTCCAAGGAGTAAGCGTCTTTTAATTTCATGGCTGCAGTCACCATCTGCAGTGATTTTGGAGCCAGAAAAATAAAGTCTGACACTGTTTCCACTGTTTCCCCATCTATTTCCCATGAAGTGATGAGACCAGATGCCATGTTCTTCATTTTCTGAATGTTGAGCTTTAAGCCAACTTTTTCACTCTCCTCTTTCACTTTCATCAAGAGGCTTTTTAGTTCCTCTTCACTTTCTGCCATAAAGGTGGTGTCATCTGCATATCTGAGGTTATTGGTATTTCTCCCAGCAGTCTTGATTCCAGCTTGTGTTTCTTCCAGCCCAGCATTTCTCATGATATATTCTGCATATAAGTTAAATAAGCAGGGTGACAGTATGCAGCCTTGATGTACTCCTTTTCCAATTTGGAACCAGTCTGTTGTTCCACGTCCAGTTCTAACTGTTGCTTCCTGACCTGCATATAGGTTTCTCAAGAGGCAGGTCAGGTAGTCTGGTATGCCCATCTCTTTCAGAATTTTCCACAGTTTCTTGTGATCCACAAGTCAAAGGCTTTGGTATAGTCAATAAAGCAGAAATAGATGTTTTTTCTGGAGCTCTCTTGCTTTTTCCATGATCCAGCGGATATTGGCAATTTGATCTCTGGTTCCTCTGTCTTTCTAAAACCAGCTTGAACATCTGGAAGTTCATGGTTCACATATTGCTGAAGCCTGGCTTGGAGGATTTCCTTTATTCCTTCCAAGGGTGTGACAGAACCCCTAGGGCTGTGATAAAGTGCCATTTTTATTTTATTTTTTAATATTTGCTTAGAGCTAGAAGTATAATGCAGACATACAGTTAGAACATAGATTGATACATTTCTTTTGGATTGAAAAATATTCTCTTCTCCTGAATGTTGTTTTTCTTCCACTGTTTCTTTCATTTGTATATTGGGTCTTAGGTTGAGCCTTCCACACTCATTAAAATTTTATCCTATTATATTATTTTAGTTTTTGTTCTAGAAAAACAGCTGAATTTGTCTTCTCGTTTGCTAGTATTATTCTCCACTATGTCTAATCTGATCCACTGTTTTTTTTAATCAGTCACTCCATTTTTCATATTTCATGTTCATATTTCTCACCTTTCATTGTATCTAATATTATTATATATTCTTGTTGAGATTTCCATTGCTTTGTTACTGTTTTTTACCTTTTTAAAAACTATTTCTAACAGGAAATTCACTTTCCATCTTCTAAAATCTGAAGTCAAAACCTTTAGACGCTAAATGAGCAATGCTGTGCCAGGCTCTAGCCTGTGTTTCTTAGGAAATGGTGTTATCTCCAAAGAGAGATCTACTTTCATATTATTCATTCTTTTGGTCTGAAGCTAGAGGTACCTCCTTGAGCTTTTTTGACTAGGGTCTTCCCCAGAGGTGTAGATTTCTGTTAGTCTGCAGTCCCTAACAGAAGTCAGCACATTTCCTGTGAAACTTTAAGTACAGATTGAAGATCCATAGATAGATTTCCTTCTTTAAGCATTAAAAAATAAAAGATAATCAGCAATATATACCTCTCATGAGAATAGAATCATTCAAAATGGCCTCTTTCAGTACACAGTTCTCTGCTCAGTGTTGGCAAAATTGCCAATAGAACACATTAAGACATTAATATATTGCTGAGTGGCATGAGATTTAGATGGTGTCTATGTTTTGAGTCCCCTGCTTGATTTGATACATCCTTACCCTTAACGTTGGTCACTCTGACTTAGAGGGGAACTAGCAGGTATTGCTCAACTCCCATTCTTTTTTTTTTTTTTCTTCAAGATTGGGAACTCATGTACACCCGTGGCGGATTCATGTCAATGTATGGCAAAACCAATACAGCATTGTAAAGTAAAATAAAGTAAAAATAAAAATTAAAAAAAGATAAAAGAGTCAAAAGAAAAATCAACTCCCATTCTTTTTCAGGAGTGCCAGAGTCGTTTATCAGTCTTGCAGGGTGATTCTCTCCATCCATCTAATACCATCTGTGATAGTTAAATTTATGTGTTAACATTGCTTGGCTATGGTGTCTAGCGGTTTGGTCAAACACTAGTTTAGCTATTGCTGTGAAATGTACTTTTTAAATGTAACTAACACTTATGATCAATCAACTTTAAGTAAAGCTATTTACACTTTGAAGTGTGGGTCTCATTTAATCAGGTGCAAGCCTAAAGTACAAAGACTGAGGTTTCCCAAAGAAGAAGGAATTCTCCCTCATACTGCAAAGTAGAAATTCTACCTGACCTCCCAGCTTGCTTATCTATTTTTAGCATTTCAGGCTCAACTCTGCAACATCAATCCTAAATTTCTAGCCTACTAGGCGATTTACAGGTTTTGGATTTCCCAGTCTCCCAAATTATATTAAAATAAAGCCGACTTGTTAAAATACATCTCTCTCTCTCCCTTTCTCTCTCTTCACATACACATATGCATATGAAAATGCACATATATGTGTAAATGTTTGTGTAACATATTTATAATATAATGCCATATTTAATATAATATAGTAGAAACTGTTATGTTGTATAAATATAATATAGATTATATAAATGTCATATTTATAGTATATATATGTAGTGAAATATGTGTATGTAAACATCCTATTCTCTCTGTTTCTCTGAAGAACAATGACAAATACAGACTGCAGAGTGCTGCCCTACTTTCAAGTGCTGAGGCTGATGTAGATTTTCATCCTAATTCTATACAGTATTGGATGTCTCAGTGGGAATTCGGGAGAGAAGAAATAATTATGGTACCATGCTGATCTATTAGGGCTTCCCTGATGGTTCAGATGGTAAAGAATCTGCCTGCAATTCAGGAGACCCGGGTTCAATCCCTGGTGAAGGGAATGGCTTCCCACGCCATTTTTACCTGAAGAATTCCATGTTACATGCTGTATGCTTGGCACTTCTATGCCATTTTTAAAATTTGCTTCCTTTTGTCAGCATTCAAATATTTATTTTGATCTCTACAAAAGCCAAGTCAGTGGGGATCATAATAAATTAATAGCATCAATATTCTCATTTTGTAGCGAGAGATGTCAGTCTCACACAGGTTAGGCGTGTCCCTATGAAAATACCCTGCTAATAAAAATCAATGCCAAGCTTAGAAGCTGTATCCATCTGACTCTAAAACTGGTTTATTGTTTTTCTGCCACTTTCCACTATAACATGTCACCTCAACTTGTGCTTAGAATTGAATGTTTGATAGCTCATCTCAAAGAACAAGATTAATTTTCCATTTCCTGTACTCCCTCCTTATTTCAGGTTCTTGCTATCCCTCTACCTCTGGACATCCCACCTGTCTCTGCGAGTGTCCAGTGTAATTATCACTGCCTTTTGAAATTTTCCTTATCTCCCCATCATCCCTAACCCAGCAGTCATTTCTGAAGCTTAATCATGGAGACTGGCCACACCAGTAACTTGGCTGGATGTTTCATAACTAGTTTCATATGCATTTAGCACAAATATTTAGCTCTCCTACTTGATGGTAAGTCCTGGGAATTTCAGGCTTTATACACCAGTGAAGATACCTTTGGTTATGGAAACACTGCTCCATATGAGGCCTTATCTGATGGAAGAGAACATGTGACACAGACAGTGACAATATAAGGTGATAACTCCTTAGAGCTGGAAAACAGTGGCCCTTCTGCACCTTCAAGAATACCTCACATATAAACAGGCAGTCAGTAACTACTTTTTGAACACAGAGATTAAAACACCTGAGTATTTATTCATGAGATAATTTCTGATAAGTTTCTGTAGAGGTATGCATTTTAAAGGTTGCCACTGGGTGACTCAGACAATAAAGAAGCCACCTTCAATACAGAAGAACCAGGTTCGATCCCTGGGTCGGGAAGGATCCCCTGGAGAAGGAAGTGGCTACTCATTCCAGTATTCTTGCCTGGGAAATCCCATGAACAGAGGAGCCTGGCAGGCTGCAGTCCATGGGGTCCCAAAGAGTTGAACACAACTTAGCAACTAAGCCACTACATGCACTTTAAAAATTCAAAATGTGACATGTTTAATTTTAAAAACACGAAGAAACATTACCTTAAACTTTTCTTGTGGGAAAGCAGGAATTCTCTTCCTACCGTACTCGGCTGTGCTTATACTTTCCTTGTTCAGAGGTCTAGATTTGAGATTACCATAAAGTTGGCCTTCATTCTGTTTGCATTTTCCATGCCACTAGAAACAGCATTTTCCTGGTATTTCTATTGAAAATAGTTTTGGCTCATGTTATTTGGCTCTCTGGCCACAGGGTGTATGCATGGAGAACAGGGGGAGAAAAAGGGTAACTCTACAGACTGGCAACAGAATTCTAGAGGACAGTGCTTTCACACAAACCACACATGGTATTTTCCCAAGCCCCCAAGTGCCTGGATTTCACGTCAGCTGACAGTAGGGAAATAAAGACAAATGTCAACACTGCTTGCCTTTAGAAAACAGAGCTCCTTGGTGGTCTCGGTGTAAAGAATTTGCTTCTAATGCCTTTAGAAAGCATCATTGTAAATAAATACTTTCAAAGGCCTTCCTTGAATACATTTAGTAACTATGTCCATTTATTTTTAAGGAGAGCCTTTGAGCCTTACTGACCAGTTTCCAAAATACTATTCTTCTAAAATTTTGGCAGAGAAAAAAGAATGTACAGCCAGAAAGACCTTTGTTATCCAAGGTCTTTTTATACTAAGCGATGCAGAGCAGAGCACATGGAATGTAGACATCCTTTCTTTCACTATTCAAAAGATTCTTACGTGGCTGGAGAAATATGCGCACAATTCTCAACCCTTTTCTCAGCTTTTGGAATCTGTTCTCTCTCAGGGTATGTTTTCCCCTTGGCCTTGGTTTGTCCTTTAATTTGACAGCAGCTCTCAGCCAACAATTTGAAATAGTTTTAAATATTATTTGGTGACAACTTGTTCCATTTTTGAAAACTTGAAAAAAAACTAAAATCAAAGATATAAAAAGATCATATAGTAAGTTACCATCAGAACTAAAGTGTTCATCTGTCTCTAGTATATTATGCCATAACACTGTATATAAATATTATATAGACATGTATGAGTATGTATATATATATTCCTATACATTTATATATTGAGCTCCCCCAACAGCTCAGTTGGTAAAGAATCTGCCTGCAATGCAGGAGACACAGAAGATACAAATTTGATCCCTGGGTTGGGAAGGTCCCCTGGAGGAGGAAATGGCAACCTATTCTAGTATTCTTGCCTGAAAAATCCCATGGATGGAGGAGCCTGGCAGGTTACAGTCCATGGGGTCCCAAAGAGTCAGGCACAACTAAGCACAGCACAGCAGAAACATATGTATATTTGTATTCAAACAGAGCTGTGGCAAGATAGCATAACCATATAAGACAGATATGGTATTGAGTCTTAGCTCCATTACTTACCAAGTGAGCAAGAAATTAACCTCCGAGCCTCACCTTCCTCATCTGTGAAATTTGCATAATGATATTCACTTGTTATTATTAGGATAAAATTTAGTAACAGGTATACTTACCTATCAGAAAACTTGATTCAAATCAATATTATTGATCAATATTGTTGTTAATGTTGCTTTTGCTAAAGGTCGGTCCCAGACTTACCTAAGAAGGTAACTGTAAAGGTTACCCTAGTCAACAGCCCAAAAGGATATGAAAGTTTTCCTGGTAACTTTCCAATAAATTAAAAAAAAAATTATTTCCCTTCCCTTGCTTTGACTTCATTGTGCTCACCACCAGTATGATTCCAAATCAAAAGATAGTTGGTCAGCTGGACACCAGGAGAATAAGCATTACTTCATTGGTTAAGTAATGGCTTTGTCCCATTTAATTGGGTAAATTGGCTTTGTCCTAATGTTATTCCTCATGTCTCCCTATATCATGGTCTTTGGTTTTACAAACCCATCTCAACATTTAGTTAAATCAGTAAGTGAGCAAATCAATCCCATTTTTAAAACCATCAATACTATTGCTTTACAAAATTATGTGTGTGTTTTTTTCTTTCCCTTTGGACCAATCAACTAGGTTCTAATAATACACTTCATGTGGCTCCATTACACTAAATTTCTCTACCATTTTCTGTCAAAACAAAAACAGTATTCTTTGTTTGACAACTATGAAGAACTATTTTCTTCACTAGTTTGGTTTCCTAGTAACACAGAAATCATGATTAAAGTGTTCAAAAGAGTGACTTGATTTTAAGCAATTATTACTATGGTAATATCACCAAGCATGAGTTTCGTGTGGACTCACCATTATCTTTCAGTAGCAGTGCAAAGAGCATTTAGAGATTATCTTTTCCTGTAGGAACCTGGTCTTCTTTGTTTCAGCTATAGATTTAGGTAATATGAAAGCTCTTGCCAGTTTATTTTAGTGACAAGGGGTTAAAGGTTTACTCAGCTGTTCACATTTGAGAGGAAGACGTCGGCATGAGTGTGTCCCAGACTTGTGGAATGCTTTGATAAGGACTGGCCCATTAACAAAGTGAAACATTTGCCAAGACAGTGTGTATCTCCATGTTTACCTTGTATTATAGGACTCTTTAAGAATTTTTCCAACACTCTATATTTAATCTACGCTTTGGAGACCTAAAATTCTCATTACTTTTGAGGTCATTGCTTTTGCTCTCTCCATAATCTCTCCACTTTAAATTCAATTGTGAGTTTGAAATTTGTACCTAGAAATCACATTTCTATGGTTTATTCCGGTGGCCTGTGGCCAATCAACACAAAAATTAGGCTTGAAACGTAACTTTTTTCCCCCCTCATTAGCATAATTTGATATGCTCTGAGGGTGGCACTAAATTTCCTTACCTTCCCAGCTTTTTCTTGGAAGAATAAACTTACTAAATGCATTAGACAAAATTTAGTAATTGTGCCAGCATTGTTGCTCATGTTATTTCAGTGAGAAAATGCTACCCTTGAGGAAGACTATTTCCCGGAATGGCCAGAAAAAAATAATTAAAATGCTCCTGGTTTTTAGCTGACTTAACTAGGTAATACCAGTAATTATTTTTGTTCCTCTGTAATATACAAATAATTCCCTTTCTACATCATATGTCATGAGGGACGGCACTGCTGCTGCTGCTGCTGCTGCCAAGTCGCTTCAGTCCTGTCCGACTCTGTGCAACCCCATAGACGGCAGCCCACCAGGCTTTCCTGTCCCTGGGATTCTCCAGGTAAGAACACTGGAGTGAGTTGCCATTTCCTTCTCCAATGCGTGAAAGTGAAAAGTTTTGAAGTGAAGTCGCTCAGTCGTGTCTGACTCAACGACCCCATGGACTATAGCCCACCAGGTTCCTCCATCCATGGGATTTTCAGGCAAGAGTACTGGAGTGGGGTGACATCGCCTTCTCTGATGGCACAATACAGGCTAAAATTTTTTGATATTTTCTTGATATTTGGCCATACTTTCCTGATGTGCTCAGTCACTCAGTCATGTTCAACTCTTTGTGACCCTATGGACTGTAGCCTACCAGGCTGCTCTGTCCATGTGATTTTCCAGGCAAGAATATTAGAGTAGGCTGCCATTTCCTCTTCCAGATGCTTTCTTGATACTTGCATGTAATAAACATTATTCCTCACAATAATGAGGTCTGGGAATCTCTTGATTAAAAACTGATGCCTCCCAGTCATACCTAAAATACAGTGATGAAGGTCATTTCATAATGACATTAGCTGGCTACAAGTGGGGATTAGTGAGGGAATATTGTAAAAATTTTATCATCCTTCATAGTTGATATTTCTACACTGTGTATCTCTTACTAGGCTATTCCCACAATCACTAAAAACAATAAGATATCCAAAGAATATCAACAGTTCAGTTCAGTCACTCAGTCATGTCCGACTCTTTGCGATCCCATGAATCACAGCATGCCAGGCCTCCCTGTCCATCACCAACTCCTAGAGTTCACTCAGATTCACATCCATCGAGTCAGTGATGCCATCCAGCCATCTCATCCTCTGTTGTCCCCTTCTCCTCCTGCCCCCAATCCCTCTCAGCATCAGAGTCTTTTCCAATAAGTCAACTCTTTGCATGAGGTGGCCAAAGTACTGGAGCTTCAGTTTTAGCATCATTCCTTCCAAAGAAATCCCAGGGCTGATCTCCTTCAGAATGGACTGGTTGGATCTCCTTGCAGTCCAAGGGACTCTCAAGAGTCTTTTCCAACACCACAGTTCAAAAGAATATCAACAGTCACTCCTTTTTTAAGAGTTCTCTTTGGTCTTTTGATGGTACAAGTCAATGTGGAATCTTGGAAGCCATCTAAAGACTGGCTACCACAGTCTGCTACTCAGTGTCCAAGGTGTCAGTCATCCAACCCTGGAAAGGTGACTAAGAATTCATATAACATCCTAGGGAATTCTGCTTCTTTAATTTAATAAAATTCAGACAGGAGATTTAAGTAAAATACTTCTACACATGATTTTCTAAGAGGCTGAAATGTGAGATCCTTTTGAATTTGAGTAGTTAAGGGAATTTTCATGATTGTAATAAGGTATACATTAACACTTCTGGCCACATTACTATCTATTAAGCTTAATTTCTACAGTGTGCAAGAGTCCTTTGCATATCCTTTTATATATATATATATATAATTACATTTTAGCAAATGGTATGTCCTTAGTTATGTGACAATTGATAGTGTGTGTGCTCAATCACTTCAATCATGTCCAACTCTTTGCAACCCTATGAAGGTACTCACCAGGCTCCTCTGTCCATAGGATTTTCCAGGCAAGTGGGTTGCCATGCCCTCCTTTCAGCAGATCTCCCTGACCCAGGGATTGAACCCATGTCTCCTGCATTGCATGCAGATTCTTTACCCCTGAGCCACCAGGGAAGCCTAATACCTGGCTAAAGTTCTTATAATTAGAGCAACAGTTCTTTTTTTTTTTTTTCCTATTGAGGAATAGCCAATTAACAAACAATGCTGTGTTAGTTTCAGGTGAATAGCAAAGGGACTCAGCTATACATATACATGTATTCATTCTCCTCCCAACTGCCATCCCTTCCCAGACAAGCCCCCAAGATGAAAGGTTGTTGCTGACTCATGAAAAGACTTCGGGTTTCTTGGCCTCGGGAAAAGAAGAATTTAATCTGGGATCAGAGATGAGGCTTGATCGCTCAGAGCTTTTGCACAATCGAGTTTTATTAAAGTATAAAAGGGATAGAGAAAGCTTCTGACATAGACATCAGAAGAGGGCAGAAAGAGTGCCCCCTTGCTAATGTTAGCAATGGAGTTATACACCTTTTAATTAGCTATTACAGTGAATCAAAAGAATGTCCCAAGTTTGTGAAAATTTTACCAGACCTACTCCCACAATTTACATTTTAGGATAACAAGATTAGAATTTAACAATAGAAAGATCCTCTAAACCCACTCCTATTATGTATATTCTAAGATATCAGGATTAGTCAGAAGGTTTTCAAGAAGGAAAAACTGTCCTCCAGCCAGATACATTTTTGTTGTATAATCCCTGAGGCTGCTGCTGAGTCACTTCAGTTGTGTCTAACTCTGTGTGACCCCATAGACAGCATCCCACCAGGCTCCTCTGTCCCTGGGATTCTCCAGGCAAGAATACTGGAGTGGGTTGCCATTTCCTTCTCCAATGTATAATCCCTAGTACAGAGTTTAAACTGAGTTGTGTAATTGACTAAGACTAAGGATTGTAGAAAACAAAACAAAACAAAACAAAAACTATTTGTCCTTTTCTCCTCCTTGAGAATCCAGACCACCAATCTCCACTTTGAGAGCCCCAGACCCATTTCTGTTCCTTGGGGACCCCGAACTTCTTATCAATCTGCCTAGGAATTGACTCTCTCACCCTCCAGACTGCCACAAAACATTAAGCAGAGCGCCCTGTGCTATACAGTATGTCCTTGTTGGTTATCCATTTAAAATATAGCAGGGTGTACATGTCGATCCCAAACTCCCTATCTATCCCTTCCCATATTCCTTCTCCCCCCAGCCCTCCCTGGCAACCATAAATAGACTAGCAGTTCTTAACTGGGTTGATATTGTTCTCCCCTACTCCCTGTTGCACTCCAATCCAAGACATTTGGCAAGGTCTGAAAATACTCTGAGCCATAGTCAGCTCGCTGCAAAGAATGTAATGAATCTGATTTTGGTGTTGACCATCTGGTGATGTCCATATGTAGAGTCTTCTCTTGTGTTTTTTTGAAGAGGGTGTTTGCTATGACCAGTGCATTCTCTTGGCAAAACTCTATTAGCCTTTGCCCTGCTTCATTCTATACTCCAAGGCCAAATTTGCCTGTTACTCCAGGTGTTTCTTGACTTCTTACTTTTGCATTCCATTCCCCCAAATAGCTGTGAAAAGAAGAGAAGCAAAAACCAAAGGGGAAAAGGAAAGATATAAGCATCTGAATGCAGAGTTCCAAAGAATAGCAAGGAGAGATAAGAAAGCCTTCCTCAGTGATCAGTGCAAAGAGATAGAGGAAAACAATAGAATGGGAAAGACTAGAGATCTCTTCAAGAAAATTAGAGATACCAAGGGAACATTTCATGCAAAGATGGTCTCAATAAAGGACAGAAATGGTATGGACCTAACAGAAGCAAAAGATACTAAGAAGAGGTGGCAAGAATACATAGAAGAATTGTACAAAAAAGATCTTCATAATCCATATAATCACAATGTTGTGATCACTCACCTAGAGTTAGATACTCTGGATGGTAAAGTCAAATGGGCCTGAGGAAGCATCACTACGAACAAAGCTAGTGGAGGTGATGGAATTCCAGTTGAGCTATTTCAAATTCTAAAAGATGATGCTGTGAAAGTGCTGTACTCAATTTGCCAGCAAATCTGGAAAACGCAGCAGTGGCCACAGGACTGGAAAAGGTCAGTTTTCATTCCAATCCCAAAGAAAGGCAATGCCAAAGAATGCTCAAACCACCGCACAATTGCACTCATCTCACATGCTAGTAAAGTAATGCTCAAAATTCTCCAAGCCAGTGTGAAAGTGCTGCACTCAATTTGCCAGCAAATCTGGAAAACTCAGCAGTGGCCACAGGACTGGAAAAGGTCAGTTTTCATCCCAATTCCAAAGAAAGGCAATGCCAAAGAATGCTCCAACTACCGCACAATTGCACTCATCTCACATGCTAGTAAAGTAATGCTCAAAATTCTCCAAGCCAGACTTCAGCAATATGTGAACCGTGAACTCCCTGATGTTCAAGCTGGTTTTAGAAAAGGCAGAGGAACCAGAGATCAAATTGCCAACATCCGCTGGATCATGGAAAAAGCAAGAGAGTTCCAGAAAAACATCTATTTCTGCTTTATTGATTATGCCAAAGCCTTTGACTGTGTGGATCACAATAAACTGTGGAAAATTCTGAAAGAGATGGGAATACCAGACCACTTGACCTGCCTCTTGAGAAACCTGTATGCAGGTCAAGAAGCAACAGTTAGAACTGAACATGGAACAGCAGGCTGGTTCCAAATAGGAAAAGGAGTACGTCAAGGCTGTATATTGTCATCCTGCTTATTTAACTTATATGGAGTACATCATGAGAAACACTGGGCTGGAAGAAGCACAAGCTGGAATCAAGATTGCTGGGAGAAATACCAATAACCTCAGATATGCACATGACACCACCCTTATGGCAGAAAGCGAAGAAGAACTAAAGAGTCTCTTGATGAAAGTGAAAGAGGAGAGTGAAAAAGTTGGCTTCAAGCTCAACATTCAGAAAACTAGGATCATGGCAACCAGTCCCATCACTTCATGGGAAATAGATGAGGAAAAGTGGAAACAATGGATGACTTTTACTTTTGGGGGGCTCCAAAATCACTGCATATGGAGACTGCAGCCATGAAATTAAAGATGCTTACTCCTTGGAAGGAAAGTTATGACCAACCTGAAGGAAGCTAATGTAACCAGGATAGGGAAGTGGAGACGTTCCCACTTGAGCAACTCTCCACTTGGGCAGGGAAGATTCCTGCATGCGGGGCTTCTTCTGCTATGGAGTCTGGACACAGCCTTGAGATTAATGGTCCCTGCAGAGCGAGGGAACCTCCCTCCTGATTTGGAGGAAAGGAGGCCCTGAACAGACTCTAAGAATAAACAAAAGCTTCATTCCCTTCTGCTCTGCCTTTGGATCACGTCTCTGCACATGCACTGTAATGAAAGGGCTTAGTCATGTAGATTGGAATGCGGCAATGGAGAGCTATATAGGTAAACCGCGGACTGCCGCGTGGTCCCTTTTTACCTCCGGCCGGAGTTGTGTGTGCGTGTCTGTCCTGTTTGTCTGTCTGTCTCTATGTCATTTCGCTTGTAGCACAACCTAGACAGCATATTAAAAAGCAGAAACATTACTTTGTCAACAAAGGTCCATCTAGTCAAGGCTATGGTTTTTCCAGAGGTCATGTATAAATGTGAGAGTTGGACTATAAAGAAAGCTGACCACTGAAGAATGGATGCTTTTGAACTGTGGTGTTGGAAAAGACTCTTGAGAGTCCCTTGGACTGCAAGGATCCAACCAGTCCATACTAAAGGAGATCAGTCCTGGGTGTTCATTGGAAGAACTGATGTTGAAGCTGAAACTCCAGTACTTTGGCCACCTAATGTGAACAGCTGACTCATCTGAAAAGACTCTGATGCTGGGAAAGATTGAGGGCAGGAGGAAAAGGAGAGGACAGAGGATGAGATGGTTGGATGGCATCACTGACTCAATGGAAATGAGTTTGGGTTGGGTGAACTCCAGGAGTTGGTGATGGACAGGGAGGCCTGGCGAGCTACGGTTCATGGGGTTGCAATAGTATTGATATTGAGAAGCTTAAAGTTAACATAAAACATGGTTAGGTAGTAGAAGAAGTCTTCCTAAAATTATTTCACGCGATTGCAATTTCACAGTCTCAATATAACCAATGTTCACACTATCCATTGGTTTTATATTATTCCTTTAACAAGATATTTTAGGGAAACTCTAGTGTTCTCAGGCCATTTAATGATGAACAAACATGGACTGTGTCTATGCTCTTATGGAGTTTAAGTCTGGGTGAAGAGTCAGATCAAATTATACACTAATGAATAAGCCATTGCAAACAGGAACCTTTAAAAGAATGAAATTTGATTCTATGAGAGTATTTAACCTAGGAAATGCAAATCTGTAGTGCCAGTGAAGAAGGCCTCCTTATGGAAATGGTGATGAAGCTGAGACCTGAAGACTGAACTGGGGAAACAGAGGGGAGAAATATTTCATCTTGGTGACTAGAACACAGAGAAAAGAGGGAGAGGGTCCACAGGAAGCACAAAAAGCCTAGGGTAGGCAGTGCCTCACTGTGAGCCACATTAAGGATGTGATCTTTATATGAAGAACAAGGAGAAACAAAACAGCTTTTATGCAGGATTCTGGCAAGATCAGGCTTATATTAGGATCAGTGGTATTCAGAAATGATTTTCAGTGACCCAATATCAACCTTGAAGAAAGACTGATGAAATGTCACATTGCTTTGTTGCAGTCTTTTCCTATTCAATAATTTACCAGTAAATTGGATGAAAATATAGATGGGCCAAGCAAATTAATAGGTGGACCAATCCTGGGGGAAAAAACCCTACTATCATAGACAATAAAATGTTTAAAACCCCAAATTATTTCAACAAACCAGATCATTGAACTAAAACTAGGCAGATGAAAGCTGGAGAGATACAAGTAAAAATGTCAATTTGGTATTTTAAATAATTGAGTTTAGAGATTCAGTTATAGGGCTGGAGTTGGTAGCAGTTCATGTGAAAATATCTAAATGTTTTAACATACTACAAGTCATAATTATGCCATGATTACAGGAAAGAGCCAACACAAACTTAAGTTAAAATAGGAAAATCAATAGCCTCTGCATTTGCCAGCCCATGTGGAGAATACTGTAGTCATGTCTGAGTAACCACATCAAAAAGAGGACATTCAGATACTACAATACATTCAGATAAAGACAAAACTGTATGGTGAAGGGAACTGGAAAAATAAAAAAGATATGAACTGAAAACCATAACAGCATTTTTTGAGTGAGATTTGTGGAGGATTAGAACATATTACCTGGTGGTGGAGAAGTTCTCCATCATTTGAGAATTCAAGCAGAGGCTACAAGCTTGTTTTGATTGTTTTCCAGAGCCCTCTAAAGGAAACTTCTTAGCTGGAAGGGAGGTTAAACTAAATGGATGTGTTTGGCATTTTTTTCCAATGTAAACAATCACTGAAGTCCACGAGTGTGAATCCTCAGGTTCATTAGTATCTCTGGCTGCCAACATCTCAACTCTATGTGCACGTGTGTGCTCATTCACTTAAGTAGTGTTTGACTCTGTGATCTATGCGCTGTAGCCCACCAGGTTTCTCTGTCCATGGAATTCTCCAAGCAAGAATACTAGGGTGGGTCACCATGTCCTCCTCTAGGGAATTTTCCCAACCCAAAGATCTCCTGTGGCTCCTGCATTGCAGGTGGATTCTTCACCACTGAGCCACTGGGGAAGCCTGAACCCTCTCTATACATGTGGTAAATGTCTCACTTAATGAATCTTGGTGGGAAACAGAGCCTTCCTCTCACTAGAGAAACTGAAAGTGGCAAATCCTTGCTTTCACAACTTCCCTAGCATGGAGGACACAGAGTTCATAATTTCACTATAGTCAATCAGAGCTGCCTGCACTGGACTTTGCAGAGTGAGCTGACAAACCAAAAGAAGAATCTCTTTGGGGAGCTCCATCAGATCCAGAAGCAATCACAGCAGCTGAGCCATGGGCAGTGACAAAGGTGCTGATCTCATTTGAAGCCTCCTTTATGGCCCTGGCTGCAGCCCAGCCTCCCTGGCTCTTGATTGTTTTCCAAGCCTATTGCTGCACTTTGTCTAAGATTCTGTGATTTTCCCAATATCACTTTAACAAATATTTTTTTAGCTTAAATCATCCAGATTTGGTTTCTGTTCCTCACAATGGCAAACTTTGATTGGTATAACCTCCAATGTGTATTTTGCTTAATGTTAAAATCCATTTTTATGAGGTACAGAAAGACATGTCAGATTCCATAGTGAGGTCCCCCAATCATTACATTCAGTTTTACAAAGGGAGTGGACCCCGGCCTTCTCCCTGACTCTGGGAACCCTAAGCCAGATCAATAACACAGATATAAAACAGAGAGGAGAGGGATAGGTGAGAATATTGTTGAATATATTTAGTTGATTCTTATTATTCATGGATCTTGTATTTGCAAACTTGTCTACTCACTAAAATTTATTTGTAACCTCTAAATCAAGAGTTGCTTCACTTTTGAATCCTCAAGAAATGTAGAAGAGCAAAAAATTTGAGTCACTTTATGAGCCCATCCCCAGCTGAACTCAAGGCAATGCTTTACCTTCTTATTTTAACTCTCATACTATAAACAAGTGTTCTTTTCATATCTAGTGCTATGATTTTCTTTTTTGTGTGCCTTTTGTAGTTGATTTCATTATTTTTTAATTTAAATTTGCTTTTAATTGGAGGATAATTGCTTGAAAATATTGTATTGTTTTCTGCCATAAATCGACATGAATCAGCTACGGGACAAATATGCCCCCTCTCTCTTGAACCCCACTATCACTTCCCACACCATCTGACCCCTCTAGGTTGTCGCAGAGCACCAGATTTTTTAGCTCCCTGCATCAGACAGCAAATTTCCATTGGCTATCTAATTTTACATATGGCAATTAAACATTTTAGTGCTTCTCTTTCAATTCATCCCACCATCTTATTTCCCCCTCTACACCTATGTCCATAAGTCTGTTCTATGTCTGTGTCTCCTCTGCTTCCCTGCAGACAGGTTCATCACTACCATCTTTCCAGATTGCATATGAGATTCCATAAAATGATGGGAGGCATAGCACCAAAGTGCTGTTCATTTTTCTAAGCACAGGCTATGATGTGCTTTATGGAGAAAATACATGTGTTAGATAAGCTTTCTTCAGGTACCTGTTACAGTTCTGTTGGTGGTGAGTTCAACATTAAGGAAGCAATGGCATGAAATAGGGGTCTTTAGACAGAAAAACAAATAAAACAAGTTTATATATTGATGGGTTCATGAAAATGTTGTGACAAGAGATTCAGGAACCTAATTCCATATTTCCCAAGTGTTTGTGGCGTCTTTGTGGAGTGAACACAACCACCACAAAAAATGAGAATTGGCTGTATGTAGAGACAATATTTTCTGTGCTGTGAGTTCTCATCACATCACAGGGTAAGAGGGAAAAGTGGACTTCTCTCATGTCAAGCCTAGGGAGGGGGTCCTCCTAAGGTTGTCTGAGAGTTAGTTGTGTGTTTCCCAAATCTCTGGGCATGATGAACTGGTGTCTGACCCCAGGACATCAAGACAATATAGAAGGAGGGCTGGTGACTGCAATGGTGACGTGCAAGTGTTGCTGGTTACTGCCTGGTTGGCAAGGCGTAGAATAAGTGGAGGTTTCCTTGGAGAAGGAAATGGCAACCCACTCCAGTACCCTTGCCTGGAAAACCCCATGGACAGAGGAGCCTGGTATGCTACAGTCCATGGGGTTGCGAGGAGTCGGACATGGCTGAAGGACTTCACTCACTCACTCACTCCTTGTGGGTGGGTGTTGGGGACACACTAGAGAGAGCTTGCCAGAACACATCTACCTTAGGTCCTGTCCAGTAAAATTATCTCGGGAATTAAAGAGCTTCTGTAGGAAAAGGGTAAATGTACACTGCAAGCTAGCCCAGGAGCTGCAGACTGAATTAAAGTGCCCACACAGAATTTAAAAACTACAGGAGAGAGACAGAGCAAAACTGCCGGAAGATCCACAAGGTGTCCTTGGACAGAAAGAGTCAGTTTACCAAGTCCAGATAGCATGAAGCTCTACCATAGCAGAAAGGCTTATTTTGCCACTTTTTATTTTCTCCCTCTTCTCCCCTGGCTTCAAACATGGTGGGAGTTTGGAAAAACAGATAGCAAGAGACAGCGAAGAAGCTCAAATGGGGAAGCAGAGAAGCCAATGTAACTTCCTGTTCCCTTAAAATCTCCAGCCCACAGGAGGATTGAGCTGGGGTGGTGGAGTTTAAGACCAGTCTACAGTTCAGTTTTTGACATGCATGGAAGTAGGCATTTAAATGTCTGAATCAAGATCATGTTTTGACTTAATGTGTCATTAGAGCTCACATAGACCTGCCAGAACTTTTCTACAGGAACACCCCAGTTGAATGGGATTGGTTAGGAAACAAGAATTGAATTGTGGTTTAAGTTGGGCTTTCCTGGTGGCTCAGTAAAGAATCTGCCTGCAATGCAGGAGACCCAGGTTTGATCCCGGGGTCAGGAAGATCCCCTGGAGAAGACAATGGCACCCACTCCACCATTCTTGCTTAGAGAATCTCATGGAGAGAGGAGCCTGGTGGGCTACAGTCCATAGAGTCGTGAAAAGTTGTACTTGACTGAGTGAATAACACACTTTAAATGTTACGAGTTCATGCTTGTGCAATGAGTTATCTGCTCATTCAAGGCTTCGCTGCTGCACTGTGAGATACCTGAGTGCTGGCTCTAGTGCTGGGTTTGAATTCTGTTTCACCCCATGATCACTGTGGCTAACATTTGGTGTGATTAAACACCTCACTAAACTTAAATTCGGTCACAAATGAAGTGCAGATGACATTAGTGTTTTAGAAATTGAGATTTGTTAAGCATTGTCTTCAGACCAAACCCAGACAAAAGGACAGTGGCATGCCTGGAATCTGGCTGTCCTCTCAGATCTTACAGGATATGGTCCGCATGAACAGTGTCACCAGAAACAACATGCTCTTTAGGGAGGTGAGAGCCAAGTCAAGTCAAGATAGAGCCTTCCTTCCTGTGTGGTGCTGTGCTATCAGCAGGGTTCTGTGTTCTTGCAAAGTAAAAGGGAGCACTTCCCTGGTGGGCCAGGGGCTAAGATTCCACACTCCCAATGCACAGCATTTGGGTTTGATTCTAGATTCCAGAAGCCCTAAGAGTTCACAAGCCACACCTAAAAGATCCCACATGCTGTAACTAAGACTTGGTACTGCCAAATAAATAAATATATATTTTTTTAATGTAAAAGGAGAATTCAGTCTACTGTAACCATGGATTTGTATGGAGTCTCTTCCCAAGAAACCATGACCCCCCTGAAATGTTGCAAGAAAACACTCCTAGGTTAGTGTGAGGATCCAATAAAATAGAAATAATGCATACCAACTTTTTAATTTGCATTTGTATGCATTTATTCAAATTCATTTTTATGCATTTGGCATATAATAAATAACTGAAGGTTAATCTAAAAGTATCAATATAATTGATATGATTTTCATATGTTTTATGTCCAGTGGTTAATTCATTTAAGTCCTTTTTTCCAGTTCAACTGGTTATCAGAAAACACAGATGAAAGGGGCATGTAGGAACTATTTTTAATAACCTCCTTCCCCATGGCCAAGTTAATTCTCTAGCCATCAAAGATTTTCACATTTTATAGTTTACTATTATTGGTAGCTTTACAGCGATGTTCCTTAATTCTGCCCTTGGATAGCACGAGAAGATATTTCTTATGTCTACCAAATTTTCTCTCAATAAAATTTTAATATGTTACTTTTTAATGCTTATAGAGACATAAAATTGGATAGCAATTGAAACATAGGAGCTTACCTCTCCCCACATGTCATTATCTAGACTCTTATGTATGTGCTGCTACTAAGTTGTCACAGTTCTTATTCAGGCTAAGAAACCTACTTCACATGCATGGAAGTAGGCATTTTACTTTACTGATTTTCCATCAGTTTATCCTTTCATTAGTCCAGTCTTTTCACTTTTAATTTATAATGTTTTGCCAAACTTGGATATAATACTTTAGAAGTTTTGACCACTGTGAAGGATAATGAAAGAATTATTTCTTAGCATTTAAATAATGTATTGTACTTATTTTATATCTTCTGTATAATAATAGTTATAATATTATATGTATTATAAAATGCTATATTAAATATCATATTTTTAAAAGCAAACATCCCTTTAGCAATCATTAGCTGGCCACACATTCACATGGGTTTCATTAGCTCAAGTCTGAGTTTATCAATATAATGTGTTACACTAAACTGAATATTTAACTTGAATGTTTAATTTTCACTTTAATGGAGTCTACAACTAGGATCCAAAACAAAAAGCATAGACAAAAGAGAAATTTAAAATGCAGTTAAATGATTGAGAAGAAATCAAAATTGTAAATAAGAAAGTATCCAAATTCACTGTAACAACCTAGATCCAAGAAGGAAGAGAAATGAAATGGGAAAGCATTCATCTTGATTTCTCTGACATGTGGCAATTCTCTGGAGAGAGAAGCTGTTTAAAGGAATTCAAACATCAAAACACTAGATTTACCCAACATTTAGGTACAATAGGAAAATAACGTTAGTTAAAAGGGAACCAACCTTGACCTTTTGGCTGATCTGAGGGCAATTTAATTTTATAAATGCATTTTTAGTTACAAAAGTTTTAATTCTCCCCAAATTATCTTTTATCTCTTTAAAAAATGGAGAATCAAATTAAATCATAGGTCTTAAGAATATGAGTCTTAGT
The DNA here is from genome assembly GCA_006408695.1 of Aepyceros melampus. NCBI lineage: Eukaryota > Metazoa > Chordata > Mammalia > Artiodactyla > Bovidae > Aepyceros > Aepyceros melampus. The sequence continues at coordinate 162,342 of SJXQ01000360.1, forward strand.
TCTAATGAAATTTGTATCTGAGACTTGAACTGTCATATGAACTCAGGGAGCCTCTTGTAGTCTGCAAAATCTAATCATCTCCTGGAAAAATAAATGCATTCAGGATTACTTTTTTTAAGTCAGAATTTGAGGTGGATGAAAAAAGAAAAATTCCAAATACTCCCAGTAATCATAGAAACAAATCTCAAGATACTTTAGAAACATTTTTTTTAAACTTGCAATGTAGTCCCAGGTCACTAAGGGAACAAAATAACACCACTGTGTTTTACTATTTAATTGTTCAAAGGCATTGGAAAAAAATGTCTTATATACTCCACGGGCTCACCTCATTCCTCTTTGCATTGGCAGATCAAATACACAAGACAATGACTACATCACACACAGTCAGAAACTGGGTTAGGATTCTTGAAGATGCTATTAAAGAAAAAGAAAGGAATGCTGGAATAAATTTTTAACTGGATCAAAACAGCAAGAAATATCTAAAATTCTTCTTCCATAGTGAAAATGAATAAGTATTTGATATATGGCCAAGGAAAAAAGGTCATCACAAATTTTAATACTGACTTGCAGAAGAGTGCAGTATAGTAGGGGCTTCCCTGGTGGCTCAGAGAGTGAAGCGTCTGCCTGCAATGTGGGACACCTGGGTTTGATCCCTGGGTGGGGAAGATCTCCTGGAGAAGGAAATGGCAACCCATTCCAGTACTCTTGCCTGGAAAATTCCACAGACAGAAGAGCCTGATACCCTACAGTCCATGAAACTGCAAAGAGTTGCACACAACTGAGCAACTTCACTTCAGTGTATATCAGAGGAATGAAAAGTCATTATTATGCATATTGAAGAATATTTCTCAGTGCTATAATTAAAAGGCAGTATTTCTTTATGTAATTCACCTTGTCATCCTCTTTATATAAGTCCTGTCTGATAATAAAATCTATTTTATTATCTATTTCTATTTTCTGAAATATTATCAATCTCAATACATGCTTATTAAATTGACAGTAATATTTCATATTGATATCTGAAATTCTAAAGAGTGTGAATACATTAATATAGAAAAATAGGGAGACTTGAAGCCAGAAAGCCCGGGTTCTAACTTTTCAACAAACTAATTGTATGTCGTTCTTTATTAAATAAGAACAATAAAAGAGAAATACAAAAAAAAGTAAATGGCTCAAAAAAAAGTGTGAAATGATAAATTAAAAGGTGATGTACCTAGAATAGGAGCATGCAACTTCAAGAAGAATTACATAATAAGGAAGAAAATATAGTTATTTGTCTAAATTAGAAATAGATCATTTGTCATGAAAATATTTATTTTTTCTGGGCTGAAGTTTTGGGATGCTTTCAGTTTGGAAATCTTGAGGGAACCTCTTATCACAAAGACCAGCCACGATAACCCAAATCAGCTGTTAGAAGCATGAAAGCATGAAGAAAAGGGGTGAAATATAAAATACTGACAGCATCTTGCTTAATTTTTGCTACGGAAAGCTGTTTCTAATTGCCAGCCCAGGTTCAATGCATGATACTGGATACTTGGGGCTGGTGCACTGAGACAACCCAGGGGGATGGTGCGGGGAGGGAGGCTATGTACCTAGAATAGGAGCATGCAACTTCAAGAAGAATTACATAATAAGGAAGAAAATATAGTTATTTGTCTAAATTAGAAATAGATCATTTGTCATGAAAATATTTATTTTTTCTGGGCTGAAGTTTTGGGATGCTTTCAGTTTGGAAATCTTGAGGGAACCTCTTATCACAAAGACCAGCCACGATAACCCAAATCAGCTGTTAGAAGCATGAAAGCATGAAGAAAAGGGGTGAAATATAAAATACTGACAGCATCTTGCTTAATTTTTGCTACGGAAAGCTGTTTCTAATTGCCAGCCCAGGTTCAATGCATGATACTGGATACTTGGGGCTGGTGCACTGAGACAACCCAGGGGGATGGTGCGGGGAAGGAGGCGGGAGGGGGTTTCAGGATGGGGAACACGTGTACACCTGTGGCGGATTCATGTTGATGTATGGCAAAACCAATACAATATTGTAAAGTAATTAACCTCCAATTAAAATAAATAAATTTATATTTTAAAAAAAGAATGGTAGGATTGTAGGTTTGTGGTTAATTTTTAAAAATTATTTTGTTTTGATTATAATTTATAATTTATCAATACTAACTACGTTACTTATTTAAAAAGCAAACACAAAGACATTTAAATAGGAATAATTGTTGGAAGCATCCCCATTTGTAAAACAGAAAGGACTTTATTGTTAAACAAGGAAAAGGCAGTGCTATGTAGACCATCTTTTCAGTATAGAGCATAATACAAGTTAGGTGTGGATTTGCAGAGAGTTTTCTGGTATGGCAGAAATAACAACTATTTACCAGTATCCATACCCTCCTCTTTTTCCAGATGTGTGGAAGAATCACACTTCCCCAACCTTTTGAAACTTAGCACGGCCATATGATTTGCTCTGGTGAATAAAATAAAAACAGAGGTCATAAGTGGCACCTCTGGGTAGAAGCAATAAGAGCTGATGTGCAACTCTGCTTGTTCTCTTCCCCAGTTCCTGACAAAGAGGCCGAGTTTTGGACATGGTGTAGCATAAGGTGGCAGAGTGTCACTCAGCCTGGGTCACGAGATTGGTATGTAGAAGACTATTGGTCCCACAGCAGATGCAATGTGACCAAGAAATAAACCTTTGGTAGGTAAGCCACAAAATCAAGGCGTTGCCTGTAAATGCATCACCTAGACTTATCTGATTAATGTAGCAGGCAGATGTCACAGCCCAAGATATAAAAGGCTTGAGTTTGGAATGAGACCTTTAAAAGTGGTTAAAGTAAAAAACCAATAGGTAGTCCATGGCAGGGATCAAGAGTAAAGAATTCTTGGCTTACCTGATAAAATGAGTTGTGAATCATATGGTACAAATCAGCCCACGTTTGAGTTCAAGCTTTGCTACTGGTCAGTGTAGTTTTCGGCAAGTTTACTTCACATCTCTCAGTCTATTATCCCACTTGTAAAATAGAAATAATAATCTAAAATAGACTCGGGTTATGTCTCTCTTGAAATGATGTCCAAAGAGTTTAGTACAGTTGATCCTCCATGCATTTTTCCTTCTTCCCATGTTTTCCTTCATTAATATGAGTACCTATCACATTCCAGGAAAGGAGAGGTAATATTCTAGGCTCTGAGCCTACGGTAATGGACAAAACAAAAAAATCTCTGTCCATACACAGCAATGAGATGCAAAAAGCCACACATTCAATTAGAGGAATTATGTATCAGTGATTTCCCTCTGGAGATATTCAATATGACCTTCCTTTAAAAGCTTTTTAACATTCAGTATAATATGTAGACTAGACAAAAAATTTACCTTTGTTTGGTGGGAAGTAAGACCTCATGAGAAGAGTTGACTTATTGGAAAAGACCCTGATGCTGGGAGGGATTGGGGGCAGGAGCAGAAGGGGACAACAGAGGATAAGATGGCTGGATGGCATCACCAATTCAGTGGACATGAGTTTGAATGAAATCCAGGAGTTGGTGATGGAAAGGGAAGCCTGGCATGCTGTGATTCATGGGGTCACAAAGAGTCGGACACGACTGAGCAACTGAACTGAATTGAACTGAACTGAAGACCAGACTGCCAGTTGTAGAAAATAAGAAACGGTACCTACACCCTCAGTTATATAGCTGTAGCCTCAGTTCCTGGCACAGAGCCTAACCAAAAGCAGAAATGCTCTAATGTCTTACTGAATGAGTGAATACATGAGTGAACAAATTAAGTATACAGCAACACAGAGAAGAGAATAAAGTGTGATCATTGTGGCCTATGTTATTCCTCTCGTTCATTCACTCATGCATATAACAGCATTCAAGCTCTGCTTTGGGTATTGAAGGTAGAGCAGCGAATGAAAACAAGTCCTATCACCACTGAGCTTACTTACACTCTCTAGGTCATTAAAATTCGTTTTGATGACAGGTTGGTGGGTGGGCCTATTTATGTTGTGAAAATCAGCCTGTTCAGTGATCCCACTTCAGTAGACTGTGGTAAATTGGAGTGTATCAGAGATTAGTCTAAATACTTTATAAAATAGTTGGCAGAATAGCACAAGATTTACTGTGTCTATGGTTTCATTTTTTTAAAAAAATGAGTGCTGAGATTTGCATTCAAACTACATTGCTACATCTGTCATTTGTTTCCACATTATTAGCCCATGTGTTAGTAATTAAGAATGCTTTGGTTGAAGAGGAAAAATGATTAATCAGGTTTGTTCTCATAACAGTGACTTAATCTTCTGCTTTTGTTGGAAATAAACAATAATAAAAGCACAGAGTCAAACCTTAAAGTAAACTACGTGGTGCCTTGAAGGTAAACAAGTCAACTGTTTCAACATAAATTGTGTGGTGGGGAGTGGGGGTGGGGTAGTAGGAAGGTGGTTTAACTGCATACACTTCATGTCCTTCAAATAAGTGAGTTATTGTTCTGCCCTGGATGCTAAATATGGAATTTCCTGACAGGGTTTTGTTTGCCCCATACATTCTCATCTGCTTTGCAAAGATGGCAAAATACTGAGTATAAAAGCTATAGTGAAGGCAGACAGTTTCTACCCATTTTTACTCCAAAAGCATAGCAAAGAGTTAGTATAATATATAGAGTGACTTGGCCACTATTTCTACTATTTTTAACATTTAAAAATTACATTTATATTGAAATAGAAGAGATCTAATCCAGACTTTAAAATATGTTCATAAACATAAGATCTGCTAGATGCATGTAGCTAAAAGACTTTTGGCAAAGTGCCAAAACTCTGCATTTATATAGTAACATTACAAACACCAAAATATTGAGTTGGCCAAAAAGTTCATTTGGATTTTTCCATAATAGATTATGGACAAATATGAATGAACTTTTTGGCCAACCCAGTATTACTGGGAGATGTCCATGCTCAGTATTTAGCACTGTTCATCACACAAAATGCATAGAACATTTTAAATAGATGTTAGCTATTTTTATGGTCATTAGGTTTCTCTTTAATTATAGGAGAAAGAATACACTAACATATAAAGAAGTCATGTATCTTATAGAAACTGAATAATTATAATCAGAGCTGAATTATCTTTTGATGACTGCTACAGCAATACAATAACATTACAAACTTTTATTACTACTATTATAACAAAGTAAGCTTAGCAGTAATACTTACTTTGCCAATCATTAAATTCTAATCTCTAGTAACAAATGACTTTTAAAATATTCATCTTCTCACTCTGCATATGAAACATCACATTCCAATCTTCAGTCTTACTTCTAGGGATGCTAAGGTTTCTGCTTTCACCATTTTTTTTTTTAATGTACAAGTGTAAACCTACTATGGAACTGTGAGGGAAGCTGCCAGTCAATATCCTTCATATCAAAATTACACGCTGGTGTTGGATTCTAAGCAATGCAATGGAAGAGGGGGGAGGTGCGGCTAGAGGCTTCTCTAAAGCCTTGTCATCTCCAAAGCAAGGCTTCATGCCACAGAATCTAAGGAGTGAAAATGAAAGTCAGTCATGTCAGATTCTTTGCAACCCCATGGATGGTAGCCCACCAGGCTCCTCTGTTCATGGGATAAACCAGGCAAGAATACGGAGTAGGTAGACATTCGCTTCTCCAGGGGAACTTCACTCATCCAGGTATGGGTCTCCTGCATTGCAGGCAGATTCTCTACCATCAGAGCCACCAGGGAAGCCCAGAAGAAAACAAACCAAATCAGTCCTGGGCAAGACTCCAGCACTGGTACAACCCAGAATCCTAAAATTTCTGGGTGCAGTAATACAGCACTGATAGCTTTAGATCATCTGCCCAGCTTGAGTGAGCCACTGTCTTTACCTGCCATGGCTGTTGTAAAAGAAGGTGAAAACCTGAGCCCAGCATCAGCTTGACATGCTATCCTGACTTCCCCCAAATTGAGAGATACTACAGATTTGCTCAGTTATCTCTGGGGGTTGAAAATGGTATTTGCCAATGCATCAACTACAAGAATAGTCATTTACAAAGTTCTACTGTACAGAAGACTCAATCCCTGAAGATAAGAGAAATCAAAATTCAGAAGAAGCATGTGAATTGTGTCTGCCCATCAAAATGTGTTTTGAATAAAACTTCAGCACATAAGTACAAAGGGATTAAAGCAAGTTCTTGATGACTAGACTTCCACAGAGTTAGGTCTGAAACATAATTCTCTACTTGAGCTCATTCATTATTGAAAAGCATCAGCAACCCTCAATAAATATTTCCCATGCCTATGTTAAATAGGTACAACAAAGCAATAAATAAGATATATGTTATGGAAGAAAATTGCAATGTCATTATCTAAATCCAGTGGAGACAGACTTCTATTAAAATGTTAACTTTAGCTTTGAAGATAGTTTCCAAATATTGTTAGGTCTGAAAAATTATTATTTAGCCACAAACTATGTAGTAGCCTTGACCACAGCTATAATGAGTATTATATGCCTCCCCACCCCTACGTCCCTCCATCTACCATCTGGATTTTCTTTACTCATTCCCCATATCAATATGTTAACCTAAATAGACAAGAGTTCCTGCATCACTATAGGCATTAATAGTTCTAATTTCAGACTGTTTCCCTCTTTATATTTTTCAAAATTGACACACTTTTTTTGCTATTCTGATATTTGATCTCCTTGTTTTCCCATCATTCATCCTCTTCTTTTCTTTTTATTTTTGTTTTCTGTATTTGCTCAATAAATTGCATTTACTTTCAGTTTCTGGCATTTCTTTTTTGTACCTTAAATTTTCCATTTTTCCATCTCATTCTCATATGTTTTTTTCTGTGACCCACCTTCTCTAACTTGATCTCTGGATTTTGCATCTAACTTCTTTAGTTACCTAAGACCTTAAGACCCCAGTGAATACACTGGAAATTCCACTGTCTCTAGTTTTTGCCATGTAGATAAAATCCACTGATTTGGAATAACAAGAACACAAGCCTCTGTTCAGAGAGTTCAACACCAACACTGACCAACCAAACACTGATCCAAAAGTACAGAAAAACTTACTACATTTTTGTTAGTGTTTAGGCTGGTTTCCATTAGCACAGCTCTGCTTTCTTTTATGCTCTGCAATTTGGACCAGCAACTATTTTCATAAGTATACTAGCTGTAGCTTACTAAAATTAAATGCAAAAACCTAACACCCATATCTTGGTTTCTAATATCCTCTCCAATAAAAAGAACCAGAAATTCTTGAGGTGTGGGTTGTTTTTAGGGCTACAGTAAGAAACATAAAAAAGTGAGCCTGGACTATTTGTAGGGCCAGAAAATGAAAAAGAAAATCTAAAGTAATGGTGCTATGTCAAAGGGACACAGAACCCAGCTAAAAGAGTTCCTAGTGGCCAATAAGAAATAGCTGAGCAAAAAATAAAATAAGCAGTATTGGATTATGATCCAAAATGTAAAATAAGTATCCATGAGTTCATTGTTGCTGTTCAGCTACTAAAGTTTTGTCCATCTCTTTATGATCCCATGAACTGCAGCATACCTCTGCTTCTCTGTCCTTTGCTATCTCCCAGAGTTTACTCAGACTCATGTTCATTGAGTTGGTGATGCTATCCAACCAACTGATCCTCTGTCATCCCCTTCTCCTCTTGCCCTCAATCTTTCCCAGCATCAGGGTCTTTTCCAGTGAGTCAGCTCTTTGCATCAAGTGAGTCCATAAAAGATGATTAATTAATAAATGAGGAAAGACAAGTCTTCTATACACAAGAAACCCAAATAATTTAGGTATCTACTCTGCCCTCAAGGAGGAGGAAAATAACTCTCTGCTATTTAGGAATTAGCTGTTACTTCCTACCAAAAAGTGCAGTATGGAAAGGGGAGACAGAGGAACTTTACAATGGAGAAAACTGACACACACTTCCTCAGCCAGGATCAACATTATCAACAGTGATGTTGCATTGTTATTAGCATATACTCTTGACATGATGTGATGAAATAGGACTTTATTGTCTTCTTCCATATATATATATATATATATATATATATATAATTCTAGTCTGATTGTGAAAAAAAAAAAAGACAGACTCCAGTAGAAGGCCATTCTAAACAAACAAAACCTGAACAGTACTCCTCAAAACCATCAAGGTCACAAAAAGAAGGAAAATCTCAGACATTGTCACAGCCAAGGTGAATCCAGGAATCCAAGAAGACCTGATAAATAAATATGATGTCCTGTACTGCATCTTGGAACAGAAAAGGGACATTAGGTAAAAACTAAGGAAGTCTGAATAAGGTATAGATTTTAGGTAACAATCAAGTATCAATATCGATGCATTTATTATAACATACGTGCTATATCAACACAGATGTTAAATATAGGGGAAACTCTGAGAGGGATGTATGACTGATGCTGTACTGTCTTCCAGATTTTTCTCTCATTCTAAACCTAATATAAATTTAAATCTAGAAAATAAATTCTATTTACAAATTGTTGCACTACCAATGAGGAATGAAGAGAACAAGAAGATTTTTAGGAGTTGTCACTGGGAGACAATTCAGAGCAGAAAAGAGGCATCTGCAACATAGGATGGATCCCAGAGATGTCCCAGGAGTATGGGGCTGGTTTGCAGAGGGTCTGTACTTTGATGAAAAAGAGGTTAATGCCTGCCCTCTCCCTTGGAGGGGGGCGGGTGCTGCATCAGGGCTGGCCTGTCTACAGCACTCCCATGTCCTGCTTCACAGCTCAGCGTTACCTTCACATTCTCAGAGCAGCTTTTGCAGACCTTCACATGAGGTTAGATATCCCATATTGCTCCTCAGCACCTTCTACCTCTCTTTCACAGCATATTTTTAAAGGAATTGTTTAATAGCCTTTCCCATGAGGCTGTAAGCTCCATCAAGGCAGCTAGTACGGAGTTCGGTAAACACTAAACATTTAACAGACTTCTGTGTTCACCGATAGATTAATAAGGTGAATTTAAAGGGAAGTCATGCCCATGTGGAAGATGAATGGCCTAGGGATAAGCCCAGATTTAGATGTGTGAGGCACAGAAATTTCAAAATATTGGAAATCTCCATTTGGTTTGATCAACCAACCACATGCTTTGTTTAGGATAGGACATTTGTAGTGAAGAACACCTGCAAAAAATTATGGTAACCAGTCTTGGCTGGCAGGAAAGTATTTGGACTTCAACAACGGAACAACTGGAATCTATGAAATTTTATAATAATAAAAATAATAGTGGCTATCACTTATTTAGTAGTTTATAGTGGGCACTGTGTTAAGCACTTTGAAAGTTATTTTGTTTAATCTTCACAAAAACCCTGTGATGATAATAGCTAGAAAATACCCAGCACTTGCTCTCTTGTAAGCACTTTATACATATTAGCTCATTCAATCATCCCCAAGATTCTATGAGATCAGCATTATTATAATTGCTATGTAATAGTGGATGATACCAAAGTACATAAAAGTATAATGACTAACCCAAAGTAACAGAAAGCCACAGAGCTTGGATTTAAAAACAGAACAGAAAGAAAGGGAATCTTGGTTCTTAATCAGTTTCCTATGTTGCCTTACCGTTCACTGCTAGACTAACTTTTATTTTCTGAATTTTTCAGATTAAAAGAAAAGCAAACTGAATCTCAGGGATACTGAGTTATTTGCAACAAATCATATCAGAAGTAACACCAACCCAAACTCCAGGCCCTGTCTGTCAGGTTCTTAATCATGTACTTCATAATTTCTTGATATTATAGTTTTTTGCAACACAAGACATCCACATACTTACCATATATTGTGTAAGTCATTCATTCTGCTGCATACTCTAAATTTACCTTGTTCAAATTTAAATCAGTGTCTCTTACTTAAGAGTCCTAAATAGGGTCAATACACCTTACTGAACAATAAGCTTTACCTTATTCATATCCATTGGACCCTTCAAAGAATAAGTTAATGGTTTTCTTAGTCTTCTCCTTTCAGGACTTGTGTTCTTCTAGTACTAATTACCATTGTATTTATCTCTTTCATCCTTTGTATTTACCAGAGCCTGGATTACTCTGGTGGTTCTAGTTTGTCCTATAAGAAAATGAAGTAGGTCAGACAGAGAAGAAGTGTCATATGACTTTCCTTATATGTGGAATGTAAAAAGAAGTGGTACAAATGAACTTACAGGACAGAAAGAGACTCAGAGCTTAGAAAATGAATTTATGGTCACCAGCAGAGAAGGGATAGTTAGGGAGTTTAGGATGGTCGTGTACACCCTGCTGTGTTTAATATGGATAACCAACAAGAACCTATTGTGTAGCACATGAAACTCTGCTCAATGTTATGTGATAGCTTGGATGGCAGCAGAGTTTGGGGGAGAATGGATACATGTATATGTATGGGTGGGTCCCTTCACTATTCACCTCAAACTATAAAGTGAAGTGAAGTGAAGCAAAAGTCACTCAGTCGAGTCTGACTCTTGGCAACCCCATGAACTATACAGTCCATGACACATTGTTAATTGGCTATACCCCAATACAAAATGGAGAAGGCAATGGCAATGCACTCCAGTACTCTTGCCCGGAAAATCCCCTGGGCAGAGGAGCCTGGTAGGCTGCAGTCCATGGGGTTGCTAAGAGTCAGACACAACTGAACGATGTCACTTTCACTTTTCACTTTCACTTTTCACTTTCTTGCATTGGAGAAGGAAATGGCAGCCCACTCCAGTGTTCTAGCTCTTGGAGAATTCCAGGGACGGGGGAGCCTGGTGGGCTGCCGTCTGTGGGGTCGCACAGAGTCGGACACGACTGAAGTGACTTAGCAGCAGCGGCGGCACAAAATAAAAAGTTCAAAAAAAGTAAAAAGTAGAAAAAAAGAGAATAATATAGAATTATATGTTATATTCAAATCACCCATGATATATAGCTTTGATAAAAAGACAAACTTACAGTCAGTTTTATTTCCCATACATTTTCATTTTAGACCCACCAATGGCTAAATGTCTCAGGAAAAAATTTTTTTCTGTCCCATAAAACCTTTCACTTGTACTAATACTAGGCAGTCTTGTATAGGCTCATTTTTCTTCAAATTTCTAGAGTGAAAGAGGAATTTCTGTTTATTTTTGTATTCATAGTACCATGTGGTCTAGTACCATGCCTGGTATGTGGGAGGTGTTCAGTGAAAGTCTACTTTATGAAAGATGTTTAAAGATTGCTGAGGAGAGAGTCCTCCTCTTATTGATGGATGGCTCCATGGTATACACTCGAGTGACCTCCATGTTCCTTTCCTTAGCTTAGCACCATATGACAGATGGTAGCAGTGGGTAAATGTCCAGCAAAATGAATCAGCTGTATTTATACCATATAACCCCTCCCTTTTGGATTTCCTTTGCATTCAGGTCACTACAGAGCATTAAGCAGAGCTCCCTGTGCCATAGAGTATGCTGTCATTAGTCATCTATTTTATACATAGTATCAATTTTACTATTTATGATTATTGAGTTGAATAAACTGTTGCCTCAAATGAGTTGCTGATGCTTTTTTGTGCAATCTATTATCACACAATATACATGATATTCAACTTAACAAACATTTGACAAAAGATCTCACTTTCCTTCTCATCTCTATCACTTGGTATATAACATTAGAGAAAATAATTAGCCTCTCTGAGTCTCAGTCCCTTCACTTTTAAAATGAGGAGAATAAGTCACTTTACAGAATCACTGTGAGGACTGTATAAGATAATCAATATGAATTACTTAGCATGGTGTCTGGCACATAAGTTCTCAATAAGTGTTTCTTAAATTATTTTAATACTAGATATTAAGCAATATAAAGATATCACATTTGGAAACTATAGATAGGTAGATCTACACTGGTTGTTTATAATATACACTGGAAGGACTGATGCTGAAGCTGATGCTCCAATACTTTGGCCACCTGATGCGAAGAGCTGACTCAGTGGAAAAGACTGTGATGCTAGGAAAGATTGAAACCAGGAAGAGAAGGGAGCAACAGAGGATGAGTGAGATTGTTGGATAGCATCACTGACTCAATGGACATGAGTTTGAGCAAACTGCACGAGATAGTGAAGGACAGGGAAGCCTGGCCTTCTGCAGTCCATGGGGTTGCAAAGAGTCAAACACAACTGAGTGACTGAACTGAACAAAAATAATATACATACGGATCTAATGACAGTGATTCTGTTGATGATGGCACAGGAAACTCACAGGTCTGGGGAAATGAGAGGAAACTGCACCAGAAAAGAACAAATAAGAATTCCTATATAAGATCATTTATTGGCATACAGCCTTAATGTCTGTGTCCTGAAAGGGATTCCAAAGTCAGGTCATGCCCATAGGAGACCTCTGAATTCCTCTCCTCTCTTGCTCACTAAACCTTCCCCTTGGCCTCCTCCACCTTGGCTTCCTGGCCTACTGCATACGATACGAATTCTTTTTTAGAATGGTGTGGGCTTGTTTGTTCAGGCTTAATTCTTAGGTAAGAAATTCCAAATATGTTGCACTTTTCAAGCAATCTGTAGACACTCAAATAATAGAAAGGACTGTGTTGTTCAGCCAAAGAATAGCTTTTTCTTTTGCTTTTATCCATCAAAGAATGAATACCATCTGAGCTGAACTGAAATGCCTGAGTCACTGTTAAGTCACACATTCTAAGCATTTTTCCAGGACCATGAAGACATGACTGCTGACTTAGAAAAAGCAAGGGGAAATTAGATGCTACTAAAAATATGGAGACATTTCTTCAGCAATTTCATGTTGTTGTTGAGCATGGACATGTCTGATTAGGTAGATCTTTACCATGTTTATAGAACATTTATTTCTATGGCATAAACATGCAATATAGAATATTACACATTTAAAAATTAAAATATGAGAAAACTATATTTAATGATGTGAACAATGATATTTTTGACTCAAAAGTTTCAGTGGGGTTTTAATTTTTATTTTGTATTTTTTCAAATTGTCAACAACAAACATGTATTGAATGCAAATACTATGCTACTTTAACTGTTGTTCTCTGTCAATTTGACTTTTGTTCAAAAGAAAAACTAAATGAGAAATTGTGAAAAAGATGACAAAAATTAGTCATGCCCAAAGGGGAAGAAAAAGTTCAAAATTTAGGCTTTATTGAGGATGGCCAATACATTAATGCCATCTCTAAAATGTGTATAAAGGTAAACTAAATTTCTTGGTAATTGAGCTGAAATAAGTGCAGGCTAACTCTAAATAAATGGAATAGAAGTGTTCTGGGTAAAAAGAAAAGTTTTTAAGGAAGAGAAAGTATCTGTGTATTGTAGGTTGCTCTCCCCATTGGTTTTCTATATGCAAGGGAGACACATGAGGAACATTTTATTCAACCGAAATTTTTCTAGCAAGGAAACTACTTTTTCTTAGGAGAGATAACTTGATAGATGAAAGGATATACTTTGAAGAGCCTGCTATGTACCAAAATCTCCATTAAATTGAAAACAAAGGGAAGAAGTAAAAAGGGGCACAGAAATAGATATGGTAGAAGTCTTCTGGCCTGCAATTTGACACTGAAACATCAATTACCAATGATAGTAATAGTAATAACACATGCATGCGCAGTCAATTCAGTCATGTCCAACTCTATAACCTCAAGTACTGTACCCCGCCAGGGCTACATGGGATTCTCCAGGCAAGAATTCTGGAGTGGGTTGCCATCCCCTCCTCCAGGGGATCTTCCTGACCCAGCGCCTCCTGCATCTCCTGCCTTGCAGGTGGATTCTTTACCACTGAGCCACCAGGAAGCCCATGTGCCAGTCTTCATACTAAGTCCACTATGTATGCTAAATCATTTAATTCTCCTAGCTACTGTAGACTATTGGATTCACAAACCCTTGTTCTGAGGGGTTAGTATTTTGGATTTTTTGTGTAGACGCAGGTACCTGGACATAGAAATAAATATGGGGAAAGAAGCCTGGTGACCACAGAAAACCAGGGGAGATCCCTGAAATGTTACACATTTGGGATTAGTTGGATCTAAACTGATACGAGGGATGCACTTATTTGAAAAAAAAATCCTGGCTGGAGAATAACCAAAGGAGAAATTTTGCCCAGTTTTCCCACTAGGAGAGACAAAGAGGTCTGCTGAAAAGAATATTGGCTTTGGAACCAGGCAAACATGTATCCCAGTATTTACTTTGTCCTCCACTGTGTGACCTTGGGCAAATCACTTAACTTCTTTAAACATCAGTTTACCTACATGTGGGTCTGGCTTTGTGTGCATATTCTCTGTGTAATAACAAAGGCCTGTGTTTCAAAGGACCCCTCCCTTGGTTTAATGCTCTACTATCATCCTCTTGAAATTTTTAATAATTTTGAACAAAGGTTTGCACATGTTCTGTTTGCATTAGCCATGCAAGTTTTGTAGACATCCTGACTATCTACAAAATGAGAATGGTAATCCAGCCTCACTGATTAGCATGAAATGACCTGTACTTGAGACTCATCAAGGAACCTGGCATACAGAACTCAGAGTTCTGTGGCTTAAATTTAGGCCACAGAACAACAAAGACCAATGTACTTGTAGACCTCAGGTTATACTTTGTCAGAAAAACTAATGGGAGGAGAGAGAAAAGAAGAAAAAGACCATGATTATGGTTGCTCAGCTGAACACTTCTGTTCAGCTATAGAAATGAGGATATTCCTCTAGGTACTCAGATCATATAACCAGAACATTCCATAAATAAAATATTACAGTATTTCAGAGATTTATTTTCTGAACTACAAACTCTATACCAGGAGAATTTTGCAAATGATAATTACATAAATCTTACTCCTACCCAAGGTTATGGAAACATAGTATCCAAAATCATACTTGTTAATGGGGCCTTGAGAATTGAAGAAGCATTAGGTAGGTCAACCCAATTCAAATCACTTAATTCATCAAATCTACTTTTAAAATGTAATAGGTATTGAGTCTCTGTAATCTACAGCCATACCACCCTGAACATGCCCAATCTCGTCTGAGTCTCAGTATTCTGGAGAAATGCATAGTGAATGGAGATGAAAAGAAAATAAGTCATGAATACAATAACTTTTAAAAAATGGGTGGGAACCTAGAGAGAACTTTGTGTGTCCTGGCTTTACACTGTCTAGAAAGCTAAAAACACTTACTTTCAGCAATGCAACTAGTTAGGGACAGGTTAGAAACTAGGATCCACATCTCCTTTTTGCCAACCCAGCTCTCTTTGGCGAGTCTTGGCAGGTCATAGAGTGTAGTACAAAATGACCTTGAGCAAAAGAGAGAGGCAGTCACTCCACTGTGCCTATTCAATGGTATGCTCTAAAGAGCTCACACTCAGAAGGTTACAAGAGTTCCCAAAGTCTGATGCAATTTGCCATTCCCTGGTGGCTCACCTGGTAAAGAATCCACCTGCAATGTGGAAGACCTGGGTTCAATCCCTGGGTGGGAAAGATCCCCTGGAGAAGGGAATGGCTATCCACTTCAGTATTCTCACCTGGAGAATTCCATGGATTGTATAGTCCATGGGGTCACAAAGAGTCGGACACGACTGAGCAACTTTCACTTCACATCACTCACTGTATGTGAATACCAATCCTTCTAGAAATAAACCTTAACTCATTGACTAACTCATTGACTAACTGACTAACTAATTGTCTTTTAACAAATCAATTCTATAACAGGAACAAAAATGTTGTAAGAAAAAAGTGCAGCTTTATTTTCACAAGGGTCTGAATTGGTCGCATCCTATTTTATTGGAGATGGAGTATAGTGTATTGACTAAATCTAGGCCTTGAGATGGTAAGGGTGAGGCTGAGGAGACCTATCCACTCACCTCTTGGTAACTCTACTTCTTTTTCTGTAAATTAGTGACAAAAATATAACAATAACTGGAAGCAAAGAATGATATTCTCTATGAAAAGTATTTAACCTAATGTTAGGTTTTTAACCTAATACCTAAATACCTTTATACCTAAATACCTAATACCTTGAACCTAATACCTAAAGAACTGAACCTAATGCCCCACAGTAAGCTCTCAATAAATGGAAAAACGTATAGTATTATCTTTATTACTCTCACCAATAATGGCAGCCGTGAGAGTAGTTGAAGTATCATAGTTCTGGAGAGTCCTGGTAAACAGAAAACCATCCAGAGATTTAACTCCATGTGCGCAGTTAAGATAACTCAAACTACGTAAACAAAGAACTCCCTATATTCCAAGAAAGAACCAGGTATTATGACCATTAAACTTAAATAATTCATTGTGTTCAAGTTTCTCTCTGCAGTTTATTTTACCCTTCTGTCTGAATCTGAAACATGATTAACCTTGTAGATTTAATGGATTTTTAAAGCAACTAAAAGTATTCAGACATATGTCTTCTACAATGTAAACATAAATGCAGCCAATGGCAGTTTGAAAAATTCTGTACTATTTGGGTAGCTAAGAATACTATCAATTTTTCACCAATTTTAATATTTAACTCAAAATTCAGGAATCATGAGGGTATACTGGGATGTTTGTAAAAGGGCTGAAATTCATTCAATGTTTTCATACTGTTTTTAAAATTTTCTAAATTGCAAGATCATGAAAAAGAGTGAAGTTTAGATAATAGTGAAGTATCAAATTCTCTTTCCTAATTTTGATAACTTTACTCTGATTAAGAAATATATTCTAAATTATTTAAGGGCAACAGTCATCACCCCTGCAACTGACTCCAAAAGAGATCAGAAAAAAAAAAAAATGTGTGCTCACAGAGAACAAGGTATAAATCAGGTTAACAAGGTAAAATGTTCACATGGGAAATTTATGTGAAGGGAACATAGACTCTGTATTCTTCTTACAGTTTTTCTTTAAGTCTGATTTAAGGTTTAAATAAAAAGCTAAACAAACAGAGAATTTGCACCAATGGTCTAGGTAGAATGTTACCAAGTAGACAAAAGGAAAAGAACTCAATGGAAGTAAAAGCAAATGTCAGGGACCAGGAGCATCTAGAAATATAAGTAGTGCAGAAATCCTTGAATAATGGGTCAGTGAAAGTTAAGATCAGAAAGAGAAAAACCCTAGGGTGGTGTTGTCTCATAGGAAGCTAATTTAGGATGAGATAAGCTGAGGAGTAAGAGAAGACGTTTTAGAAATATCACACTAGCAGAAGTTGAACCATTCAGGATGGAAGTCAGGAAAGTCAGTAATTACTGAAGTAGTGTAAAGGATGAATATTAGGCTCTGAATTAGAGTAGTAGTCTTATGGATAAAATAGCAAATATCATAAAATGTAGTAGTTGAGAGCACAGGCTCTGGTTTCAAATCCCAGTTTTTGCATTTCCTAGCTCTGTCATTTTTTAAAGTTATTATCCTCCCTGAGCTTTGGTTTTTCTCATCCACAAGATGACAAAATAGTAGATACTTCACAGAGGTATTAGGATTAACAAAAGGGATAAACACACATACAAAGCACTCATAAATTAAAAGGATGCACATAAAAATGTTATCATAGGCACTGTCAAGATCCACTGACTAATTAGTTGGGTTTCCATTCTGGGAGAATGGCAGTACCATTCTCCTGATAGTGCCATTTCTCAACATGTATTTTATAGGTTATTTAGCATCCTAGCCTCTACCCACTAGTTACCAGTAGTTGACCTCCAGTTATGAGAATCAAAATGTATCCAGATATTCTCAAATATCCCCTGGGGGAAAAGTCACCCCTTGTGAATAAGAACCAGTGACCTAGAGGATGAGTAAAGGAGGAGATGGGGCAAGTTTGGCATAAGACCCAAGCAACAGGCTCTTCCACTGAGATCAGCGTGTACAGTGTTGAGCTAGAGAAGTATTACTACCCAGAACATTCCTCCCATCTAAGCTACCCAGAATGACTCTCCTAAATAGTGCAGGGGTTAGGTGAATAACGGTCTTCCACTAGGAAACTGCAGCTATGGACAAAAATGGTGCTTTGCTAAGTTGCCATAGAAGTAACATTTTTAAAAGGATGTTCAAAAATATAGAAAATGAAGAAGGCAAAATATATACAAATAAATGCAGGCATGGAAAAAGAATGGTAGGGTATACAATGACATTTTAATTGTTATTTCTGGGTAATTTTGATTTTTTCACTACAGTATGCAGGATTCATTCATTAAACTAAGGAAGAAAATCTACAAGAGATGTCATTTTTAAGCTGCAAGAGAAATAGAACTTTAAGATATTGGACCATAAAGCATCTGTCTACAATGCAGGAGACCTGGGTTCGATCCCTGGGTTGGGAACATCCCCTGTAGAAGGAAATGGCAATCCACTCCAGTTCTATTGCCTGGAATATCCCATGGACAGAGAAGCCTGGTAGGCTACAGTCCATGGGGTCGCAAAGAGTCATCACAACTGAGCGACTTCACTTTCAAGCAACGTCACTTTCACACAGTGAAGTGAAATATAATTTCTTATGTTTCAGAGTATCACATACTAAAAAAGGGGTAGAGTCAGAATCGCATTTTAATGAATCTTAAGCCCCCAAAAGTTGACTCTCTGACCCATGACTGTTTCATTTGGAAAGATGAATTTAGTATAAAGCTTTGCTGCTTTATTTGTAATAGATTTAATTAACTGAAAAGTTTTATATAAAAATCAGTAGGCCCTAGTTGTAGATGTATCAGTGTTTATGACACAGTCCCTATCTTGTTATTTATTCTTAGTGGTGTCGCTATGGGGATCTTATATCAGATTGTCTAAACATTTGACAAATTTCTCAGAAGGTTGGGCTGACATTTCTCAGTATTTTGGAGAAAGATGAATAACTTTTCCTTTCTTTCCCAAAGGAACTAGAGAGCTAAAAGTCAGAACCTATTTTAAAAGAGACTGAACTACAAAGTAAAAATAACCCTAACCCTGCCTAAGCAAGTACTGGTTAATGGTAATAAAAACTAAGAGTTCTTAAATATTTGTATCAGTTCTTTCTCTGAATATTCTAACATTCTTACTGAAGAATGGGATTGTTGATCAGATATAGTTTAAAGTTTTAAGACTGCTCATCAGTAGTTATTTGACCTTGGGCAACCGATTTATTGTCCCCAAGTCTCACTTGCCCTATCTGTAATAAAGGAATGAAATTGTTTCCCATGATTAGGTTAGGACTTCCCTCGTGGCTCAGACAGTAAAGCATCTGCCTACAACACAGGAGATCTGGGTTTGATCCCTGGGTCTGGAAGATCCCCTGGAGAAGGAAATGGCAACCCTCTCCAGTACTCTTGCCTGGAAAATCCCATTGAATGAGGAACCTGGTAGGCTACAGTTCAGTTCAGTTCAGTCGCTCAATCATGTCTGACTCTTTGTGACTACATGAACTGCAGCACACCAGGACAATAAGTGGTCCATCACCAACTCCCAGAGTTTACCCAAACCATGTCCAGCGAGTCAGTGATGCTATCCAACCATCTCATCCTCTGTCATCCCCTTCTCCTCCTGCCCTCAATCTTTCCCAGCATCAGGGTCTTTTCAAATGAGTCAGCTCTTCGTATCAGGTGGCCAAAGTATTGGAGTTTCAGCTTCAAAATCAGTCCTTCCAATGAACACCCAGGCCTGATCTCCTTTAGGATGGACTGGTTGGTTCTCCTTGCAGTCCAAGGGACTCTCAAGAGTCTTTTCCAACACCACAGTTCAAAAGCATCAGTGCTTCGGTACTCAGCTTTCTTTGTAGTCCAACTCTCACATCCATACATGACCACTGGAAAAACCATAGCATTGACTAGACGGACCTTTGTTGACAAAGTAGTGTCTCTGCTTTTTAATATGCTATCTAGATTGGTCATACCTTTCCTTCCCTGGAGTAAGCATCTTTTAATTTCATGGCTGCAATCACCAGGCTACAGTTCATAGGGTCACAGAGTCAGACACAGCTGAGTGACTTCACATTCTGCCACCCATGATTAGGTTATTATGTGGATTAAATGAGATAAGTAAAGGACTCATGCCGTGCTGTGCTCAGTCACTATGTTGTGTCCAACTCTTTGTGACCCCATGGACTGTAACCCCCCAGCCTCCTCTGTCCATGGAGTTCTCCAGGAAAGAATACTGGAGTCAGTTGCCATACCTTCCTTCAGGGAGTCTTTCCAACCCAGGGATCAAAGGCAGGTCTCCTGCGTTGCAGGCAGATTCTTTATCATCTGAGCCACCAGGGAAGCCCAAGAATACTAGAGTGGGCAGCCTAGCCCTTCTTCAGGAGGTTTTCCCAACCCAGCAATGGAGCTGGGGTCACCTTCATGGTAGGCAGATTCTTTACCAGCTGAGGTGCCAAGGAAATCCAAAGGTCTCATAGACCTTAATAATTATTACTTTTCCCATTATTGTCACATCCAGGAAAAAAAAAAAAAAACTGCCTCTTAGGGCAAGGAACTATTACTAACAAAAAGGCTGTTGGAGAGAAGAATAGTCTGAAAATGAAGATGCCAGGGGGAGTATCAGCAACTCCTGAGGAGTGGCAGAACTCTCATGATAGCCAAAGAATCTATGTGAAACAGGACAAGAACTGATAATAAAGCCAACTGTCTTTGTCAGCAGTGAGCAAGCTTGTAGGTAATCTCTATCTTTTTCTTTTTCAAGCCTCATGATTCTGAAGGAGGCAATGTGAAGAAGAGGATATTATTGAGTCAATGATGCTCCTACAGGTATGAGATGCTTGTAGGAGCATCAGAATCTCTCAGTGACCTCCAGAGACTTAAATTACATACTCTTCTCTGCCACACAGTCTTCATATTTATGCCTATGATTCCAGCTTCACTCAACCTGAACCCCAAAGTTAATTCACCTTGTCTATACCAGAACTACCAACTTCAAATGCTTCATGCTTTGGAGTCTCTGTTCATCCTAGCTTGCCAGGCCCCAATCTCCTCAGTGCTTTCTAGGACGGACAAATATTGCTTTAGCTGGATTCATTTGCTCATTTGATAAATACTAAAACTCAGCATTCCGAAAACTAAGATCATGTCATCCAGTCCCATCACTTCATGGCAAATAGATGGGGAAATAATGGATACAGTGAGAGACTGTTTTGGGGGGCTCCAAAATCACTGCAGATGGTGACTGCAGCCATGAAATTAAAAGACACTCCGTGTAAGAAAAGCTATGACCAAGTTAGCATATTAAAAAGCAGAGACATTACTTTGTCAACAAAGGTCCATCTAGTCAAAGCTATGGTTTTTCCAATAGTCATGTATGGATGTGAGAGTTGGACTATAAAGAAAGTTGAGCACCAAAGAATTGATGCTTTTGAACCATGGTATTGGAGAAGACTCTTGAGAGTCCCTTGGACTGCAAGGAGATCCAACCAGTCCTTCCTAAAGGAATTTAGTCCTGAATATTCATTGGAAGGATTGATGTTGAAGCTGAGACTCCAATACTTTGGTCACCAGATGCAAAGAACTGAGTCATTTGAAAAAACCTTGATGCTGGAAAGATTGAGGGCAGGAGGAGAAGGGGATGACAGAGGATGAGATGGTTGGATGGCATCATCGACTCAATGGACATGAGTTTGAGTAAGCTCCAGGAGTTGGTGATGGACAGGAAAGTCTGGCATGGTTCAGCCCACGGGGTTGCAGAGTCGGACACGACTGAGTGACTGAACTGAACTGAATATCTAGAGGGAGTCAGAGTGTACTAGGTGTTTGGGGAAAAGCAACCATCAGTACATTTACAACATATTCTTTCTTTCAAAACTGATGGACTACCAGGGGAAAATAGACATTAAACAAGTCATTGTAAGTGTGCTTATCTGTCAGTGTGTAAGCATTGTTCATCTGTTTTTCTTTAGAGTAGCAGGGAAAGCATAGCTCTTGAAGTGGACATCAATGGAATCAAATGCTCTTGCATTTGAACTTAGCACGTGATATTACATTTCTCATCTTCAGTTTCCTAATTTTTAATGTGGATGAAAGAAAAAAAGACCTATTGCATGAGATTTGTGTAAACCTAAGTAAGACAGTGCAGGTGAGGAGCTGTGGTATAATGAAGATTTTGCCTGTTTTCCCCTGCTCCCCCTGTCAAGGGACAAAATTCTTGGGATTTCCAGAGTGATAGAAATGTCACTGTGGTGAGCCTCTAGAAAGCTTCAGGACAAAGCTGATCTCTAGAAAGGCTAACCACAAAGTTAGAAGTTGGAACTTTCTAAGGAGGAGATGGAGACTGGAGAATGAGTTCAATCACCTGGCTGATAGTTCAGTTAATCATGGCAACATAATAAATGCTCAATAAAAACTCTAAACACAGAGCTCAGTAGGGCTTCCTGGTTGATGAACACATTATATGCCAGGAGGCTAATGGATCATAATTTCACAAAGAGATGACACATAAGCTTTGTATTCCCTCTCAGACCTCATCCTATGTATCTCTTTATTTGACTGTTACTCCTGATTTGTAATCTCTGTAATGAGTAATCATTGTAATTATAGTAATTTTTTTAATTCTGTGAGTCATCTAGCAAATTATTGAACATGAAGTGGTTGTGGAAACCTTCAAAGCTATAGCTAGTAATTCCAAAGTATATGTGGCCTGGAAACCCCCAGATATGGCTAGTGTCTGAAGTAGAGCAGTCTTCTTGAGGGCCATGCCCTTTAGCTTGTGGGGTCTGAGCTAGCTTCAAGTGGTTTGTGCCAGAACTGAACAGTTATGCATCCAGTTGGGGCTGAAAAGGAATAGAGACTTAGACCAAGCCACACAGTTGGTCCTTACTAAATGTCAGTTACCTTATGACATCATTCCAGTTCATCAGTGTCCCCCTCCATCCCTATTTCCATTATCTTTTATCTGAAATAGCTGCTTGCAGAGTTCTCAAACAGAATGATACTGATAGGAAACGTGCTTAATGAGCGCTCTATCTTAGTGCATGAGCCAAGAAAGGGAAACCGATGGACAGAATGCTGAGAGACAGTGTATCTGAGTGTTTAGCTCTTTGTTTTTTTAATTTATTTATTTTAATTGGAGGATATGTGCTTTACAATATTGTGTTGGTTTCTGCCATATATCAACATGAATCAGCCATAGGAAGATATATGACCCCTCTATGTTGAACCTCCTTACCACCCCACCCCATTTCCCCTATCTAGGTTGTCACAGAGCATCAGGGATTTGAGTTCCATGCACCATACAGCAAATTTCCACTAACTAGATGAATGTTTAATTCTTAAAAGTGCCAAAAAGGAGCTTAGAGGCTAGAATGAACAGAACATTTTGTGACTTTTTAATTAACTGTTTAATGTAGAAAAAATCTGCAATGTCAACTGTATCCATCTTATAAATTCAACTATAGTCCTACAAATACTTCATATTGGCCTGTAACCAAAGTATGACTTTCCCAGAGCCAGTGTTAACTACAATGGCTAATATGCTCAGAGACAAATAAATCTTATGTACTGAAACCATGTATTTGTGGTTAACAGTTTAATCTTTTTAGGAGTCTTTTGGCATTGTTTATCTTCAACTCTGCCAATGTACGCATAGCCATCACTTCAAGGATTATTCTACTGCTGTTTCAGCAGGAGATGAACTGTAAATATATAAACGTCATTGTAAAGACTAAAATAAAATTGGGTTTGAATTTTTTAATCAATTTTATTTTGGAGATATCTTCAATCTCTACAAATCTTTTTGTAGAAATTATTTATCTCTACAAAATTTATATCTACATAATTTAGAGATTATCTCTACATAATTATTTTCTCTTGGGGTCTATTATGATTTAGAATATGTAAGGGTTAGAGTGGGAATTAGGGAATGTTAGTTCTCATGCTGATTCAGCTGTGAATCCCTGGATGACCTCACTCAAGCTCCTTTATTCCTCTGGTTGTCTCAGAAAGTGGAATAACTAATCACGACATGTCACGCTGGGACATTATAAGAATGAAGAACAGCTGACTTGAAGATAGCAATGGCTCATAAAATTAACGGATAACCCATATCAGTTCAGTTCAGTCACTCAGTCATGTCCGACTCTTTGCAACCACATGAATCACAGCACGCCAGGCCTCCATGTCCATCACCAACTCCCGGAATTCACTCAGACTCAACGTCCATTGAGTCAGTGATGCCATCCAGCCATCTCATTCTCTGTTGTCCCCTTCTCCTCCTGCCCCCAATCCCTCCCAGCATAAGAGTTTTTTCCAGTGAGTCAACGCTTCCCATGAGGTAGCCAAAGTACTGGAGTTTCAGCTTTAGCATCATTCCCTCCAAAGAAATCCCAGGGCTGATCTCCTTCAGAATGGACTGGTTGGATCTCCTTGCAGTCCAAGGGACTCACAACAGTCTTCTCCAACACCACAGTTCAAAAGCATCAATTCTTCAGCGCTCAGCTTTCTTCACAGTCCAACTCTCACATCCATACATGACCACTGGAAAAACCATAACCTTGACTAGACAGATCTTTGTTGCAAAGTAATGTCTCTGCTTTTGAATATGCCATCTAGGTTGGTCATAACTTTTCTTCCAAAGAGTAAGCGTCTTTTAATTTCATGGCTGCAGTCACATCTGCAGTGATTTTGGAGCCCAAAAAATTGAAGTCTGACACTGTTTCTACTGTTTCCCCATCTATTTCCCATGAAGTGATGGGACCAGATGCCATGATCTTCGTTTTCAATGTCGAGCTTTAAACCAACTTTTTCACTCTCCACTTTCACTTTCATCAAGAGGCTTTTTAGTTCCTCTTTACTTTCTGCCATAAGGGTGGTGTCATCTGCATTTCTGTGGTTATTGATATTTCTCCCAGCAATCTTGATTCCAGCTTGTGCTTCTTCCAGTCCAGCGTTTCTCACGATGTATTCTACATATAAGTTAATAAGCAGGGTGACCATATACAGCCTTGATGTACTCCTTTTCCTATTTGGAACCAGTCTGTTGTTCCATGTCCAGTTCTAACTGTTGCTTCCTGACCTGCATACAGATTTCTCAAGAGGCAGGTCAAGTGGTCTGGTATTCCCATCTCTTTCAGAATTGTCCAGAGTTTATTGTGATCCATACAGTTAAAGGCTTTGGCATAGTCAATAAAGCAGAAATAGATGTTTTTCTGGAACTCTCTTGCTTTTTCCATGATCCAGCGGATGTTGGCAATTTGATCTCTGGTTCCTCTGCCTTTTCTAAAACCAGTGTGAACATCTGGAATTTCATGGTTCACGTATTGCTAAACCCTGGCTTGGAGAATTTTGAGCATTACTTTACTAGCATGTGAGATGAGTGCAATTGTGCCATATATGTTACTTAAAAGATACTTCTGATTATAAGCATATAGTCTTCATTTCTCACCTGACCTTCTAACAAGTATAAATGTAGTGAGATTTAATATTTATTTCTTTAGCTTAGTCTGTGGTAGAGTTGCTGACAATAAAAACTCTTCACTGGCCAAGACAGATACAATGAATAAAATAAATATAAATAATCCAGGTAGTATTGGCTCTTTAACAATTGAAAATATACTTAATCCAGTACCTCTCCTTTCTTTTTCATGGCCTACTAACTTCAAGGGATTCCCCCAAGGACACCTAGCCCAAAATTTCTTTCAGGGTTTTATCATTCATCATCACCTCAGGATATAAAACCATTCTAAAACAATACCTTTATAGGCTGTAAACCTCTTCAACTCCAATTCACTCCCTTTCCACCTCAATCCCCATTTCCACAGATTCTGTTTTTGTAATGATCTCTAAACTCTCAAAATTCTGTGTCCTAAATTTATACCTACAGTTCACCCTTTACGCATGTCTCTGCCTAACCGGAGCCTGCCATCAGAAATTTCAGTTAAACAGTAAATGCTGAACAAACATTCTCAATACTCCATAACTTCCATTGTTTCTTCCAGTTCATTTGCCAGGCTGTATAATTTTACCATGTGGAAGATTTTCTATGGGTGTTATCAACAATAATAAATGCTGCTGAGAGGCTGACAGAGGGAAAAAAAAGGTGGCTCAGTTAAAGAATATACTTCCAATGCAGGAGACCTTGGTTTAGTCCCTGAGTTGGGAAGATCCTCTGGAGAAGTAAATGGCAACCCACTCCAGTATTCTTGCCTGGGAAATCCCATGGACAGAGGGGCCTGGCAGGCTACAGTCCATGGGGTCGCAAAGAGTTGGACACGACTGAGGGGCTAACACACGCAATAATCCTACAAAATTGATAGTATTATGTTCTTCATTTTACAGATCAGGAAACTGCAGCAAGCATAAGAAACTGGCCTGAGGTCCTGCAGAAAATAACAGTTTTAAAACACAGACTGATTCAGAGCCTCTATTATTAAATCTGTACTGCTGATTCTTTGATTAGGCAGTTATATTAACTATTTTTTTTTCCAGACAGAAATTTCAACAGAATGGAAATAGATAGAACCTTAAAGTAAAAGGAAAATACTGATCAACATTAGAGTTTTATGTCAATAAATTTCTTGTTGTGTGAAAGGAAATACATTAAAAGAAGAGCTTTTTTAGGCAGAAGTTAAGTCAGTAGAGAGAGATGGAAATTACAAGAAGACAATGAAGAGCTACTGGAATGAAGTTTTTTAAAAAATGAATACATGAGATGACGAACTCAGAGGAAAAAGGGAGTGGGATGTTGCTTATTCAGCACTTGCAAAAAGAGCATTTGTTTAATTCTGAGAGTAATAGGATGAGAAAAAGATTGGTTATAGTGGAAAATGTAAGGAGAAGTCCATTCAATGACAGATAACTAAAAGTATCAGGAAGCAAAGAGAGGCTCTATGGGATTAGAACGGACTTCAGTCAGTTTAGTGCAGTCCCACCACTCCTTCCAGAAACATTCCTCAGTTTTACTATGAAATCGGAAAAGCTCTAGGGTATTTTTGTTGTTCAGTAACTCAGTTGTGTCCAACTCATTGTGACCCCATAGACTGCAGCACACCAGGCTTCCCATCCATCACCATCTCCCAGAGCTTGCTCAAACTCATGTCCATTGAGTTGATGATGCCTTCCAACCATCTCATCCTCTGTCATCCCCTACTCCTCCTGCCTTCAATCTGCATCAGAGTCTTTTAAATGAGTCAGTTCTTCACATCAGGTGGCCAAAGTATCAGAGCTTCAGCTTCAGCATCAGTCCTTCCAGTGAATATCCAGGATTGATTTCCTTTAAGATTGACTGGTTGGATCTCCTTGCAGTCCAAGGGCCTCTCAAGACTCTTCTCCAACAACACAGTACAAAAGCATCAATTCTTTGGCTCTCACCCTTCTTTATTGTCCAACTCTCACATCCATATGTGACTACTGGAAAAACCAGAGCCTTGACTATGTGGACATTTGTCAGCAAAGTAATGTCTCTGCTTTTTAATATGCTATCTAGGTTGGTCATAGCTTTTCTTCCAAGGAGCAAGTGTCTTTTAATTTCATGGCTGCAGTCACCATCTGCAGTGACTTTGGAGCCCAAGAAAATAAAGTCTCTCACTGTTTCCATTGTTTCCCCATCTACTTGTCATGAAGTGTTGGAACTGGATACCGTGATCTTAGTTTTTTGAATGTTGTTTAAAGTCAGCTTTTTCACTCTGCTCTTTCACCTTCATCAAGAGGCTCTTTACTTCCTTTTCGCTTTCTACCATAGGCTAGTGTCATCTGCATATCTGAGGTTATTGATATTTCTCCCGGCAATCTTGATTCCAGCTTGTGCTTCATCCAGCCGGGCATTTCTCATGATGCACTCTGCATATAAGTTAAATAAGCGGGGTGACGATATACAGCCTTAATGTTCTCCTTTCCCAGTTTGGAGCCAGTCCATTGTTCTAGGTTCGGTTCTAATGTTGCTTATAGACATGCATACAGATTTCACAGGAGGCAGCTAAGGTGGTCTGGAATTTCCATCTCTTGAAGAATTTTCCAGAGTTTGTTGTGATCCACACAGTCAAAGAAGCAGAAGAAGATGTATTGGTGGAATTGTCTCGCTTTTTCTATGATCCAACAGATGTTGGCAATTTGATCTCTGGTTCCTCTGCCTGTTCTAAATGCAGCTTGAACATCTGGAAGTTCTTGGTTCATGTACTGTTAAAGCCTGGCTTAGAGAATTTTGAGCATTACTTTGCTAGCATGTGAGATGAGTGTAATTGTGCAGTAGTTTCAACATTTTTTGGCATTGCCTTTCTTTGGGATTAGAATGAAAACTGACCTTTTCCAGTCCTGTGACTACTACTGAGTTTTCTAAATTTGCTGGTATGTTGAGTGCAGCACTTTCACAGAGTCATCTTTTAGGATTTGATATAGCTCAACTAGATTTCCATCACCTCCACTAGTTTTGTTCATAATGGTGCATCCTATAGCCCACCTGACTTCGCACTCCAGGATGTCTGGCTCTAGGTGAGTGATCACACCATTGTGGTTCTGGGTATTTCACACTTCTCAAATATTGATAACATTTATTTTATGATCAAAGATCCTTGAGGTAAACCAAATGAAGATAACTTATATACAATTTATAAGAATAAAATGTAGAATCAGCAATAAATACTGAAAAATATATCTATGAACTCACCCACACAGCAATTCATTTCTATATTAAAAGGCAGAGTCATTAAGTTTAGTTAACACAATCACTTTGACTTTCACTTGCGTGCTCAGTCGTGTCTGACTCTTGCTACCCCATCGTCTGTTGCCCACCAGGCTCCTCTGTTCATGGAATTTTCCAGGCAAGAATACTGGAATAGGTTGCCATTTCCTACTTCAGGCGATCTTCCCAACCCAGAGATCAAATCCATATCTCTTTTTCTCCTGCGTTGGCAGGTGGATTCTTTACCACTGTGCCACCTGGGAAGCCTGACTTTTACTTAGAAACTTATTTATCTAAATCCTATCAGTTCAGTTCAGTTCAGTCGCGCAGTCATGTCCGACTCTTTGCGACCCCATGAATCGCAGCACGCCAGGCCTCCCTGTCCATCACCAACTCCCGGAGTTCACTCAGACTCACGTCCATTGAGTCTGTGATGCCATCCAGCCATCTCATCCTCGGTCGTCCCTTTCTCCTCCTGCCCCCAATCCCTCCCAGCATCAGGGTCTTTTCCAATGAGTCAACTCTTCGCATAAGGTGCCCAAAGTACTGGAGCTTCACTGGACCACATATTATTAATACTTGGAATTATTTTACTTCATTATTGTTGCTGCCCTTCAGTCACTAATTCATGTCTGAATCTTTGCAGCCCCATGGACTTCAGCATGCCAGACTCCTCTTTGCTCCACACTCTCCCAGAGTTTGCTCAAATTTATGTCCACTGAGTTGGTGATGCTATCTAACCATTTCATTTTCTGCCTTCTTCTTCTTTTACCTTCAATCTTTCCCAACATCAGGGTCTTTTCCAATGAGTTGGGTCATTGCATCAGGTGGCCAACATATTGGGCTTCAGCTCCTGTATCAGTTTTTCCAATGAATATTCAGGGTTGATTTCCTTTACGATTGATTGGTTTGATCTCCCTGCAGTCCGAGAGACCCTCAAGTGTCTTCTACAGCACAATTTGAAAGCATCAATTCTCTGGCACTGAAGCCTTCTTTTTTTGACTTTAGGTTACTGTAATTTTAGATTATCTAGTAAAGCAAATCCAATAAACTCAGATTTCTAAATGTCTTTTGACACTTTTCTGTGTTTAAACAATGTATTTCTTTGATGAGTTTCATAGATGGAAATTCATTTCTCCCATTCAACAAGCTTTGTAATACAACATGGCAATTCTTTCAGTCTTTGAAGCTACATATTGTCTTGCATAATGCTGTCATTTCAGGAAATCATGTAGGTGTATATAAGATCCTCAAGGACAGTCTTCAAAGCCAAATAAAAGATTCAATTTTAATTGAATTTTTTTTCGGCTGTTATGAAAATCATGTCTGTTAAACTTTAGTCCTGGCCCATAGCCAAGAAAAAATTAATCATTGACTTACTCCAATATCATTCGTAAATGACAAGAGAAGGCTGTTGTTGTCTTTCTTATTTACCAACAATCTAGCATTTCCTAGCATATGCAATCAAAATACATGTTTTAAAAAATGCAACACAAATATAACCAAATGCTTATGGAAGTGGCTCAGGCACTTAAACCACAGTACATAAATACAGAGAAAAGCTAAAAAGTCAGAAAGAAAACATCTTTCCCACTTACTTTCAGATGAACTCTTGAGGAACTCTGTGTAGCCTTTCAAAATTTAATGAGTTTAAAGAATGTGTTGATCTGGTAGCTGGATTGAATCCTGGCCCAGTGCATGAAATTCACCTGACAGAAGATGAAAAACACTCCCAAGCCGAGCCAATGGTGAGGATTACCAAATTCCCTCCGTTGAAAACTATAGTTTTGAATTTCACAATTGGAAATTGATCTTTTAAAAGCTTAGATTATTTTTAATAGTTTTTGAAAAGTCTGCTCAATATATTTGAATTGGGTGAGCCTTTGAAAGATAAGACAGATACAGTAACAAAGATATTAGTGATATCATATTTAGTTGAATTAAATCTCTCCATGTACCAGCCTTTTTCATGATATCTCTACAGTGTTCTGTTTATACAGTATCTCTCAGTAAACTAACAATGATTGCATGTTTCTCAATTATAATTAAGAAATTTGTCAACGTAATTATGAATATTTATACCCAAGCAATTGTTTTAGTTCATTTTGTCAAGATATAAGACATATTTTGCTTGCATTTGTGAATTACTTGTGGGAAAAAAAGGCATGCAAGAAGCCTATGGTTTGTGTTTGTGATGTAGTCGATTCTTGTTTTTCACAGCATTTCTCTTCTATGAAGTTACCACAAAAACTGAATTAGTGAATTCTGAACCTTTGCAACTAGGAAAATAAAGTTAGGTTGCTGAAATCTCCAGTTACAACAATTCCATCAACTGATCAATACATAAACTCATTTTATGTACATTTCTGTTTAAAGACCCCATATTTAATACATGTTTTTGATTCATTAATGTTGTACTCATGGCCAACAACACTATAACTTGTGTCTCAACAAAGCTACCTAACTAACATATTTTCTCTGTAAGGCACATTACGGCTTTCTTGCCGTTAATAACACTAGACAGCACCTCAGTACTATGTTTTCATGCCATTTTAAGGAGCAGAATCACCAACGAAAAGCACAAAAATAAGGAAATCACAGCACAAAATAGATAGCCAAAAGGACATTTGTTTACAGTTTAAGAGCTGAAACTACCTCATTTCACCACAGCTGAGAACATACCTATCAGGCAGCTCACATTTTTTGCCACTTTGGACATGTGCATGTCCCCGGAGACTACGAAAGCCTCACAAATATTGGTTTGAAGACTGCAAACAAACTTTAGGAAAAGGCAATGGCACCCCACTCCAGTACTCTTGCCTGGAAAACCCCATGGACGGAGGAGCCTGGTGGACTACAGTTCATGGGGTTGCGAAGAGTCGGACATGACTGAGTGACTTCACTTTCACTTTTTACTTTCATGCATTGGAGAAGGCAATGGCAACCCACTCCAGTGTTCTTGCCTGGAGAATCCCAGGGACGGTGGAGCCTGGTGGGCTGCTGTCCATGCGGTTGCACAGAATCAGACACCACTGAAGCAACTTAGCAGCAGCAGCAGCAACAAACTTTAATGAGTAGACAAATTTGCAAACACGGAACTCATGAATAATGAGGACAGACTGTATTTCTTAAATTGTATCTTGAATATTAAATATAGAAATTCAATAATGTCACAGTGTATAATTTGGAAGAGAAAAAGTCTGTCTTTTTTCTCATCTCTGGAGATAGTATGTATAGTACTAGATTAATTTTGCTACTTTAAAAAATTATTTTAGTACATTCAATTTGTTTATAGAGCCATTCTAAAAATGTACAATTTTTCCTTTTTTTAAATAAAGTATAATAAAACAAAAAAATTCCCAAAACAGAATACTTGACATTTATAATTCAAAATCAAATTAGCAGAATATTAGATACTTACAAAATTAAATTGTATCTTGAATATTAGAATATAGAAATTCAATAATGTCACAGTGTATAATTTGGAAGAGAAAAAGTCTGTCTTTTTTCTCATCTCTGGAGATAGTATGTATAGTACTAGATTAATTTTGCTACTTTAAAAAATTATTTTAGTACATTCAATTTGTTTATAGAGCCATTCTAAAAATGTACAATTTTTCCTTTTTTTTAAATAAAGTATAATAAAACAAAAAAATTCCCAAAACAGAATACTTGACATTTATAATTCAAAATCAAATTAGCAGAATATTAGATATTTACAAAACTCCATCTTTTAGAAATATTTATAAAGTTACATGCAATTTTGTAGAGCTGACATAAAAGAATGGCTCAAAAATGGGAGAATTTTCCTTCATTCCTAAAAAAAGAATATGTCCAACAGAAGTTGTGGAGATTCTTGAGTACATGAAGTTTTCAGTTTTAGTAGCAAAGCCTGTCTTTGTGCATCTAAGAACTACACACATGAGGAGCTCCTTACAACACTGGGATAGACTGACCTGTGTTCCCCTTTTTCCAATAGTGGTGTAGTAACATTGACCTTTGACCTCACCCAGCACAGTACATAGTTTGTGAGTGTTGGTTAGAGTACTCACTTTGGTGGGTAACTGCTTTATAATATTGTATTGGTTTCTGCCATACATCAACATGAATCAGCCATAAGTATACATTTGTCCCCTCCCTCTTATAAATTAAAACCAAAAAAAGATACTTTGATTCAGATCCTCAGGACTTCAGTAACTGAGCCTTTGCAGAACCATGACTGTAATTGTCACCTGCCTCATTCTTTACAAGTCATTTATGCTTTAGAAAACATGGCCAACACACTCAGGTGCCACAGGCCTATCCACTGGACAAGCTGAGGAGGGTCACAGTTTCTATTACCACCTTTAAGATTATTCAAAGTGTAACATCACCAGTTATCACTGCATAAAACTAGCAAGGCATCAAGTAAGCCACCATAGAAGTGAGAATAGTGACAATGACAAGGAGCAAGGAGAGTATAAAGGAAAGACATATCCATCTGGATGCAGAGCTCCAAAGAAGAGCAAGGAGAGATAAGAAAGCCTTCCTAAGTGACCATTGCAAAGAAATAGAGGAAAACAAAAGAATGGGAAAGAATAGAGATTTCTTCAAGAAAATTAGAGATACCACGGGAACACTTCATGCAAAGATGGGCACAATAAAGGATAGAAATGATATGGATCTAACCAAAGCAGAAATATTAAGAAGGGGTGGCAAGAATACACAGAAGAACTATTCAAAAAGATCTTCATGAGCCAGATAACCAGGATGGTGTAATCACTCAGCTAGAGCCAGACATCCCTGGAGTGCAAAGTCAGGTGGGCCTTAGGAAGCCTCACTATGAAAAAGCTAGTGGAGGTGATGGAAATCCAGCTGAGCTATTTCAAATCATAAAAGATGATGCTGTGAAAGTGCTGCACTCAACATACCAGCAAATTTAGAAAACTCAGT
Organism: Aepyceros melampus; assembly: GCA_006408695.1. Classification (NCBI taxonomy): domain Eukaryota; kingdom Metazoa; phylum Chordata; class Mammalia; order Artiodactyla; family Bovidae; genus Aepyceros; species Aepyceros melampus. The sequence continues at coordinate 195,782 of SJXQ01000360.1, forward strand.
AGTAGTCACAGGACTGGAAAAGGTCAGTTTTCATTCTAATCCCAAAGAAAGGCAATGCCAAAAAATGTTGAAACTACTGCACAGTTGCACTCATCTCACATGCTAGCAAAGTAATGCTCAAAATTCTCCAAGTCAGGCTTTAACATTACATGAACCAAGAACTTCTAGATGTTCAAGCTGCATTTAGAACAGGCAGAGGAACCAGAGATCAAATTGCCAACATCTGTTGGATCATAGAAAAAGCGAGACAATTCCACCAAAACTTCTTCTGCTTTATTGACTGTGCTAAATTCTTTGACTGCGTGGATCACAACAAACTCTGGAAAATTCTTCAAGAGATGGAAATTCCAGACCACCTTAGCTGCCTCCTGTGAAATCTGTATGCAAGTCCATAAGCAACATTAGAACGGGACCTAGAACAATGGACTGGCTCCAAACTGGGAAAGGAGAACATTAAGGCTGTATATCGTCACCCCGCTTATTTAACTTATATGCAGAGTGCATCATGAGAAATGCCCGGCTGGATGAAGCACAAGCTGGAATCAAGATTGCCGGGAGAAATATCAATAACCTCAGATATGCAGATGACACTAGCCTTATGGTAGAAAGCGAAAAGGAAGTAAAGAGCCTCTTGATGAAGGTGAAAGAGCAGAGTGAAAAAGCTGACTTTAAACAACATTCAAAAAACTAAGATCACGGTATCCAGTTCCAACACTTCATGACAAGTAGATGGGGAAACAATGGAAACAGTGAGAGACTTTACTTTCTTGGGCTCCAGAGTCACTGCAGATGGTGACTGCAGCCATGAAATTAAAGACACTTGCACCTTGGAAGAAAAGCTATGACCAACCTAGACAGCATTTTATAAAGCAGAGACATTACTTTGCTGACAAAGGTCCACATAGTCAAAGCTCTGGTTTTTCCAGTAGTCACATACGGATGTGAGAGTTGGACAATAAAGAAGGGTGAGAGCCAAAGAATTGATGCTTTTGTACTGTGTTGTTGGAGAAGAGTCTTGAGAGTCCCTTGAACTGCAAGGAGATCCAACCAGTCAATCTTAAAGGAAATCAATCCTGGATATTCACTGGAAGGACTGATGCTGAAGCTGAAGCTCCAATACTTTGGCCACCTGAGGTGAAGAACTGACTCATTTAAAAGACCCCGATGCTGAGAAAGATTGAAGACAGGAGTAGGGGATGACAGAGGATGAGATGGTTGGATGGCATCATCAACTCAATGGACATGAGTTTGAGCAAGCTCTGGGAGATGGTGATGGATTGGGAAGCCTGGCATGCTGCAGTCCATGGGGTCACAAAGCATTGGACACAACTCAGCCACTGAACTGACTGACTGACTGAAGAGTGCAACCCAGTTCCAACTTGGTGTGTTCTCACTAACAAACTGGACTGAAGGGACAGATGCAAGTCTTGGTCAGCCTGTGCTCAGATGGGAATGCATTTGGCTATGCAACTTTAGGCAGAGTTACTACCTACTCTGCGCCTGGGTACAGTGTGCCATATAAACTATGTGGACTTCTTGCAATAATGGACTTAGAATTCTAAGTAGTGAATTGAAATACCAGACCTACTAACTACTATATGAACAAGCTGACTTGTGTAATGTTTTGGAGATTATAAATGATTCCAGTTTTTTGAAACACGCAATCACATATCTCCTTTCAAGAAAATAGTTTTGTCTTTATTATTGCTACCTCTCATTTTCTCAGTGCTCTTTAGCAATTAGGTTTTTAACACTTCTGCATTCTCCAATTTTTGATATTATCATAAAATAAAAATTAGAACATAAAGTATAAAATTGAATGTTCTACTTTCAACACAACAACAAAAGACTAGTCTTTTACCCCAACATTGCATTCTACTTCAATCTGTACCAGCAGGGAAGCCCTGTATTCTACTTCAATCTGTATGTTCCACTTTCCCCATTCTTAGAGATACAAATGGGGTTAGAAACTTTAAAATATGACAGATTACACAGAGCAAAGTGGCGGGTGCTGTAGCATTTGGAAACTGAGTCCATGATTTCAGGAAAATGACTAGTTGAAAGGGTCAGTCTGATCTGTGTTTCTAGCTGATGAGGACATCCTCTGAGGAAATGCCAAGTTCTCTTCAGGCTCACTGACTGTGGTTGCTTCTGGAGAGAAATTTCATCAGAGAGAATACTTCTAGCAAATATTCCCAAGTTCAAGTATGGGACTTACTTGGGAAGAGGTCTCACGGATTGGTGGCTGAATGCTTTGTGTCCTGTTGGCTAGTGTTTATGCTTTACCATTTCCAACTCAGAATGGCCTCACTGGAGACCACGGTCCACACACATACTTTCAAAGACAGCTGGAAGTTTCTTTAAGATCTTTGATGACTGGAACACAGCCACAAAATGTCTGAATCTATTTCCTTCAATTTGAATGTCATAGTTCAAATCAAAACTTTTTAAATTTTTTGTTGTATATAACACTAACCTGTAATATTTATCAAAATAGTTATAAGGGCTCATTCCTTCTCTGACCCTGTGAAACTACTGTCTCTATTTGCATATTGGCATGCTGAAGCATAATTGACAGCAAAGGCCTTACAGACTCAGCTCACTTTATCTACTAAAAGCGTGCTTTATCTGTATCCTTAAAGAAGTATAAAGTCATACGAACAAGTTGCAATTGTCCTATGTATTTGAAGCTGTGGGAAGAAATTTTTCTCACACTCGATTTGACATTAGGTGCTCTTTCTAAGACAAAAACTCAGACAGTTTGCCCAAGGCTCTCAAAACACAACATAACTCCTCCTGCTGATGACTGCTTACTTATTTTTATTACACTTAATAGTACTTGACATTATAATCTGACTATCTATCTCTAACCTTACACTTACAAGTCTTTTTCTTACTTTATCCAAGCAAGTATAATATACAGGTTTAGAATTTGCTTATGGCTATAAAATCTACTATTACAATGTGTCTCAAATGCTGAATCTTTCAGAGAAAGAGAGAAAAATTAGACTTTGAGAAAGTGAAAGCTTTTCATTTGTCCTTATACAACTGAACTATTATCTTCCTTAGGGAATAGAACTTGCTAGTGAAAGTTCTAATTATAGCCTTGATCTTTATTTAGTTATTTAATGGATTACAAAGAAGGCATATAAGACCAAGCCACTTGCTTGGTATAAAATATTATACCACCTCAAAATTTTCAGATACTTATTTCTGAGAATGTTTAGAAACTGATATTACACCCAAAATGAAACAACCATCTTCCACTGTAACATAAGAATAATTTGACAAGCTTGTTTCGACAAAGTAAAATGTCAAGCTGACCTTCCACTGGGATCTGTGACTCTAAGAGAAAAAGAGAAATAGAATTGGCTTGCGTTGTAACTTACAAAGTCTAGGCAGTATAAGAAGGGCATTCTCTGGAATGAGTTTGGTATGAACTATTCAGAAACATTTGAAAATGCTTGTCACAGCTACTCCAAATATAGCCTAAAATGCTTATTTAATGTCTTGTTCACTTTATGACATCTAACCTGATAATTATCTTGAGACAATTTCTCCAGCTGGAGAGTCATTTATTTTGAAAATGACTTAACAGCTGGCTTTCATTAGAATTCTACTTCAACCTAAAAGGCACTACATATTTTTTTTACATGGTGATCAAAAGTGATACCATGGTGATTCCCATCTGAGATCTGCCAGAATAGTGATAGATTTTTATGTCCATAATGCAGCTTATGGAGCTTTCAGTCATAAAAGAGAGTCTAAGTAAATCCTGCTGCTGCTGCTGCTAAGTTGCTTCAGTCATGTCCGACTCTGACCCCCACCAGGCTCCCCTGTCCCTGAGATTCTCCAGGCAAGAACACTGGAGTGGGTTGCATTTCCTTCTCCAATGCATGCAAGTGAAAGTGAAGTCAGTCGTGTCTAACCTTCAGCGACCCCATGGACTGCAGCCTTCCAGGCTCCTCTATCCATGGGATTTTCCAGGCAAGAGTACTGGAGTGGGGTGCCATTGCCTTCTCTGGGAAGTAAATCCTAGACACTACAAATAATTTTTTCATCATCTGGGATTTTTATAGACATGTTTGCTGATTGATCATACTGTGTTGCAACTTTAAATTATCTTGTATATATATTTATTCTAATACATTTCAATATCTTATGTAAATAATATAAATCTTTTCTTTTCTACAGATACATTTATCATGATAGAAATTTTATACAATCGTTATAGCTCTCAAAAAAGCAAAGCCATTGAAAATAACATCCAATTGGCATACACAGTTTAGAAAAATTATTCTCCCATGTTTCACAGTTAATGCAGAAAGGACAAACTAACTCATCAGCTTTGTGATGTTTTAAAACTCAACAAATCTGATTCACTCCGTCTCTGTATAATTAAAACATAATTATACTCTCCACAGAAGAACTTCATATATGTGGCTTTTAGAAACTCATGAAAGTGGTAGAAAGAAACTATCCAAATATTTCTCATTGGAGAATCTACATAAGAGTCTTTCATGGTAAAAAAATTTTTACATTTAGCCAAATATAGTGGGTATAGCCAAAGAATGAAAAGAGGCAAAAATCAGGGAAACCATCTCGGGCTAGTCCCTAGATTGCTGATTTTCTATTCAAGAAGGTATTTTGTAATGTGTTCTTAAACCCTAAGAGATAGAAGACTCAAGCTGGCCTTGAACTGCAGCACTTGGTTATATAGTTCCTACAATCTACAAAGCCATCATAACATAAACATGAGAGTGGAAAAATATTTGATACATTCTAGTGAAGTGGGTGAACTTAGAGCCTGTTATACAGAGTGCAGTTAAGTCATAAAGAGTAAAACAAACTTTGTGTATTAACACATATATATGGAATCTAGAAAAATGGTACTGAGGAACTATTTGCAGGGCAGGAATAGAGACACAGACATAGAGAGCCAACTTGTGAACAGAGCAGGGGAAGGAGAGGGTGGGACAAACTGAGCGAGAAGCATGGAAACAGATACCTTATCATATGTAAAATAGGTAGCTGTTGGGAAGTTGCTGTATAACACAGGGAGCTCAGCTCAGTACTCTGTGACAACCTAGATGGGTGTGATGAGGTGGGCTGGGGCAATGAATCCTCCAATTAAAAGTAAATCTAAAAAATTCTTTAAGGAAAAAAAAATTGGTATAAATCCATGAATTGTAACATAGGTACATTGTGTTTGTCCTTGTTCCTTGTCTCCATTAGTGGTTTTCAACAAGAAAGATTGAAAACACCTACTCCTTCCAGCTCTTCATTGCTTTCAACCCATTTATGGACAGAGCCAGTGCTCATGGACTTTTACCAAACCAGGAACACTGTTTTCTGAACTTACTCTTTTACTATGTTTGATATAGTTGGAATCTGTTTTTCCTCAAAGGTTATTTAACAGATCCACCAAGTCACAAGCAAAACACCAACTTCTGACTGAGTTTCTGCTCTTGGATTTTGGCTTCTATTCCAATCTTTCATCACGGGACAATTGGGAGAGTGTACCTCTGAACACTGAAAAAAAAAACCAAAACCATAAAAATTTTAATAGACACCATTGCCTTCTATCAAATTCTAAGTTTAAGAATCATAGAAATAACTTTGACAATGAGATAAAACAGCAAAACCAGTCATGTGTACAAGAATTTGAAATATGTACATAGATTTTATATTATATCACATGATAACTATGAAGAACACATATTGTGAGAAAAGTTTCCAGCAGAGGATGAATCCGTAGGACTTGACTGCATCTCAACATAATAGGAAGATAAATTATAGACTAAAGAGAACATAGAACTGAATGGAATCCATTTGGCTCATTTTAAATGCTTTCTTCCTCTTAATATATTATCTTCCAAATTGGAAATAAAAATCTCTTTAAAATTTGCTAAAATTTAGCTTCGGATGAGGCCTACTTATTTCAGAAATGCCCCAGCTTTTAGCCAAAGATGTCTATTTGCACTTTTCATCTGATTGTTCCATGTATACATTGGTCAAGTAAGTAAAGAAAAAAGATACTCTGAAATACATTTTCAAAAAAATAGCATGATTCATTAGTATACTTGCAGCTTTTTAGGATTTCTTGTTATGTAAGGACTTGCTGCATTTCTGAAGCTAATGTCCTTTAACTGGTTAAAAAAAAAAAAAAACTTCTATTGTCCTTTAACTGGTAAAAACTTCTATTGGGAGTCTCTCAATCTGTTTTCCAAGTTTTACAGATGAGGGATGGAAGACATAGAGAAATTAAATAACTTCCCAAGTGTCATAAAGCTCATTCAGTGGTTGAGCCAGGATTTGAACTGAGGCTGAACTGAAATGTTTTGTTTCCATGAATATGGGCCCATCAGCATAAGTATCTAGATTTCAACATCTGGATTATATGTGGAGCAAATTCAAAAACAGATTAACGACTCTTAACGGCATTACTAAAGATCACTTTATTCTTTGGCAATTTTTTCCATGTGATTAATTAAAAAAAAAAACCTCATACAACACAGCTTGGGTGGTAAAGTAGAAAATTTCAAGATCACAGTAATTATTTTCTTAACATTCTCCTTCCCTAGTCTCTTTTTTTCCTTCAATTTAGCTTTTAATTAACACCAAAGCTGGCTGTTTAAGACATATCTTGATCATGCCATTCCCTTTTTAAGACTTCCCATTTCTCCTTGCTTCAAACATGATGAAATTTAAAAATTCATCTTGGGCAATAATGCCTTCATAAGCCTTGGTCTTAAATCAAACTCCCCATGACTTTTTCTTTGTTCATTTTCTCCTCTCTGCCAAAAACCCCATTAACCATCTTACTCCTGTTTTCCCCATTCTGTCCTCACACTTCTTTCTGATTTGCATAAATATACTCTCAATCTCTATCCCTGTCTCTCTGTATCTTGTTTTCCTCTCTTTGTCTCTCTCTTTCTCTTTCTCCTCTCTCTCTGTCTCACTCATTAATACCTTAATTAATTATTTTACAACTTTCCATCTGCATTCCATGGCACTGTAAGTCTCCCTTTGTTACAGTATATCATCTTCTTTTGAAGCTATTTATTTATGAAATTTACCCCTTTCACTGAGATGACAGCCCTGAAGTCTAGGGCTGGATTATCTGTCTACCAACTAGGGCTTGGTGTATATTAATAGAAAATGCTTAATCAGTGTAGTTGCATTAAACTAAACTGACCAGTCGAACTGAAACAATTTTATTCCAAGTACATGAGAGAATTAGAGACCATGCACAGCTCTGATGCTTGAACTGTTTCTACTAGAAATGGGTTTCATTTCATTCCTTTGCATCTTGCACAATGCTTTTCAGTGCACCATAAATGTAGTATCTGATTTATTTTGAGCAATTAAGCATATCTCTCAGATCTAGCCAATATCTACAGCAAAGTCAAGAATAAACCCAGTTTTTTTGAGAGGCCATGACATGGAGTTCACTTTGAGGCCAGTCTACTGTGGTTTGCCTTCTTACTCACTTACGACCTGTGTGACCTTGAGGGAGTTAACCAAGTGCCTTATTTTCTTCATCTATAGGATGAAAATTACATGAGTCCTAATTTAAAGGAATTATTGGGAGAATTAAATAAGCTTATGCATGCAAAGTTCTTAAAAATGTTCCTGGAATATAATGAGATTGGCAAAAGGGTTAGCTAAGATTATTGTTTGCTGTGATTTCCACTTTTTTATACCTAACTCTGTACCCCTTTGTGTCTACTGCAAGACACTCTCAAGAAAATAGTTGCTTTACCATACAAGGAAATGCCAGAGTAGTCAGAATCATCCACATACGGTGCTTTTATTCCTTAAATTTGAAAGAAAACCTCAAGCATATATTCTTGAATTCCCTCAGTGTCCTAGAACGCATTTTATTTTCTTTGCTTCCTCTAGTTTTGTTTATTGTAATACTTTTCCAGTGCAAAAAACACTATAATCTAAAAAAGTAAAAACATATCTGACTTCATACATGAAACTCCTGTTTCTCTAAATCAAAATCTGTTTTATATGAGCTAAATAAATATGCAAAATAATTCAAATGGTAGGCATTTAATGGTGTCATATTTAACGCACAATACCAACTTAGTTTATCATGAAAATATAGTAGCAACATTTCATTTCCATCAATGTTATTGTTTCCTTGTAATAAAGTCTTAAACTACTGAACTTTAAACTTTCCACATCTTGAATTTCTAACACATTTTTAACAGAAGCAGAAGCTAACCTATATTTCTTTCTCACCTCACTGTTGCTTGTTTGAACTTTTTCTAATTTTCTTTCATTTCCTGACTGGATTGCCTTTCTTTTCTGGTGCAATAGGATTTCATTATAGTTTTTGGATGGCTACTTATGACATAGAACCAAACCCAAAAAGATTCATCACGTATCCAAATAAATCTGACTTTCTCAACTTTTACTCTTAGCTTCTGCATAGAAGACAGCTGTGGATTTCTTTCTTATTTGCAAGCACTCAATATAAGTTGAGACTGTAGATTCTAAGAGTAGGGTATGTGAGCTATTTGTGCTAATATGGTTTTTCTTTTTTAAATGTCTTTATTTAAAACACATTTACTTCTATCTCTTTCAGACTGTACTAGTGTTTTAAATTTTATGGCATTAATTCATCTATTTGTCAAACCTGCTGACTCTTCCTCATGGTGATTTTCTTGTGGGGTTTGCAGTCTGTTAGAGTGAACTTATTATTAGCTTGGTTTTTAAAATCATGTTGGAGTTACAAAACGCCCTTTGCTTTGAAATGATGGTTCACAGATTTTTGCTTTTGCTTGAGACACAGGAGAGTCAGTGATTTTGGACTAGGTTTTAAGGTTAATTTCTTAAATCTTGTTACCTGCACCCCCTAGGTAGTACAATTTAGATCTTGCATCAGCAATGATTCAGACTTAATATTTAATTTCTCATAGTGCTTCAAATACAAGTCCCAAATAAATGGCAAGTTTGTTTACATTTTCCCCAGTTATTGTTTGAATTTTTCTAGGCTATTAAACTACAAGTCATTAGAGATTCTGTGTTTTATATAAGACTCTTGGATGAAGCTTCCCTTTTTATTGACATTTGCAATGCCAATGAAATGACCATTTCTCTAGTCTCCTTTTTATTAAAACCTGTCTCCAGTTAAGAGCGCCTATGTCCTTTCTGAAAGACAAAGTGAGATAACTTGGTATCAGCTTTCTGTGAACTCTCTCACTTTGATTCCTTTCTTTCATGTTCTTATAACACCTGGTGGTTTCTGTCTTTAACGTCAATTGTAATGTATCATCCAATATTTTAGATTATTTTTAGTTGACTCTCATAAGCTTATCCCATCATGGGGCCAGAAGTCTCATTGCTATGTGTTGCAATTCTGTAGACTTCCTAGCCATCTGTTGGTACTCTCTCTTAGAGTTGAGGGTGCCCTCTATCCTCTCCTGCTGTACCTTGTTCAGCTGCTTGAATCATGTCTCATTTTCTGCCATGATAAAATTTTATACCTTGACACCAGAGGGATTCCAGACCAATGCATGGGCTTTATTATAGCTCAACCACTGAATAAAATATCTATCCAAACCTCTTCCACTTGGTCAAATCTTATGGATTTGACAATTGTTTGTCTATAATAGCCAGAAAAAAATTATATTACCAATACCTCAAGATAAGATGGCCATAGCATCAAAAGAACCACAGCAAAGACATTGAGAAGAGCTAACATGAAAGCGATTTGTAGAAGAAAGAGGCAGCACACCTAGGGGAGAGCATCATGATGTCAGTGCTTCCACTGTAGATGGAGAGGAGGTGGAGCAACTTCCTCATCAGAAAAGAAATTCTCAGAAATGACCATGAATGACTGCAAGACAAAACTGTAAAACTTATTTATATCTAACATGATAGGCACATCACCCAGTGATAGCTTTGTGATCTGATTATTTTCAACATTCCTCCAAAGATCAAACAAACAATCAGAAAAATCAAGGAAAACCTAACCAGTTATGGCTCTTCATAGGTCTGATATCAAATATGAAAAGAAAAGTCAATAACATTCAGTATTAGCCTGTAACATATTATTGTGAAAATATAATTTTTTTTGATTGACTACTTAGAGGTGAGATATTACAGAGAATATCACTAGATATGGACATCTATATTATCGTTGATCTATCTGAAATATTAAGGTCCCAAGAGCAAAGCTAAGAGTGCATTCTTGACAAAGGAATGGTGTTGGTGGTGGTGGTTTAGTTGCTAAGTTGTGTCTGACTCTTACAACCCCATGGACTGCAGCCTGCCAGGCTCCTCTGTCCATGGGATTCTCCAGGCAAGAATACTGGAGTGGTTTGCCATTTCCTTCTCCAGGGGATCTTCCTGATCCAGGTATCGAACCGGGGTCTCCTGCATTGCAGGCAGATTCTTTTACTGACTGAGCTACAAGGGAAGCCCCTGACAAAGGAATAGTACCATACAAAAGAGGAAATTCCCTTTAAACTAGTCTTTTATAATCCTGTAGTTGGTTATTAGTTGCATGGAGAAGAGGAGAGTGCATGTGTGCTCAGTCATGTCTGACTATTTGCAACCCCATGGACTATGGCCCACAAGGCTCCTCTTTCCAGATTTTCCAAGCAAGAATACTGGAGTGGATTGCCATTTCTTTCTCCAGGAAGTTTTCCTGACTCAGGGATTGAACCCACCTCGCCCATGTCTCCTGCATTGGCAGGTGAATTCTTCACCAGTGAGCCACCCAGGAAGCCCCCATTATCAGTTGGAACCCTGAAAATCAGCATGGCAATTAGAAGACAGGAAGTGACTAGAAAAGGCAGGGTTTCTAATTTATATACAGTGATCCTAATCATCTGTGGCTTCCATATCAACAAATTCTACTTTCTAAATTCTGTTTCTAAGTCCCAAATCAATACTTGCAGCACCTTTATGACTATTGACAGAGCAGGTTGCCTATCATGCATGTTCCCAGATGAGGTCAGATAAGGCAACACTCTTCATTCTTGTTTCAGCTCTCAAAATATAAACCAATGTCCTTTGTGGTCTCTTCAGTGCCATAGTTTTTACATTTTTGTGCTTTTTTGTTGGTGATTTTGCTGTTTAAAGTGGCCTCCGAATGTAGTGCCAAAATTCTGTCTAGTATTCCTAAATGCAAGAATGTTCCTGTATGCCTCACGGAGAAAATATGCATGCTAGGTAAGCCTTGCTCAAGGATGACTTCAAGCCATGGCTGTTGGCTGTGGTTCAAGGTAAATGAACCCACAATACAATAGATCCATAGACAAGAAGAGAAAATACGCTGATCTGCATATGTGCGTCTGCTCTGGAAAGTGCTAAAGTAACATCTGTAGTGCATGACAAAAGTATAAACTTTCAAAGGTGTGGGAAAGAAGTTGAATTTGTATTTCTGACATGGCTACCAATTTAAAACTGGCAGAGTCAACAGCAGTGTTGTGAAGCTGAAATCCAAAAAAGTTTATAGTCATGTTTCCCAGAGTCAAGAATATGTAACAGGGGTGTCCCTGGTGGCTCAGTGGTAAAGAATCCACTTGCCAGTTCAGGAGGCATGGCTTCAATCCCTGGTCTGGGAAGATCTCACATGCCACTGGGCAACTAAGCCCTTGCTCCACAACTACTGAGCCTGTGCTCTAGAGCATGCAGGCTGAAACCACTGAAACCCCAGTGCCCTAGAGTCCATGCTCTGCAACAAGAGAAGCCCCCACAATGAAAAGGCCCCACACCACGATTAGAGAGTAGCCCTGCTCACTGTAAGTAGAGAAAGCCTTGCCCACAGCCACAAAGACCCAGCATAGCCAAATAAAATAAGTAAATAAATAATTTTTTAAAAGAATATGTAATGTCTTTCTAAACTAGTGCTGATTACTTTGTGCATTTCAAGAGGCACTATGAAATGGAAAATGCTAAATTTGCAGGCAAGGCAGATTCTACAGGGAAGTAAGTTTCAGTAAAATTCTTTAATATCTGTTAAGTGTTACAAAGGAAAAAGATTATCTGGAAGGGCAGATTTACAATGTGATGAGACCAAATTGTTTCATGAAACACCAGGAAAGAAATCTATATAAAACAAATGGTCTTCAAAGCCATGAAAAGACCATGAAATTATGGTCTTTCATTCAAAGACCATGAAATTATTTATGACATATATAGTAAATAAGGAGTCCATCAACAGAGGCACACCTAAAACAAGGTTATATATTGACCATCTGACAAGAATCTAACTCCATATTTCCCCAAGAGCAGTGTTTCTGAATGTCCTAAGTGCTTATTGCAATTTTATAGAATATTACTGTGAATAATGAGAATTGACAATGCAGATATTTAATCTGAATTGTTATAACAGTTAAGGAATAGCAAGTTAATATTTTGTTAATTCAGAGAAGGCAATGGCACCCCACTCCAGTACTCTTGCCTGGAAAATCTGATGGACGGAGAAGCCTGGTGGGCTGCAGTCCATGGGGTCACTAAGAGTCGGACCCGACTGAGCGACTTCACTTTCACTTTTCAGTTTCATGCATTGGAGAAGGAAATGGCAACCTACTCCAGTGTTCTTGCCTAGAGAATCCCAGGGACAGGGAAGCCTGGAGGGCTGCCGTCTATGGGGTCGCACAGAGTCGGACATGACTGAAGCGACTTAGCAGCAGCAGCATTTTGTTAATTACACTAAATATATACCTGCAGTATATATTTAGTGTAATAATACATTTAGTGGAAATAATATACCTGAATGATAAAACCAAACCACAGATTTGAGAAAAATGCCAATATACCTAACTACCAGGTATCTGGAGACCATGTCATCTACTTGGTAAAAGCAATTGGACTATTTTCTAAAAGGAATTGATCATATTTTCAGCTTTTCATCTGTTATCTGACATCCAGTGGATCTCATCTACATATTATCATTTATTTCATGAACTATCAATATTTAATAACTTCATTTTACTTAACTTTCTATTGTAACAGATATGGAACTTTGTTTTACTTGTATCCTTTATGTCTGTTTTTTTCATATTAAACTATGAGCTTCTCAAAGGCAGGATCCATGTCTTATCTCTTTAATTCTTTGATGTCTAACACAGTGTATGGTACAGAAGAAGTGCTGAAGTGTATGATACAGAAGAAGTGTCACACACTCGTTGACATAAATCTAGCAAGATCCTCTGTGACACACCTCCTAGAATAATGGAAATAAAAACAAAAATAAACAAGTGGGACCTAATTAAACTTAAAAGATTTTTCACAGCAAAGAAAACTGTAAACAAGATGAAAAGACAACCCTGAGAATGGGAGAAAATAATAGCAAATGATACTACTGAAAAGGGATTAGTGTTCAAAATATCAAAGCTTGATACCAGAAAAACAAACAACTATCAAAAAGCGGGCAGAAAACCTAAACAGACATTTCTCCAAAGAAGACATACATGTGGCTAATATTCACAAGAAAAGATGCTCAACATTGCTCATTATTAGAGAAATGCAAGTCAAAACTACAATGAGGTATTACCTGTCACCATCAGAACGGCCACCATCAAAAAAATCTACAAATAATAAAAGCTGGAAAGGGTGTGGAGAAAAGGGAGCCCACTTGCACTGTTGATGGGAATGCAAATTGATACAGCCACTATGGAAAACAGTATGTGTGTGTTAGTCATTCAGTCGTGTCTGACTCTTTGCAACCCCATGAACTGCAGCACTCCAGGCCTCCTTGTCCATCACTAGCTCCTGGAGTTCACCCAAACCCATGTCCATCGAGTCGGTAATGCCATCCAACCATCTCACCCTCTGTCGTCCCCTTCTCCTCCTGCCCTTAGTCTTTCCCAGCATCAGGGTCTTTTCAAATAAGTCAGCTCTTCGCATTAGGTGGCCAAAGTATTGGAGTTTCAGCTTCAACATCAGTCCTTCCAATGAACACCCTGGACTCATCTCCTTTAGGATGGAGAACAGTATGGAGATTCCTTTAAAAACTAGGAATAAAACTACCCTATGACCCAGCAAACGCACTATTGGGCCCATACCCTGAGGAAACCATAACTGAAAAAGACACATGTACTCCAGCGTTCATTGCAGCAATATTTACAATACCAGGACACGGAAGCAACCTAGACGTTATCAACAGATGAATGGATAAAGAAGTTATGGTACATATATACAGTGGAATATTATTCATCCATAAAAGAAAAACATTTGAGTCAGTTTTAATGAGGTGGATTGCCGGGAGCCAGCATGAGGAATTCCGCCCATGGCAAAGGTCATGAGGAAAGGGGCCTGACAAACGCAAAGGCGGGATCAGGCCTCAGGGGTCCCCCTGGACTTTCTCGAGCATCTGCACCCAAAACCAGAGTCTGCCTGCTTTACTGTGTTATGCTTTCCACCTACTCCTCTGACATTAACAGGGGGCTGTCCCCCACCCTTTTTCTGGAAAAAGTTAATTTCGAGCTTTTAGATAATAAGCCTCCTGGGCATAATAAGAGTGTTTCAATCCAAAAACCCCTCTGCTATTAAAAAGACTACATTTGAATCAGTTCTAATGAGGTGGATGACACTGGAGCCGATTATACAGAGTGAAGTAAGCCAGAAAGAAAAACACCAATACAGCATACTTACACATATATATGGAATTTAGAATGATGGTAATGATAAACCTGTACACAAGACAGCAAAAGAGACACCGATGTATAGAACGGCCTTTTGGACTCTGTAGGAGAGGGAGAGGGTGGGATGGCTTGGCAGAGTGGCAGTGTAACGTGTATGATATCATAAGTGAAACGAATCGCCAGTCCAGGTTTGATGCAGGATGCAGGATGCTTGGGACTGATGCACGGAGATAATCCAGAGAGAAGGTGTGGGCGGGAGGGGGGAGGTGGGGGTCGGGATTGGGAGTTTACAATATTTTCCTGGTTTTGCCATATATCAACATGAAGCTTTCTAATCACAGTTGCACCCTGGAGGGTCAGTGAACCTGGTGTAGTCACATCTGGGGAATATTAGGAATTAACTCCCCAAGGAATAGAGACTGCACTTTATAAAGGCCTATTTCACACATTCAGGTACCCTGGGTATTTCAACCTTCAGGGGAAGATTTCTACAACCAAGTAGGTTAAGAGGTACTATCCGTCATTTCCATAACACCCCTTTTCCAAGCCTCTACACTTTTCACAATTTAAAGGAAAGTAGATGACTGTCTACTATTCCAACTGGATGAAGCTGTCGTGTATACACAATAATGAAATGCCTTTCTTAGCCCACCTCAAATAAAATATCCTCTTTGACTTCTGCCCGAGACTTGGGTTTCCTTTAGAAGAAAACACTTGATTGATGAAACTGTGGAAGCCAATTCCTAAGGAAGAAGAGCATTTGTATGTGTGTGTTGTCTTTCTCTCAGGGGAAATTTTGATGGTTTAAAAAAAATGTAAAAAAGAGACATCTGTGGCTGAAAGTAATTCTCAAAATAGGGAAGTTTTTTTTTTTTTTTAATTGATGAGGCTGTGTGAGTTTGGCTTCTTTTTCCTTTTATTACAAAGAAAAAATATAAGAAAATAAGTCTGATTTCAATGTATGCTCAAAGAAAAGTAATTCAGAATCAAAATATCTGTTAATTACCTCTAAAATATCCAAATTGATATTTATCATGGAAGACCAATGTGAGACTAGAGTTATTATATTACCATAATGGAAATGGGCAAATGATGTTCAGATCAGTATTTTATCATTTTTTCCATTCTTTTGCCAGAATGGTAAGCTGTAGTGCCAGGAAGATAAGTTAGTTAAAACAATGCCTTTCAAAAACTAGGTTTTGCCTCCAGCAAGAGGAAAATAAATGCATGGGGGAAAAACAGTTTTCTGGTGACATTTGATGTATGTACTTACGTGTAAGTATGTGTGTGTTTGTATGTATGCATAGGTATGTATATATTGTATGTGGTGGTGGCTTAGTTGCTGTCGTGTCTGACTCTTGCGATCCCATGGACTGCAGCCCGCCAGGATCTTCTGTACATTGGATTCTCCAGGTAAGAATCCTGGAGTGGGTTGACATTTCCTTCTCCAGGGGATCTTCCCAACACAGGAATCGAACCTGGGTCTCCTGCATTGCAGGCAGATGCTTTACCATATATGTATGTATGTGTGTATATATATATAGGCTTCTCCAGTGGCTCAGCAGTGAAGAGTCTGCCTGCAGTTCAGGAGCCAAAGGAGATGCAGGTTCGATTCCTGGGTTGGGAAGATTCCCTGGAGGAGGGTACAGCAACCCACCAAAGTATTCTTGCCTGGAGAATCCTGTGGACAGAGGACCTTTGCAGACTACAATTCATAGTGTCACAGAGAGTCCGACACAACTGAAGTGACTTAACACACATGAGCATATACACATAGGTGCATGTGTATTATTTCTTCTGGAAAGCACATTAGGTACAAGTCATTGCATTAAGCGGAGTCAATAGAAAGAGGAGGAAAAACTAAAAGGACACATTTTCTGACTACTCACAGTAACTTGTTAGAAAACCGCAACAAGAAACAAAGCTTCCCTTTGGGTAAAATGTTTAGGGGGAAAGTAAGGGGTTATTCTTTCTATTTTGCACACTTCCTTTTAATTTGCTATGGTGAATTTTTTTTTCTTTTTAACTTTACTCCTGAAATTAAAATTAACTAGTTATCTTCCTTAGCCTCAGAAGTGAAAAGAGACATAGAACTCTCAAAAACCACATCATGCAAGTTGAACATTATGATAGGAATACCATTTCCATATAATTGCTATTTCTCTTGTCAAAGAGATAGCTACCTTTCAAAAGCAGGAGTGCCTGCTATTGTTACACTAACAATTTACCAGATAATTTAGAAAGCATTCCTGATTATAAGTGTTAAGAATAATTAATGTGCAACTATTTGTTATTGTTCACTCACTCAGTCATGTCTGGTTCGTTGTGACCCCATGGGCTGCAGCATGCCAGCCTTCCCTGTCCTTCACTGTCCCCTGGAGATTGCTCAAATTCATGTCCATTGAGTAAATGATTATCAAGAACTCTACTTTTTAACATATGTGTATTCTAACTCTAACTACAAGTGTACATTATCACTTTTAGAAAGTAGCATTTGAAAAGGAATCCAAAATTTGCCTAATTCACAAATAGTAATATTTAATTGCCTCCATTTTTCTATCTATTGACTATCCTGTTTAGCTTTGTATTATTATATTTAGCATAATTTACATTTTTAAAAAAATATGTCTATTAAAACAGATAAAATATTACATATTAAAATTTTACTCCACTGAGAAGTAAATATTGGGAGCAGGATATTTAACAATATCTTTATTCTCTCTATTATTGAATATAACTAAAAATAATCTAAACCTAAAATATTCTATAATTTTATAAACATTATTTTTATTAAACCTCAATTTTTGGCTTCAGAAAATTATAAATAGTCAAACAAGAGAGTTTGAGAGGGGATATGTTTATTTGTTCTGATATTCTGCTTCAATAAGCAATAATTTCTCAAGTTAAAAGATGCACCTTTTGGCTTCCTTACTCCTGATAATTTATCTGTCTTTAACTTGTCTCTTTTCAGCAGTTCAGAGACTAGAACAAATGATTGAAGAGAATATTACCAGGGTGACGGAATTCATTCTTTTGGGTTTTTCAGTCCAGAGGGAGATTGAAATCCTTCTCTTTCTCCTCATTTTAGTGGTATATTCTCTAACTCTGGTGGGAAACATTGGCCTGATTTCCTTAATCCGGTTGGATCCTCACCTTCACACACCCATGTACTTTTTTATCAGTAATCTGGCCTTTGTAGACTTTTGTTACTCCTCATCAATAGCCCCAAAGTTCCTGGAGACCCTCCTGACCAAGCATAGGTCCATATCTTTCTATGCATGTGCGACACAGCTGGGCTTTTTCCTGAACTTCTTGGTTTTGGAGATGTTCCTTCTTGCAGTAATGGCTTATGACCGCTATGTGGCCATCTGCAATCCTCTTCTCTACATGGTGATCATGTCCCAAAAGGTGTGCATGCAACTGGTAGCAGGCCCTTTCAGTAATCTGGCCTTTGTAGACTTTTGTTACTCCTCATCAATAGCCCCAAAGTTCCTGGAGACCCTCCTGACCAAGCATAGGTCCATATCTTTCTATGCATGTGCGACACAGCTGGGCTTTTTCCTGAACTTCTTGGTTTTGGAGATGTTCCTTCTTGCAGTAATGGCTTATGACCGCTATGTGGCCATCTGCAATCCTCTTCTCTACATGGTGATCATGTCCCAAAAGGTGTGCATGCAACTGGTAGCAGGCCCTTACTTATACAGCTTTTCTGTTGCTTTCCTCCACACAGTTGTTACTTTTCGATTGATCTACTGTGGCCCCAATGCTATTAATCACTTCTATTGTGATGATGTCCCTTTGATGGCCCTTGCATGCTCAGACACCAGCCTCAAAGAGATCTTGATTTTTATCTTTGCTGGATTCAACATGATCAGCTCTTTGACCACGGTCCTTATTTCTTACCTATACATTGTGGCTGCCATCCTGAGAATCCAGTCTGCAGAAGGGAGGCGCAAAGCATTCTCAACCTGTGGTTCTCATCTGACTGCTGTCACTATATTCTACGGGACTCTGATCTTCATGTATCTGCAGCCCAAATCAAACCATTCCCTTGACACAGACAAAATGGCCTCTGTCTTCTACACAATAGTCATTCCTATGTTGAATCCCATGATCTACAGCCTGAGGAACCAAGAGGTAAAAAATGCCTCAAGGAAAGCCTTTGAAAAATGNTTTTTTTTGCATTTCTTTTCCATGGGGATGGTCTTGATCCCTGTCTCCTGTACAATGTCACGAACCTCATTCCATAGTTCATCAGGCACTCTATCTATCAGATCTAGGCCCACTGTGCTAGGTAGTACTTATTAAAAGGATTAAGTAATTACAGAGAATAAGTACCACCAGAGATTGGGAGACAGGTCATAAAGAATTTAGATATTTGTGGATGCTTGTATGGAAAAGGAAGGATCAGATTCTGCCCTTGAAAAGATGTTAGGAATAGGATTCATGAAAAGCAGATGAGGAAAAGGCATGGGAAGCCTTCTGAGTCAGGGGCAGTGAGGATTCCATGACTACTGCTTATGATGAATGGAACTATCCTTGTTGAAGAGGAGAGTTGGTAGAAAGAAGAGAAATGGAAATTACGGTAGACATAGGAAGGAAGAGGAATATTGTGGACCTTGAATGTCAAGTGCCTGCAAATTTCTTGATAGATAGATGACAATATTCACTCCTTTCTTCATTACGTGTGTACTGTGCTTAGTCGCTTCAGTTGTATCCAACTCTTTGCGACCCTGTGGACTGTAGCCCACCAGGCTCCTCTGTCCCTGGGATTCTCCAGGCAAGAGTACTGGAATCAGTTGCCATTTCCTCATCCTGATGGTCTCCCCTACCCAGGGGTTGAACCCGTGTTTTTTTCATCTCCTGCATTTGCAGGTGGGTTCTTTACCACTAGTGCCACCTGGGAAGCCCCTTATTCACCATACCCAACAGAATATTTTTGAACACTCACCAGACTGGCATTCCATAAGTAAGCCTGATTCACTTGAATTGGGAAAAATAGGACAGAACTAAACAGGAATGGCCAGGAGAACAAGTAGAAAACCATGAATTTGAAAACAACCACAACAACCAAACCTGAAGATTTTGTTGTTCAAGATAGTTAACAAAAGAGTATTGACCAAGTTTAGAAGGAGAGGTCAAAATCTGAGTGGCTGGAGTGTAGGTTCCTGAACAGCAGGCCAGGAAAACGAACGGTCAGAGTTTGGGCTGTAAGTGATAAGGTCATTAAACCAGAAAGTGTGGGATCCAAGAGATATGAGGAGATATGAGTAACAGCTAAGAGGCACTGGCTCAGAAATAGCGCCCGAGGGCCCTACACAGCCTCTGCAATGGTCAGGTTTGAACCCCCAGGTACAGAAAATGAAGGACCCTGGATGGAGAGAGGAGTCAGCAAGCCGAGATCAAGGTAGTTCCAAATCCAAACATCCAGAAATCTTCTGGAATTTTTGCCATGTATCCAGATATTCTGATGTCTTGTGGACACATTCAGAAAAAAGACCAGCTATGGGACACTTGGGCAATTGTATTCTTAACAATAATGATTCCCAGTTCTGTTCTTGATTACAAAGTGCAAATCCCATGACTCTCAGGGCCTTCCCTGAGAAAAGCACACACTTTTATGGGAACTGAAGCTTACCCATGTAATAGACCTGCATATAGTTCTTATTTTCTTAGCAAATTGCTGCAAGTCTTGGCAAGTTTTTCTTTTATCCTACCCTACACTTCGCCCCCCTACACACAAAATAATAATGTTATAAATGGAATTTCATATGATGCTTTCATAATTATTAGGTTATCATATTATAATAGTCCTTTTTAGACATATGTACACAGCATTTAGAGATCCATAGATAGAAACAACAAATATTTCTTCCATGAATAGAGGAATCTGTACTATTGGGTCTGTTTTAAATAAACGTAAGAGTGCAATGGAAAAAGAAAAAGACCAGAAGATTATTTTGGGAATCAAGGAACACAGGGACTGTGTTTCTAAAACTGGTAATGTTTCACAGATCAAAAAACCTTAATCAGCTAGTGGGTTTGTGAATCTAGATTACCAACTTGGAGTTCCCCACTCCCTTGCTACTTATCAATTATTCATACTGTCTCAGGCTATATAAAAGATATTCTCATTATTTAAAATGACACAAAAATACCATTAAATTTTTATGCTAGAATGTGCTTGATATTCACTACTTGTTTAAAACAGGAAGTGAAGTGAACTTTGGTGTCTAAGGGGCAAGCCTGTCACCCACTGTGTCAAATGTCCGCCTTGTACTATGAGAGATGCTATAAACTTCATTCTAAACGCAGGGTATGTACTAAACTAGCAATATTCTCTTTTATTTCACAAGCAAAATTTGGAAAGAATATCAGTCATTTGAATCTTGGCCAAATATTTCTAAGTTCCCAGAATTTGAAAGAGTCACCCGGAACTTTTAGTTTTAATAAGTCAAGGAAGTTATGTTTAAGGTCAGCACAACAAATGGGCCATGCTTTATCATGAATTTCATGAAGCAAAGAAAATATACTCTTTTTGTGAAACTTCACTGTTAGGTTTCAGACATTGTCACACTGCTTTTGAACAACAGCTGAGCAGTAGGCTGTGAGACAGCGTGGTACCAGCAGATACATGGGAGCCAGGAGGCATGTTTCCTTCTAGTGTCTGTGGGATGTTGGCTAATTCATCTACACTCAGTGGACTGCTTTTCCCATATTAGGAAATAATGGTTGGGGACTGAATAGTTTCTGAGATCCCTTTCTGCTTTAAAACCTGTGAGATAATAAACCCTTCAAGTAAGAGACCAACAACTTCTTAAGGAGCAGGGTTCTCTCTTATCCTTGTCTATACCCAGCAGTAAGAATGGTCCCTGACAGTCATATGAAAGGACTCCAGGACAAAAGGAAGAACACAAACATTTACTATGTGTGTTCCATGTCTGTGGCCAACAACTGAACTATGTATTTATTTTAAACTTAACGTTGTGTTTCATCCTCACAACCATCTTTATCTATAGTGTTTTGATTGCAGTCTTTTTTTTTTTCCTTTAATTAATTTTTATTTTTTTGTTTTGCTTTACAATACTGTATTCATTTTGCTACACATCGACATGAATCAGCCACGGGTGTACATGAACTCCCAATCCCGACCCCCACCTCCCCCCTCCCGCCCCACACCCTCTCTCTGGATTATCCCCGAGCATCAGTCCCAAGCATCCTGCATCCTGCATCCTGCATCAAACCTAGCCTGGCGATTGCAGTCTTATAGCTACTTCATATATGGGTAAATTGGGGCAGGGAGATGTCAGTTAAAGGATCTGAGTTTACACAGTAAGGGACAAAGATATAGATCCCATGGTACTCTTTGCTGTCCAGAACACTGACAAGTATGCTTTATACAGTATTATTTTGCTCCAAAATAATTTATTTGAGAACTGAACACCTACACACCTACACTGGAAAAAAGAAACTAAATTAGTTGAGAGGATGGATGTGGTTTTCAACTAGGCTCTAAACTTTTGCTCTCTCTTGGATCTCCTCTAAAACCACAGTAAATCAATCATCTGGCATCCTTGCAGGTCTCTCATGGGTCAGCAGGGGCTCCTGTACAGCTGTGTGTTTCTGGCACAAGACAACAGCAGCTGCTCTGCAGTGGCCTCAGACCTGCTGCTGTAGCTTGGATGTCACTGCGCCAGGACAAGTCTCCTTTATCTCCTTTGCAACTTGAGATGTTCTAAAATCATACTCTGCTTCATAAGCTTTCATGACCCACAGTTGAGAGGAAGGAGGAGAAAGTGGAAATAATGACTTTGTTTTGATATCCTCTTTGCAGTGTATCCTAAGCCAAATCTGATATTGGATATCAGAAAGAGCCAATCCGCACTGGATTTCCCAGAAATCGGTACTCTCTAGTGGATATCACAGCCTTCTTATAGTATACTTTTTAGTAAAGTTTCAGACCCATTTGAGAATTATGGAAATACTCTAAAATAATCTTATACACACACACACACACACACACACACACACACACATATATATACTTTTCAAAATTTGCCCTTAATAGGGCAAATAAAATTTTTTTCAAATTTATTTTTTGAATAATTTTTTCAAAATTGTTATAACTTTTATTGGAGTATAATTGATTTACAATGTTTTGCTAGTTTCTGTCACACAGCAAAGTGGATCAGTTATATATATATATATATATATATATATAATGAATATATAAAGAAATGTCTGTTTAGATCTCCCCATTTCTTGATTGAGTTGTTTTTCTTTATATGACATAGAACTACATGAGCTGTTCATATATTTTGGAGATCCATCCTTGCTGTTTGCTTCATTTGCAAGTATTTCCTCCCATTCTGTATGATTGCTTTTCATTTTGTTTATGGTTTCCTTTGATATGTAAAATCTCTTAGTTTTAATGATCAGTGACTTGCACTATTGTATTAAGTTTACACTAGAAGAAACATTCCCTCTTGGATTAATTGTGGCTTTGATAAATCCCAGAAAACAAGTTACCTCTAGGATCATCCTGATGATGCCTTTGGTCTGCTAAAATATTGCTAAAAATTATCAAAGGCTTTTAAGTTGAATTAGGTTCTTGATAGTTTCCAGCAAGTTGATACCTTAGCCCACCTAAGGATCTTCAAGATGATCCCAGAGATTACTTATTTTCTAGCGTTTGTAAGAGCGCATCTAATCATACAGGGAAATTTCCCCCTCATTTGATCCTCTAACACTGTGATACAAACCACTGAACGTTATCTCTCAGCTTTGAATCAAGCAGGAGTCACTTAAATGATCCCTTGCTGTGGTCTATGCTCCAAAACAGCGATCAGAGTGCTTTCTATAAAGTGTAAAGCATGTTGCATCCTTCTCATGTGCAAAGTCCCCTAGGGACTTTTCAGCTTATTTAGGATAAACCCAAGCTCCAGACCAGAACCTGCAGAGCCTCTCACCACCCCTCAGCTCCATCTTCTGCCACTTTTGCCCATGCATCTCTCTCCCCAGTAGTTTCTTGCTGTTCCTTGAGTGGAATAAGTTCATTTCCTTCAGCAGAGCTTTGCAATTATATCCCCTCTGCATTTTCCCTCTTGCCTTGGTAGTAACATAACACTTTCCCACATTTTATTCAGGTCACTACAAATTGCATCTACTCGCAGAGAGTTTCTTAATAGCCTGTCCAAAATGACATCACTCCTCCAGTCTTCTACCATGTATTCTCTTTCTTCAGTTTTAGTTTTATTCATAAAACTTCCTTTTACCTGGCCTTTTTTATAACATAAATTTATAATCTGTATCCCTACAATAAAAAGTAAGTTCTGTGAGGACAGGAATGTGTCTGTCTCATAAATCAGTCTATCCTGAGACTCTTGAAGAGGTTTATTTTTTTTTCATCTGAGACATTAAATAAGAATGTAAAATGTACTTTTTTACATATGTTCAACACAATATGTACCATTACCAACACTAAAGAAATATTAATCTTCTTGACATCATTCTCTCTTTTTAAAAATTATAATTACTTTTCAGCTAAAATGAATTCAAAATTGGCTACACTGGTAATGTAACATACCAAGTAATACATGTGTGTGTGTTCAGTCACTTCAGTTGTGTCCAGCTCTTTGCAACCTTATGAACTGACTTCTCTGTCCATGGAATTTTTCAGGCAAGAATATTGGCATGGGTTGCCATTTCCTCCTCCAGGGGATCTCCTGACCCAGGGACCAAACTCACAACTCTTATGTCTCCCACATCGGTAGGCAGATTCTTTACCACTGTGCCACCTAGGAAGCCATAGAATCTCAAGCCTTTCATCAAATATTCCATAAGTTCCCATGTAGTAATCCTAGTTGAGGCTCTACAGGTGGGAAAGGTGAATTCATACCCAGCAAGTACCTATGCCTGTGATGATGAGTTGATAGCCCTTTCATTATGAAAGGGGCCCAATGTATTCAACTTTAGTATCTGGTTGGTCTCCTGGATTAATACTGCCATGTCTAGGGCTTAGTGTTGGTCCGTGCTGCTGCTGCTGCTAAGTCGCTTCAGTCGTGTCCGACTCTGTGTGACCCCATAGACAGCAGCCCACCAGGCTCCCTCATCCCTGGGATTCTCCAGGCAAAAACACTGGAATGGGTTGCCATTTCCTTCTCCAATGCATGAAAGTGAAAATTGAAAGTGAAGTCGTTCAGTCGTGTCCAACTCTTAGCGACCCCATGGACTGCAGCCTACCAGGCTCCTCCATCCATGGGATTTTCCAGGCAAGAGTACTGGAGTGGGGTGCCATTGCCTTCGCCCGTTGGTCAGTGCTACTGGCTTGCAAAGGCAACTGTATTGAGCTTGGTAAGGGGGAGTCCCTATGATTTGGCTCACAGGTGGTCTTTGTTTCTATCACCATGGTCACTCCATTCATGTATCTATCATTACAATTTAAGGATTGCTAATGGCAAAGAGGAGAGTGAAAAAGTTGGCTTAAAGCTCAACATTCAGAAAATGAAGATCATGGCATCTGGTCCCATCATTTCATGGGAAATAGATGGGGAAACAGTAGAAACAGTGTCAGACTATTTGGGGGGCCTCCAAAATCACTGCAGATGGTGATTGCAGCCATGAAATTAAAAGACGCTTACTCGTTGGAAGAAACGTTATGACCAACCTAGATAGCATATTGAAAAGCAGAGACATTACTTTGCCGACTAAGGTCTGTCTAGTCAAGGCTATGGTTTTTCCAGTGGTATGTATGGATGTGAAAGTTGGACTGTGAAGAAGGCTGAGCGCAGAAGAATTGATGCTTTTGAACTGTGGTGTTGGAGAAGACTCTTGAGAGTCCCTTGGACTGCAAAGAGTTCCAACCAGTCCATTCTAAAGGAGATCAGTCCTGGGTGTTCTTGGAAGGAATGATGCTAAAGCTGAAACTCCAGTACTTTGGCCACCTCATGTGAAGAGTTGACTCATTGGAAAAGACTCTGATGCTGGGAGGGATTGGGGGCAGGAGGAGAAGGGGACGACCAAGGATGAGATGGCTGGATGGCATCACCAACTTGATGCACGTGAGTCTGAGTGAACTCCAGGAGTTGGTGATGGACAAGGAGGCCTGGCGTGCTGCAATTCATGGGATCACAAAGAGTTGGACACAACTGAGTAACTGAACTGAACTGAATGGCAAAGCCTGGGTGATGTCAATTGGCCACGTCATCTAATCTACTCAGTTCTTCATGGTCTCTTCATGGTGCATACTTTCCAGTTGGGGTTGATAGGTAATATAAAATTTTTCATACTCTGCCTACTCCCATTTGTCCATTCCTATGCTTGTAGCCCAGACCTCCTTATCTCTAATCCCCTGTGCCTTTTCCTTCTCAGGCCCTTGAAAATACAGACCATTGACCATGGCCCAGGAATATGTATTTATTTTCACCTTGGGCCACTTCTTCTTTAGCACAAGGTCTAAATTCAGATGCACTGCTCACAGCTCCATTCATGAGACAACCCCATTGTCTTTCAGATCCATTCCTGAATGTGGTAGCATTCAGTTGCTGTCCATTTCCAGCTTGGAACAGCACTCTGGTCCAAGGGCCATGATCAATGTCACTCAGATGTTGAGTCTGATAGGCTGGAAATAGCTGTTTTTTTCCACCTTTCCAGGTGTACAATCACTTGAGTTAATGGGTTCTGGGTCCCTTTGGAAGGACTGAGGGAACTCTTATAGTATATACTTGCCACAGGGTTGCAAGTTCTTTCTTCCTTCAGCGAAAATATTTAGATCTGAACATTAGCTCAGATCTCAAAACTTAATAAGGCATACTGACTTTTGATTGGGATGATAACTCTAAGCCTCCTGCTTGACTGTTATTTCTTATTGTCTCTTTTCTTTTTAATCATAAATGCTAAATAGCACCCTTTTCCCCTAAAGTCTCTTTGCTCTTTTTATAATCTCCATAGTTTCCCATAGGTTAAGGCCCATTGATTGTCCCTTCAACCTTGCTGGTCACAAAAGTGATTGCAGTGTTCTGAATTCTGGTGGTTCACAATGGCCACTTGGATTGCCTCTAATATTTGGAGGACATATCATCTTTAAGGATGCTAAAAAGCCTGGCTGTGTGGATTGGCTAACTTTCTGTCATCCCTTGCCTGTAGAAGAGGCCATCACCAATATTCTTAGTGATTCTGGTGCCTCTCTCTGGAAGAATCAGATCACTATGTAATTGTGACCCTGAGTGAAGCAGAGAAGGGGGCAAGTTTGAGTGGAAGTGCACTAGGCTGCTGTGTCAGCTAGCAAATGACATCAAGGCCATTGGAAATTTTTCAAGCCAAAGCTAGACAACAGAACAATTCCTGTCTCCCAGGAATAAATCTGCCTCCACATCTTTGCTGCTAAGCTGCCAAGTTACTTCAGTTATGTCTGACTCTGTGCGACCCCATAGACGGCAGCCTACCAGGCTCCCCCATCCCTGGGATTCTCCAGGCAAGAACACTGGAGTGGGTTGCCATTTCCTTCTTCAATGTGTGAAAGTGAAGTTGCTAAGTCGTGTCCGACCCTCAGCAACCCCATGGACTGCAGCCTACCAGGCACCTCCCTCCATGGGATTTTCCAGGCAAGAGTATGGGAGTGGGTTACCACACTTAATCACTGGCTGGGAGGAACCCAAGGAAGCATAGCCTTGGTAGATACAGTGATGAACTTTGGAGCATAGCAACTGGGACTCTGGGTCAATTTTGGTCCCTAGAGTGAGAAGTATGTGAGCTGGATTCCCATGACCACCATATAACCTAAGTGTTTATAGCAATAACAGGTATGAATAAACTGTGATACATTAGTTCAGTGCAATACTACAAAGCAAGTTACTGCTACACACAACACCATGGATGGATCTCACAAACAGAATGCTGAATGAAATGATGGCGCTAGTGGTAAAGAACCTGCCTGTCAATGGAGACATAGGAGATGCCAGTTAAGTCCCTGAGTCGGGAAGATCCCTTGGAGGAAAGCATGGCAATCCACTCCAGTATTCTCGCCTAGGAGCCTGGTGAGCTACAGTCCATGGGGTTGCAAAGAGGCAGATAAACAACTAAAGCGACCTAGCAGCAGCAGCAGCAAGGGGAAAAAAAAGCACATACTATATGATTTCATTTATGGGTTCAACAAACAGAACAGATCCTTAATGTTAGAAGCCAGAATTAGTGGCTACTTCTGAAGGGAAGAGTAGAGTAGTGACAGGGATTGAGTACATGGGGTCTTTTGAATTCCTGATAATTTCCCATTTCTTAATCTACAAAATAATTGAACAGATATGTTCATTATTTTGTGATATTTGCCAAGCTGAATATCTATGATATGAGCTTTTTTAATGTTATACTTCAACAGAAATTTTATTTAAGATAATTACTTAAATATATCACAACCTCTCAGTTTTAGCTTTAATAACTTTGCTTCAGTGATTATCCTTAGACATATATCCATGTGAACTTGTATGAATGTATCTGCAGGTAGATTTCTAAAAGTAGATTTGCTGATCAAAGTGAAGTTCTAAATTCCAATATTAAATATTAAGGTACCCCCCAAAATTCTATACCAACACCTATCTACTTGTAACCACACCTTGACTAATATTGAATATTGTCAACCATTTTAACTTTTTGCTGATCTTAGAGGTAAAATGGGGTCTGGTCAAAGTATACAGTATACTTTAATGATCACTAGTCAAAATAAACATATTTTCATGTGCCCATTGGAAATTCACATTTCTTCATCTGTGAACTTCCTGCTCATTCTCTGTGTGCATTTTTGTATAGGGTTGTCTTTTCTCTTGTGAACAGTTAGGAGTTCTTTCCCTATTAGAACTATTTTGCTAAATAATTTTGTTTGTTTATTTAATTTTTTTTTGCTATGCTGGGTCTTCATTGCTGCTCAGGCTATTCTCTAGTTGTGGTGAGTGGTGGCTACTCTTCATTGAGGTGCACAGGATTCTCACTGCGGCAGCCTCTCTTGTTGCGTAGCACAGGTTCCAGGGCATGTGGGCTTCAGCAGTTGCAGCTCCTGGGCTCTAGAGCACAGGTTTAATAATTGTGGCACATGGGCTTAGTTGCTTCATGACTTGTGGGATTTTCCCAGACCAGGGATTGAACCCATGTCTCCTGCATTGGTAGGAGGATTCTTTATCACTGAGCCATCAGAGAAGCCTCCCTGTTAGAACTATTTACATTTCATCTCATTTGTCTCCTAAGAGCACCCTGATTAATAGTATTACATTTTTTATAGTCTAACAAGGAGGAATACTATCTCTTGCTGCAACGTCCGGAGAGCATGTGTCTGAATCTTCTAAAAGTATTTAATAGTATCAGATTAATTAGGAAAAGTAAAAGATAACAGTGGCAGAGGAATAAATCATAGCCTTGTTTTATACCACTTGGAACTACAACATTTTCTTCTTCCAGGAGTCCTCTACCATCTTGATTTTTGCAGTGATATTAAAGAGGTTTTTAGTAGTAACTTTAGAAGGCAGGATGGCCATTAGGCCTTGCACTATTACTACTTAACTTGTCTTTTGCTTAAGAGGCTAGTTCATTTTTTTTTTCATTCGTGCTTGGCTAGTCATGTCCAACTCTTTGCAACCCTTTGGACTGTAGCCCACCAGGCTCCTCTGTCCATGGGATTTTCCAGGCAAGAATACTGGAGTGGGTTGCCATTTCCTCCTCCAAGGGATCTTTCTGACTCAGGGACTGAGCCCATGTCTCCAGAGTCCCCTGTATTGCAGGCAAATTCTTTACCTGCTTAACCATCCAGGAAGCCTCAAGAGGCTAATAATAGAAAATAAAGTAGAAAATAAGTAAAATAGAAAATAAAATAAGAGGCTAGTAATAGAAAATAAATCTTATTTTCACTTTTCACTTTTTGTTACTCTTACACAATTTCCCCAAAATTTCTCACCAATTCTTTACTTTCTTACAACCACTTCTCCATAACTGTTAACCTTATACCTTTATGACTATGGAGCACAGAAATCTGTTGGAGTGCTGAAGCTCAAGGAGAATTTAATTTAATGAGATTGTATGACACTACTTCTCAGAGCTAAGAGGAAACTGAAGATGCATGTATCACATTTCCTTACCCATATTGTTATTCTCACACTTAGTGTTTAGCAAACTTCCTTTAGGTAATGGCCCTTTAATGTTCCAAATGCTCAAAAACTGGGATGTACATTTTAATATCTAATTTTCTACTTTTCTATCCTGTTCCTTCCAACACATAGAATCTGAAACACAAAGGATCTGACCTAATTTTCTCTTTTTCTTCTTGATTTATAAAAATTATATAGATCAAATTCTGCATAGAAATATTTACCATTGTTGACCATAATTCTTCAATTCTAAGATACACATTATTTCACATTTTAATATTGCTGAAATTTGAGGGTATCTAACTGATTGCACATCTTCATTTAAATGATAGTTTATTTATTTTGTTTTTAATGTTATAACAGTACACTTTACAATTGATAGTTATAAATCTTAAATATAATGCTCAGTAATAGCATTTTTAAAATAAAATCCTTGAACTTTTGTTCAAGTTCAGCCTTTCTGTCTAACTTATGCTCTCGTGATTTGATTTGGGGCATGAAAACAAAAACTTAGAGTCTGTCTAGCAATCAAGTCAAAGGAGCTTAGCTGTTGAAGTTTCTTTGTGGGGTTGTTAAATGCCTGTCTGAAATGTGTGAACAATTATAGAGATGTGATTGTTGGAGCCAGTTATTCGTTTGCAACTTGGGAAAGTATTATTAAAGTAATGATAATATTTTTCTCTTTAATACTTAGAGGGTTTTAAGCCAAATAATCCCTTGAATGTTTTACGACTCTACAGATTAGAACTATATCTGCTCCTAATAAAATTCATTTACCTTCAGTGACTATTTATAAATACCATAAGCAACACTATATAGTAAGAATAAGTATGCAATAAGGGTTAATTCTGGCTAAAACAATAAGCAAAACTGGGAAGAAAATATATATTTGTTATTGGAACTTAACCAGGACAGCATAGCAGAGTTTTATTCTTGACTATTATATCTAGGTTTTTGCAAAACTAAACTCTCTGACTTGAATATTCTGTTTCTTTCTCCTTTTGTCTCACCTCTTTCACTTCTTGCATACATGCATGCTCAGTTGCTTCAGTTGTGTCTGTCTGTTTGCAACGCTATGGACTGGATTCTCTAAGCAAGAATACTAAAGTGGGTTGCCATACCCTCCTCCATGGGATCTTCCCGACCCAGAGATTGAACCCATATCTTCTGCATCTCCTGCATTGCAGGTGGATTCTTTACCCATTGGACCACCTGGAAAGCTCTTTCACTTGTTAGTTACTGCTGTTTCTCTCAAGTTAACTCTCATTTCTTCTGGATAACCTCCCCAGTTTCTCCAAATCTGTCAACTGCCCCAGTTAAATATTCTCTGGCCTCTTGCACTCACTCTTCAGCAAACTGTGTTGTAATTGTGTGTATTGCTTTGTATTCCCCACTAGACCACAAACTTTCCAAAGACAAGGGAGATCTGCATGATACCATTGTGAATCTCTTGTCTAGTGCAAACCTGGCCCGTATAGATTCTTAATAAATAGTTATTGAATGAGGGAATAAAGTGCATGACTAGCCATCTGGTCTGAAGTTCCTTTCCAAAAAAATCAAAGAAAAAAAAATCCACAACTAGCCCTTTTGGACAATCTTAGATACTTGAAGCTATATCTACACAGGTCAAGCCAAGGAAAGCAGACCAGGTCGGTTTGTCTCAACCTAGCCTCAATAACCTTAGAGAGTCTTGTAAAGGTAGGCGCTACCTAGGGGCAGAAGGTAGCTGACAACACCGTCAACCTCTTTCAACCTAGAGCAAATATTTGGCTTGTTATGACACTGTAAATAAATAACCACCCTAGCAAATGTCAAATGTACTGTTTTCCTCCTACTGATTCTATTACAAAACTCATTCCAAGGAAAGCCCCCTCAAAACCAAGTTTGTATTGCCTAAGCCCCTGCCTAATAGAACAACTGAGAGTATGCAAGTATAACAAATATAAAAGAAGGATCCAAATCTATTAGTTGGCACTTTATAGGTGAGTAGCTTGTGAGAAAGTTCCTTCTGCAATACAATGAACTCCTGGTAACAGCTGAGGTGAAATGCCATAAGCTGAACATCATAGAAATATAGAACAAGGTCCTTGATAAAACCATGGAGAGAAGCCAGTAAGCATCACCACACCCGAGAATCATAACATTAAAATAATCCAAACACACCCCAGTGCTCTTTAATTTATTGTTTTGTTTTTAGTATTTGCTCTCAGTTTAAAGGAGTCTCTTCTTTTTTCTTTTTTTTTTGGTGTTTTATTTTTTTCAGCTTTACTGAAGTATTATTGACAAATAAAATTTTAAGACATTTAAAGGTGGTGACTTCATAGATGTATATATTATGAAAAGATTCTTACATATTTTTACTTACATATTTATTTTTGGTGAGAACATTAACATTCTACTTTTTTAGCAAATCTCAATTGTATAATATAATATTATTAATAATCATCACATTTTTCATTAGATGCTCAGATTTTATTCATTATATAGGTGAAAGTTTGTATCCTTTTACCAATCTCTTCCTATTTCCCCCAATCCCCAGTTCCTGGCAACCACTTTCCTTCTCTGTTTCTGTAAGTCTGACTTTTGTTTAGATTTCACATATAAGTAATACTATTCAGTATTTGTCTTTCTCTCTCTGGCTTATTTCACTTAGCATAATGCCCTCAAGATCCATCCATATTATTGCAAGTGGCAGAATTTTCCTCTTAATGGCTGCATAATATTATATATTATATTAATAATATTATATATAATGTCTTTATCCACTCATCCTTGATAGACACTTACAATGTTTCCATATCTTTGCTATTGTGAATGAAATAGTTAAAAGGATTCTTGATTTCAGCAGTTAAACAGGTCAGTAGACACATACTGTTATTAAGTAAAATATTTTTAATATTCAAAACTCCAACACATTAACTTGCCTTTTGTTGTAATAATTGTTCCCAAACCAAAATTCCAAAATTGTCCACATGTGGCAAAACAAATATCTGAACCTAATGTCTTTAGTAACTTTAGGTTACAAAGTATGTGACTTTGTATGGTATTTTTGATCTTTAGACCTGTTGAGTCATAAAGTCAATTAATGTACAATCCTGAAAATAACTATAATAAAGGATCCATACAAATCCACTATTTAGACATGGCTTCAGTGCTTTCCCCATGAGACTTTCTCAATCAGTATAATGATGACTAATCGGCTGATTGTCACAGAATAATTAAATTCTTGCCAAACATTCAGCACAAGAATATGCTTATGCAAATCACTATTCTTGTTGTATACTCAATAGTTTTACCTTAAAACTTAAAGGAGTGTGTGTGTGTGTGTGTGTGTGTGTGTCTAAGATCGGGGTGGGTGCAATGTTTTATTCTCAACAAAAGGTGTAAAACTTGAAATGACACTTTTTAATAGACATCATCTGTCTCTTCCCTTGGCATCTTGGTTGAATTTGTCCATACAGGCTGGACTTTTTCCCAAGGACGAAGTAACAAGCTGATGTAATGTTCATTTTCAATTCGAACTTGGCATTGGAAGGATAACAAAGTGAAAGCCAGATTCTTCCAAAAACTAATAAAAACATGAGCTGTGCCAAATACCCCTAAAATATACTGGGCAGCCCAGGAACACTGTCACTTAGTGCTATAAACATAGGGCAGATTTTGCCCCTGCTCCTCAGCAAGACTCTATATTTATATGAAACCTAGAAGGTCCCACCATACACAGTACAGCTCACACAAGCCAGACCATCTAATGTCCACTTTTCCTGGTCCACAAATGAAGACAGCAACACTTTGAGTTCAAAGTCTAAATCACCATGGTATAGGAATGGTATTGTAAATAAATCCAGTCCTGTGTGTTTCCTCTACCAAGTTACTGGTTATGCCTTGTGGTATTTTCATCGCATGTATTTTTGTGACTCCCCATCCCCAACTATTAAATAAAGATTGCTAAGTGGAAATCTTGAAATGACACCTGTCTGAGGAGACCTGCCTTAGAACTAAGAGATGAAATTTTTAAGAATCTGGGAAAATGGACTTTGAGGGGCTGGGTTGAGGGGTGAGGACTCCAACCAATTGCCTGGTACTTGCACAACCAGTGATTCAGAAACAATGTTTTTGATCTCAAAGTTATGAAGTTAAAATAATGGGCAATCACACCTTTGAATCTATTTTAGTTTTAACAATATTGAACAAGCTCTAGATGCTCAGAAGGAAAGTGTGGGCTCTATCCAAAGATGTGTTGAACTAACTTTGCAAATGTGGTTTAGAGCTTAATTTTTAAAGCAAATTGGAGTCATGGTTTTGGTGGCTCAGATGGTAAAGAATCTGCCTGCAATACAGGAGATCTGTATTCGATCCCTGGGTCGGGAAGAACCACTGAAGAAAGGGGCTACCCACTCCAGTATTCTTGCTTGGAGAATTCCATGGATAGAAGAGCCTGGTGGGCAAAGATTTGGACATGACTGAGCGACTTTCACTTTCACGCTTTTGGATTGTGTTGATTGTGATTATCAAGATTAAACTTACAGAGAGAATCTGTAAGTAGCTGTCTACTTATTTTTCTCCCCTTGCAACAGCCCAGTTGATTCCCATGCTAAGAGGAAGTACTACTTACTCCACCCCCTGGCTTGAATGACCATTCCAGGTAAATGAGAATAATACAAAGACAGGCACGTCATCCAAAATGCACTTTGCTATAAATGCTGGAGAGAGTGTGGAGAAAAGGGAACTCTCTTACACTGTTGGTGGGAATGCAAACTAGTACAGCCACTATGGAGAACAGTGTGGAGATTCCTTAAAAAACTGGAAATAGAACTGCTTATGACCCAGCAATCCCACTGCTGGGCATACACACCGAAGAAACCAGAATTGGAAAAGATACGTGTACCCCAATGTTCATCGCAGCACTGTTTGTAATAGCCAGGACATGGAAGCAACCTAGATGTCCATCAGCAGATGAATGGATAAGAAAGCTGTGGTACATATACACAATGGAGTATTACTCAGCCATTAAAAAGAATACATTTGAATCCATTCTAATGAAGTGGATGAAACTGGAGCCTATAATACAGAGTAAAGTAAGCCAGAAAGAAAAACACCAATACATTATATTAATGCATATATATGGGATTTAGAAAGATGGTAACGATAACCCTGTATGCAAGACAGCAAAAGAGACACAGATGTATAGAACAGTCTTTTGGGCTCTGTGGGAGAGGGAGAGGGTGGGATGATTTGGGAGAATGGCACTGAAACATGTATAATATCATATAAGAAATGAATTGTCAGTCCAGGTTCAATGCAGGATACAGGATGCTTGGGGCTGGTGCACTGGGATGACCCAGAGGGATAGTATGAGGAGGGAGGAGGGTGTGGGGTTCAGGATGGGGAACATGTGTACACCCATGGCGGATTCATGTTGATGTGTGACAAAAAAAATACAATATTGTAAAGTAATTAGCCTCCAATTAAAATAAATAAAGTTAAATTAAAAAAAGAGAGAAAATAAAATGCACTTTGGCCAGTGTGGGCTATCAGAGACATCAATACAATATTGTAATTAAACTCCAATTAAAATAAATAAATTTATTTTAAAAAATAAAAAAAAGAAATACATTAATTTTTTAGAAAAGGACCTTTTATACCCTTCCAACCTTTAAAACAATTTCTAATGTGCTTAGCATATTAGTAAGTTCAAATGTGGGACCCCTGGGTGGATCTAGTAAATAAGAGGCTTGAGGAAGTTAAGAGGGGCAGCAGAGAGTCTAGCACCCCGCTGACCAGGAAAACATGACTACATCAGAATTCCAATGTTTGCTGTTTAGGCAAAGCACCTAAATGATAAGGTTACGAAAAGATGGTCAGCTCTGTTAAATATGTTCTCTGTCACCATCATTCATTCCAGATTAGCACAATGAGGAAAGTATATGGCATCACTCTCTCACTTTATTAATGGTGAATTCAAGGCAAAACAGTTATGTGACAGTCATCCAAGTTTGCAGGTTATCAAGAAGGAGAGTAGTAAGTAGCTCTCAGGACTCCTAGAGCCTAAGTTGATGATTTTGTATTCCATTCTTCCTCTCTGTTACCAGGAGCCAGCTGTGAATAGAGGGTCAAAGCCACAAGGGCCAGTAATGAATATGACAGGACGGTGAGGTTTCACATCCTCATTGTTACAGATAGGAAAACCCTGTTGGTTGATTCCTACATGGCTGTGCTTGTTTGTTTGTTTTTGGTATATTTGTTTTACATATATATAGATAGATAGATAGATGTATGTATGATAAATGAAATGTTAGTCACTCAGTTGTGTCCAACTCTTGTAACCCTATGGACCATAGCCCACCAGGCTCCTCTGTCCATGGAATTCTCCAGGCAACAATACTGGAGTGGATAACCCTGCCCTTCTCCAAGGGATTTTCCCAACCCAGGGATTGAACTCAGGTCTCCCACATTACAGGCAGATTCTTTACCATCTGAGCCACCAGGGAAGCTGGTGTGTGTGTGTGTGTGTGTGTGTGTACCTTTACCTATCTGTGAGGCTGGTAGAAACATTTCTCTTTCACATTCTTCTGTTCTTTTTCCATTCTTGCACCAGGGGATTTAAAATGACTTGTCATAAATGTCATCTACACAGAAGGGAACTTTGAAAATGATCTGGGTATTCTTACCACAGGGAATTACACCTACCTCCATGAAAAATAGTTTCTAATCTAGAGTTATGGTTTTCATGCTTTCCAACAGAAATAAGAAAGCTGAGAGGAGTGGTCAGGGCAATACTAATGCCAACTAAATTGGAAGAGGAAAAAAATCCACAGTATCATTGTAACATGAGGGGACAGATATGATATTAGAATCTTGATGTATTTTCATTTTTAAGTCAAAGTCTTGACAGTTCACTTAATCCAAATAAAGAATCAATATAAGAGGAAGTAATTTTAAGACATTGAGAAATTGGCTCACTAGAACAAGAAATATAAAATTTAGGAGAATTTTAAATTTGTATAGCCTTACAAATTAAATTCTGTGATATATTTTAAGGATTTACCAAAATAACAAAAATGAGATGTTCAGAGAGTTCATCTCTATCACCACCACATCAATATAGAAGGTGTCACGACATTACCTTTTTCTGGTGTTGTTATTCTCCCTGAAAATTAAATGCAATAAGTGCTTCAGTTCTCATATTTAATTCAGATTTCTGTACATGAAATCTCCCTGGCAAAGGAAGATAAGTAAGTACCATAAATGAGCCACTGAGAGTGTCACAGATAGCACTTTAAATTAAAGTTCCTTGTGCTAGTGTTCCCTATTATCTCAGGAAAAATGTTGCAAGTGAAAGGAAGATATTAAACAACTGTCCCATTCTGCACCCATTAAAATATATATTTCTGTCCTTAACTTAATTCTCTTGCTAAATCAAATCTGTTTCACAAATATGGAAAACGGCAAGTCTTGTCTTACTTAACAGTTTATTAGACAATATTTGTAGTTGAGAAATAACTTTTAAAGTGAAACAAGAACAAACCCATAATTTTTATTTAAAGTGAACATATTAGAACACAGTAAGGCGTAATTATGACAATGAATGAGAACAGACTGCAAAGAACACAAACTCATCAAAATTTAATTGCTGAACAGTACAATATCCATAAAAGTTTAAGCAGCACAGAGTCTTAAAATCAACTGGATGCTGAATGAGAAAATGCTAGTATCACTAAATCAGCCTTCA
Source organism: Aepyceros melampus (assembly GCA_006408695.1). Taxonomy (NCBI): domain Eukaryota; kingdom Metazoa; phylum Chordata; class Mammalia; order Artiodactyla; family Bovidae; genus Aepyceros; species Aepyceros melampus. Next base: position 233,251 of record SJXQ01000360.1, read on the forward strand.
AACAAAAATAAGAAAATCACCCCATTCTTTTAATTATTGTTTAGAAATAAGATTCCTAGTAAGCCAAATTCAGGTCTCATTTTATTGAGGCAGATATGAGTCCTCTCTCCATGGGTATTATCCAGGCAAGAATACTAAAGTGGGTTGTCATACCTCCTCCAAAATCTCCAAAGATAGTCCCCAGTCATTCCTTCCCTCCATGTATATGCATGTTACCCCTCCCATTAAAGCTGAAGCCTATTTCCCCTCCCCTTGGATCTGGGTTGAACTTGTGAAATGCTCTGATCAAAATGTATGGCAGAAAGGATGCTATGCAGTTCTAGGCCTAGTTCCTAAGGGTTCTGGCAGCTACTCCCTTCATTCTCTTAGTATCCAGTTATTACACTATAATAAAGCTCTTCTTTAGGAGAGAGAGGCCTCATGAGAAGGCCTTAAAAGATGAATGCCTTGTGGAAAGAGAGGGTTCGTGGATGAGAACTAAGGCACTGATTAACAGCACCAATGCCTAGATAATCTGAGAGGACTTTTGGACCTTCCAGCCCAGCCCAACTGCCTGCTGAAAGCAGCTGCACCATTAACCAAGTCAGTACCATATTGGAGCCCCAAAAATGCCCAGTTGATTCATAAAAACACAAGCAAATAAATACGCTCATTTTAGCACATTGTTTTGAAGTTCTTTGTTACACGGCAATAGGTAAGTGAAACACAGAATAAAGATTACACTTTGTAGCATTCTTTGCAGCTTGTTTCTGTTGTTTAGTCATTAAGTTGTGTCCAGCTCTGCAATTCCATGGACTGTAGCCTACCCGGCTCCTCCCTCCATGGAAATTGCAGGCAAGAATACTGGAGTGGGTTGCCATTGCCTTCTCCAGAGCATCTTCCTGACCAATGATTGAACCTGTGCCTCTTGCATTGGCAGGTAGATTCTTAACTGATGAGCCACCAGCGAAGCCCTCTTTGCAGCTGCTGCTGCTGCTAAGTCGCTTCAGTCGTGTCCAACTCTGTGTGACTCCATAGACAGCAGCCCACCAGGCTCCCCCGTCCCTGGCATTCTCCAGGCAAGAACACTGGAGTGGGTTTCCATTTCCATCTCCAATGCATGAAAGTGAAAAGTGAAAGTGAAGTCACTCAGTCATGTCCAACTCTTCAAGACCCCATGGACTGCAGCCTACCAGCTCCTCCGTCCATGGGATTTTCCAGGCAAGAGTGCTGGAGTGGGTTGCCATTGCCTTTTCCCTCTTTGCAGCTAGGTGTAGGCATATGACAAAGTCAGGCTAAAGGGAAACAAATAGAAATAAAGTGTTCATCATCTGGGACTACTTCCCTTCCCACTGACTGGAGGACATGTTTTAGGGTAAGTTATCCTGCTTAGGCTGACCAGAGCAGCTCCCTTAGGCAAACCAGCTGCCATGTGATCTCTGGACTGCTCCATAACATTTTATTTTAATTCAACTACCGAATCGAACACAACTGAGCAACTTCCCCTTCACTCTTCACTTTCATGCTTTGGAGAAGGAAATGGCAACCCACTCCAGTGTTCTTGCCTGGAGAATCCCAGGGACTGTGGAGCCTGGTAGGCTGCCGTCTATGGGGTCGCACAGAGTTGGGCATGACTGGAGCGACTTAGCAGCAGCAGCAGCAACCATTATTTTTGTTCTTTGCTATAAGAGCCAAGGGCTTCCCTGGTGGCTCAGATGGTAAGGAATCTACCTGCAATGCAGGAGACCCAAGTTTGATCCCTGGGTCTGGAATATCCCCTGCAGAAGTGAAGAATGGCAACCCACTCCAGTGTTTTTGCCTCGGAAATCATATGGACAGAGGAGCCTGGTAGACTACAGTCCATGGGGTTGCAAAGAGTCAGACACAACAGAGTGACTAACTACAACAGCCACATCTATGTAATAACTAATGTGAATTTTGTCCCCAAAGTAAGATACTTCAATTAAGGTGGATACTCAGCACTGAACTAGCAGTCAGTTTGGGGACAGAAATGACACAAACAATGTAAGCTGGAAGATAACTCTCTATGGCAAAACATTTGGCAAATACATCACTTGCAATAACATGATGCTGCTGCTGCTAAGTTGCTTCAGTCATATCTGACCCTGTGCGACCCTACAGATGGCAGCCCCCCAGGCTCCCCCGTCCCTGGGATTCTCCAGGTAAGAACACTGGAGTAGGTTACCATTTCCTTCTCAATGCATGAAAGTAAAAAGTGAAGAACTTATTGTATGTTAACTAACTTTATAATTTTAAGGAAAATACTTGGGAAATTTTCAAATTATGTTGTGTGTTGGCTCCAATTTGCCACTTTCAGCAAAGTCTTATGAGAGAGACAAAGTTGGCCAAGTCTGGGCAGTCTGTAGGCAGATATTGCAGACAACACAGAACTGCAGAGTGACTCATTCTCCTGTGGCCTTAAATAAGCAATCAAAGTTGACTGAGAGTTCAGTAACTTGAAATCTCACAAGATTAACAAAGTCTAACTACTTCTACACACAAATGTAAGAAGATATAAGAAGGAACGTGAAAGAAGCAGCCTTATAAGGACTTACGGCTGGGATGTGAAGTTTTTCTTAAGAACCTCGTGCTAAGAGTTTGCCATCACATGATAAGAGCCAGCTTAGAGATCAAAATGAGACTAAAAATATTGCCTTCAAATGCAAACTTGGTTTGGTGCTTTTGTTTTTGTTTTTGTTTTGTTTTGTTTTGTTTTGTTTTTTGATGACCTCAAAGTAGCTACTATTAAGTGGAAGAAGAGGAGGGCTAGGCTAAGTACAGAGGCAAATAAATGAAAGATCAGTGATTTCAGGCTTAAAACTGGTATCTAGAAACTGTAATTGGCTGTGCTTGCTGGTACTTGATAGAGATCAGAAGCAAAGTCTGAAATTGATTTCGTTTTGATGGAAATTGCTGTGCTGAAAGCCACCCAGAGCTCCAATCTATCCAAGCAGACTGTGGGATACGAGAGATGTGCAGTCTTGAGAACAGTATTCTCTCCATACCCAGTTTAGACATGGCCAGGGAATAAGAATAAGCAACAGAAAACTTCCTGGGGAATAATGTCAGGGACCAGGAGAGACAATTATTCACCCATCATAAAATAATGAGTCAAATTAACCTAAGTGAAAGTGAAAGTCACTCAGTCATGCCTGACTCTTTGTGACCCAATGGACTATACAGTCCATGGAATTCTCCAGGCCAGAATACTGGAGTGGTAGCCTTTCCCTTCTCCAGGGGATCTTCCCAACCCAGGTACTGAACCCAGGTCTCCCACATTGTAGGCAGATTCTTTTTCAGCTGAGCCACCAGGGAAGCCCAAAAATATGGGAGAGGATAGCCTATCCCTTCTCCAGAAGATTTTCCCAACCCGGGAATTTAACTGTGGTTTCCTGTATTGCAGGAGGATTCTTTACCAACTGAGCTATCAGGGAATGGATTAATCCTTTATACTGGTATGCTAGTCTATAAAGGGCCCACCTGTCTACAAGTCCATGATGGATTTAAAGCTTGCTTTCAAGCCAAATTCTGTCTCATGATGATAAGCAATTGTAGCAGCCACTGGGGATAACCTTTATCATATCCAGCCAGTTTCCTCACTTCCAGAACACCTTCAGAACTTTTAATTGCAAGCACCCATTTCCCTCTGTGTGAGGGACTTGTTTGGTGTATATGGCTATCATTGCAGGGTAGGCCAAGGGTGGTGGAACATTGGAGCCCTCGGGTGTAGCCAGAGCCCACAGCAAGTGGGAGAGGAGACTACCAACTTCTTCAGTGCCTATGAGGTATGCTGTTCACTGTCTTCCAGAGATAACCTAGTGAACATGAGCCCCAGCTGTGCATAGCAGTAATTTGCTTACTAACACATCCTGTATTGGTCTCATTTCCACATTCTCCTACCAGAGAATCCTGGAATCATTTACAAAAACTATGTGTGTTAGATTTCTTTTCTCAGTGTCTGTTTATGAAGGAACCCTACCTAATACCCCATCATTCAAAAACTCTTTGAAGTTGACAAACCAGTTTAGTGTACGTTTCTAACATAAACCCATTAGTGGAAGAACTGGAGGACATCATTTCAAAGACTGGGACCAGAGAATTTAAGTGATTTAATTACAACTCTTCACACTAGTTTTACTGGCAGATGGAAAGATTATCTATTCAGAACAATGTACTGTTTTTTGCAAGTTGTCTTTGTGGGGTTTTGCAATTTTTTTCATCTCTCTGGAAGATGAGTTTTCTTTTTAAATTTAATTTTACTTTATTTTACTTTACAATACTGTATTGGTTTGCCATACATCAACATGAATCTGCCACGGGTGTACATGTGTTCCCAATCCTGAACCCTGCTCCCACCTCCCTCCCCATACCATCTCTCTGGGTCATCCCAGTGCACCAGCCCCAAGCATCCTGTATCCTGCATTGAACCTAGACTGGCAATTCATTTCATATATGATATTATACATGTTTCAATGCCATTCTCCCAAATCATCCCACCCGCTCCCTCTCCCACAGAGTCCAAAAGACTGTTCTATACATCTGTGTCTCTTTTGCTGTCTCACACACAGGATTATCATTACCATCATTCTAAATTCCATATATATGTGTTAGTATACTGTATTGCTGTTTTTCTTTCTGGCTTACTTCACTCTGTATAATCAGCTCCAGTTTCATCCACCTCATTAGAACGGATTCAAATGTATTCTTTTTAATGGCTGAGTAATACTCCATTGTGTATATGTACCACAGCTTTCTTATCCATTTGTCTGCTGATGGACATCTAGGTTGCTTCCATGTCCTGGCTATTATAAACAGTGCTGTGATGAACATTGGGGTACATCTGTCTCTTTCAATTCTGGCTGGAAGATGAGTTTCATAATAACAGAAATAATAGAAAATAAAAAGGAGGCCTCCAAAGAGGAGACTTTTATTGGTAACAAATTATTCTAGAATAACCGTCCCAATCTTCACATCCTAAAATCCAAGCACATGCAATTGCAGAAACTTTAAAGGAGTAAAACAAAAACTATGGAAAACCACACTAGCTTTAAACCATCAGTTCAGTTCAGTTGCTCAGTCGTGTCCGACTCTTTGCGACCCCATGAATCACAGCACGCCAGGCCTCCCTGTCCATCACCAACTCCCGGAGTTCACTCAGACTCACGTCCATCGAGTCCGTGATGCCATCCAACCATCTCATCCTCTGTCGTCCCTTTCTCCTCCTGCCCCCAATCCCTCCCAGCATCAGAGTCTTTTCCAATGGTCAACTCTTCACATGAGGTGGCCAAAGTACTGGAGTTTCAGCTTCAGCATCATTCCTTCCAAAGAAATCCCAGGGCTGATCTCCTTCAGAATGGATTGGTTGGATCTCCTTGCACTCCAAGGGACTCTCAAGAGTCTTCTCCAACACCACAGTTTAAAAGCATCAATTCATCGGTGCTCAGCCTTCTTCACAGTCCGACTCTCACATCCATACATGACCACAGGAAAAACCATAGCCTTGACTAGACGGACCTTAGTCGGCAAAGTAATGTCTCTGCTTTAGTAGCCCTTTAACCATTACCTGTCTTTTTTAATCATTTAATGTAGAGCTGGGTTTATTGAGAAGATCCATATAACTTGTATTAACAATCTGTGCTATGTATTAAAAAATCATTTTCCTCTCTTTTGTAAGCAGATAAAACCCATGCAAGGATACTATCATACAAAGATGCACACATATATAAACACACACACACATAATTGTTAACCTTACAACAAGCTGCTGCTGCTGCTGCTAAGTCACTTCAGTCGTGTCCGACTCTATGTGACCCCATAGACGGCAGCCCACCAGACTCCCCCAACCTAGTATTTGGCAAATATAGTTTCTGATTCATGAGACTGTGTTAAGGACCACCCAAGTTCATACTGATACAGTAACCACCCTTTCTCATTGGAAAAAAAGAGAAAATTTTACAATCCCTCCACCCTGATGGTGCTCTCTGCCAAGGAAACTTTCCAATTATAGACTCATCCTAGTTGATCCTCAATAAATTCTTATTGAAGTTAATTAACCCAAAATAGTGACTCAATTTTAATCCTTAGAATTCAACTTAAGAATATGATAGAATCCTCAGTTATTGAATGAAAAGGTAAAGGAGATTTCACTATGTCTCCTAGGAATTCATAAATTTTAATTAACATTCAGAAAATATAATTTCTTATTATTAACTGTGTTCTTTTTATCTTTTCTCCCTGAGTATAAAATTTAGGAGATCTTAAACTTTTGACATTTTGAACTCAACTAAGTTTGATAAATTTAATATGGCTTTTATTTAGGATGAGGCATTTCTCAAAATATGTCCTAAGAGTGAGTTCATATAAGAATTACCTTGAAAAACATTTTATTTAACAAGGTTGGATTAGAAAATATGCAAACTTTACAACTTAGTATTTATAAGGCTCTACAAAGTAAAAATGAACCAAACAAACAAAATTCATCTTTGACTTTATCTTTTCCAAAACTATCTTAGGGTAAAACCATTTTTCTTTTTTTGTATTTATTGAATTTGTTACAACATTGTTCTGTTTTATGTTTTTTTTTTTTTTTTTTTGGCTACAAGGCTTATAGAATCTTAGCTCTCTGACCAGGGATCAAAGCTGCACACCTTGCATTGGAAGATGAAGTCTTAACCACTGGACCACCCGGGAGGTCCCTCATTTTCCTATGTCATAAGAATCACATGTTAGCATTCCACAGCATAAGTGTTCTATGCACTGTGTACAGTGACTTTAGAAAAGGTAGCAGTAGGAGATGAAAGAAGAGAAGAGAGAGAGAAAGAGACTATGGAATAAAGAAAAAGCGAGAGAAAGATGAAGGAAGAAGGGAGAGAAGGAAAAGGAAGAGAGAAAATAGAAGCCATGAAGATAAGGGATGTGGGAATAAGCCATAACATGCAGGGTGTTATAGCCATTAAGAAAATTGCTGCTGCTGCTAAGTCGCTTCAGTCGTGTCCTACTCTGTGCGACCCCGTAGACGGCAGCCTATCAGGCTCCCCCGTCCCTGGGATTCCCCAGGCAAGAACACTGGAGTGGGTTGCCATTTCCTTCTCCAATGCATGAAAGTGAAAAGGGAAAGTGAAGTTGCTCAGTCATATCGGACTCCTAGCGACCCCATGGACTGCAGCCCACCAGGCTCCTCCATCCATGGATTTTCCAGGCAAGAGTACTGGAGTGGGGTGCCATTGCCTTCTCTGATTAAGAAAACTAGAGGCTTCTAAATAAACTGAGAAACCATTGTGAGTTTTAAGCAGGAAGTTATAATCATCCATCATTTAAGAAATGAATTCTGGCTACTGTGTGGGTAAGTCTCCTACTGTGGTAAGAGTCAGGGGGCACGGGGGCAAATGGGGACATGACAGATTGCTGAGAAGAGAGATGGCAGTGGCCCTGAAGATGGGAGAGTGAGCCATTTTAAGAACCATTTTTAAACATTAGTATTCAAATTGATACCATTTTAGTAATGCTACTTTTCTTTGTTATTTGTGCTTGGCATATAATAAATATCCATTCATGCGAGCTCTTTAGTATTAATAATGGGTAACTCCTAAACTCAGAGTTTATTTCTAGTGCTTAACACATCCTAATTATTTATTAAACATGGATCAAAAAACATGGGCTACAAAACGTATCAAGTAACAACGCTATTCATCCAGTAGTTATTGAAGTACATTTAAATGACAAGAATAAATAGATTTATAAAAAAAGAAAGGCAGAAAAATTTAAGTTTTGAATCTGAAGCCAGTGTCAGAGCAGTAGCCAAATAGTGAGTATGAAAGCCCTGGACTAGATTTCAGGACAAGTAGGTTCTCATCCCTCATCTGCTGCTTATAGACCATTTGATCTTGGTCACATCACTTAAGTTCTTATCTTTAATTCCTTTTGATTAAGAGAAATATATATCAATACTTCTCTTTCCTGCTTATAAGACAGATATTATAACTAAATATGGTAATAATATTGGTGAAACAACTTTAGCACTACAGATTCCAACCATTATTATTTCCTGCAAATAGTTGAGAAATATAGATTACCCTGAGTTCCTTCCTATTTTTCAATTTCTTTAGCCAGAATAATGAGCATTTGGAAATCATGTTCGTCTTATTTGCTTAGCGTTGGCCTGTCACTGTCCAAGTTCCATGCTCTGTGATAATCATAAGAAAAGAGTATTTCCTGAACATTTACTCTAGCAAACTCTTCTACATATTTGCCTGCAATAACTAATTTAACTTCACAATAACTCTTTGCAGAGGGTACCACCACCATCTCTCCTTTAGAGGTAAAGAGAGTAGGCCCAGAAAGTTCAATCAACTTGCTCAGAAAGAAAAATAAATAAATAAATAAATAACAAGTGACAGGTATGGACTTTGAATTCATGTAATCTGATTTCAGGATGTCTGCCCCCTAAATTATCTTCCCATAGTAGTCCGTGCGTGCTAAGTCACTCAGTGGTGTCTGATTCTATGCGACCCCATGGACTCTAGCCCACCAGGTTCCTCTGTCCATGGGATTCTCCAGCAAGAATACTGGAGTGGGTTGCATGCCCTCCTGCAGGGGATCTTCCTAATCCAGGGATCAAATCCACGTATCTTATGTCTCCTGCATTGGCAGGCAGGTTCTTTACCACTAGCGCCACCTGAGGGGCCACCAACATGAGTGAGCTTTTGTGAAACCCTCTGATCTGCAAAATTCCAGCTGTAAGCATTATGCAGTGCATTCAGTGCCATTTCAAAAGGCATTCACAGGAGTTCAGCCAATTTCCATCACATGTTTGCTACACGCCCAAATGGGTTTATAGTTATGGTTATAATTTCCACTTTAATTTAACCAAAGGCAGTCTGAATTTTCAGAAGCAAAGGAGATGAATTTCATCCTTTTAATTTCCTCTAACATCTAGCCATTACTCCATTTGGTTAGCATGTACAAATGTGAAGGGAAATTAACGTGGTCTGGAATAAAGCAAATCCTATGAGCGCTCATTGACCTAATACCACATTTGGGAGGAGGGCCTTGCTGTTATTGGAAACTAGGAACAGCTCTATACAAATGTTGAAAAGGAGTTATTTCCCCACAGAACCGTCACTGGGACTGAACTTCCCACCATTATTCCTCAAAATCCACTTTGAGGAAAGGTCTTATACTGACTTGAGGCATTATTCAATTCAACATTTATCAAGTCCTTACTACGATATACCCTATATACCAGCTGCAATTGTATTTATTCCTTAGTGCAAAGATTAACATCATTATACATGTGCCAGGCATTGTATTAGAAAATAGTTTAAGTTAATGAAACACTACCGCAATTGGCGACCTGGAATTTCTCATTACAAACATGGAGAATTTGACATGAGTGACATGGAATACTGTTGGCTCCAAACCATTCCTTGAGGAAAATAAAGATTTCTGATAACCGTAAAAACATGTGGAATGTGTACTGCAGCATTTTTAATTTACCATTGCCAAGAAAATATGCACTGCTTATATAAAAATATAAGTTCCAAAAAATTATTCTTCCCCCAAAAGTAAATGGACAGGTCTGTCCAGAAATGAGAGGTTCTGTCTTATGCCCAGAGCTCAGCCTAGGTCATTAAGCACAGCACACATGAAATGTTTGAGGAACAAATAAAAATCTTCTAAATAATTATCTTAGTGAAGTCAGGCTGCTGTAACAGACCATCATAAAATAGGCACTTTATGAACATCAGAAATTTATTCTCACAGGTCTGGAGGCTGGGAAATCCAAGATTAAGGTGGCAACATACTCAGCATCTGTGAATAGCCAGCTTTCTGGTTCATAGATGGCCATCTTCTCACTTTGTCCTTGGCAGAAGGGGAAAGAGAGTTCTCTGGGGTCTCTTTTAAGAACACTAGTCACATTCATGAGGGCTACGCCCTCATGATCTAATCACCTCTCCAAACCCCCATCTCCTAATGTCATCACACTGGAGGTTAGGGTTTCAGCATATGAATTTTGAAGGGACAGAAACATTTAGTCCATAGCAATAAGGTGGGACACATGAACAAATTCCCTGATTAACCCCTAATGAATCAGATTATTGCTTTTGTTGTTTAGTTATTCAGTCATGTCTGACTCTTTGTGACCCCATGGACTGTAGCCCACCAAGCTCCTCTGCCCATGGGATTCTCCAGGCAAGAACACTGGAGTGGGTTGTCATTGCTTTCTCCGGGGATCTTCCAGACCCAGGGATCAAACCTGGATCTCAGGCAGTTTCTTGAATTGTAGGTGGATTATTTACCACTGAGCCACCAGGTACCCAATTAATCAGATGACTGTTTGCAACCCCATGGACTGTACAGTCCATGGAATTCTCAGACCAGACTACTGGAGTGGGTAGCCTTTCCCTTCTCCAAGGGATCTTCCCAACCCAGGGATAGAATCCAGGTCTCCTACATTGCAGGCAGATTCTTTACCAGCTGAGCCACAAGGGAAGTCCAATAAATCAGATATACTAGATTAATTAATAAGGAGAAGGAAATGGCAACCCACTCCAGTATTCTTGCCTGGAGAATCCTGTGGACAGAGGAGTCTGGTGGGCTGCTGTCTATAGAGTCACAGAGTTGGACACGACTGAAGCAACATAGCATGCATGCATGCATTGGAGAGGGAAATGGCAACCCACTCCAGTGTTCTTGCCTGGAGAATCCCAGGGTTGGAGAAGCCTGGTGGGCTGCCATCTATGGGGTCCCACAGAGTCGGACACGACTGAAGCGACTTAGCAGCAGCAGCAGATTAAATAATAAGATGAAGAAATTTGAGATAACATACAAAGATGTGATTCTATGTCTTATCCCAATGCTGCAACGTGATATGCAATAAAAACTAAAGCAAATGAACACTTTAAAATAGTTGACTCTTGGTTGCCCATGCTCTTGGAAGCAAATAAAAAATGACAAGTAATAGGAAAGGAGTAACACTTTCTTCTTTTCCAAAAACTATTTTTGCACATGTAGTACCACCCACACAACCAACAGCAACAAAATTAAAGTTTACATGCTGCCATTTTTAAGGTAAATTTTGTATATCCAGACTTTATAGACTCTGCAGAAGTGGGTCCCTAAACTTTATGTTAGCTTCTCTGAAAGGAACTCACCATGAAAACATTTGGTCACTTTCTGACTTCTCCACACATCTTGAGCTTTTCTTCATCCACATATTTACTTATGCCTCCATGACTTGAGTGCTCTGCAACTCACTTTCCAAAATTCTGACCACTTTCAAGCCCTAGCTCAGATCACATACCCTCCACAAATCTATCCTTCCATGCTGGCCAGAACTGACTTCCATCCTTATTTAACACAGTAATTCAACACTTAGCAAGCATCACTTTATATGCTGGTCATTTCTTATGTGAGAAGGAACACATCATATTTAAATTAAAGAATTTTAGATCTGTAAGAATTTATAAGTCAATTGGGTCAATTCTCTCATTATACAGTTAGAGAGATGAAGCTACTAGTCGAAAATAATTAGTGAAAAAGTCAGAACTAAACTCAGTATTGCATCTTCAGTTCAGTAAACTTCCCAATATACCATGCATCTTAAAATTAAATACTTACATTTTTAAGCATTGATTTTATTTTAAAATTTTAAAACTTTTTAATATGTTACATATACATCACTACATAATTAATTCAAAATTCTCATTTTGAAAAACTTAAGTTGTCATATAATAGATTTAATATTCATCTAAGCTTTGTTTAGCCTGATAATAAAATGTGCTTTCACTTAACAAGTGAGAGAAGCAAAAAGGGATGGGTCCAAGAGTGATGAGGAGGAGACCTCTTGGGATTGAAATCTTGCTGTAAATATTCAACAATCTAGATAATCCACAGAGAGACTGGGAAATTAATCTATTCTTTTAGAAGCCCCATCTCCTTCTCGTCTTCTTGAAAGCTGGCGATTTGGATTCATAGACAAGTGGTGCAGAGCACGCGGGTTTGGTTCTTATGAGGAAGGTTTTCATCTGTTGGACTGGAATGCCCCACTATTTCTAGGAACTGTGTCTGGAACAAAACACTTCCTTGTGATGCATCTAAAATTAGTCATTCTTATTAGACGAAGGGAAAATTTTGCAAAGGTTTTTCCCATTCAGATGATGACTCCCCTGGCAGAGAAGGTTAAGATCCTGTGAGTGGGTTGAGTTGAATGCCAACTCCTGGTGCCAGATCACAGGGTCTCTTCATAAAATTTATGGTTGGCTATATCTCCTGGAGCAAAGTGGTCCATGGATCAAGAGAGCCAAGAACTCTCTATTGAAGAATTTTCCTAGGTCTCCCTAGGTTTTTTTTTTTTTTTTTTGCTTTTTTGGGGGATTTCCATTCCTATTTGGAACCTAAGCAAAGTTCTTTCATCTATCTTCTTCCAAGGGAAGTTCTCTTCACTGCTGGCATCCTGATGACATTAATCATCAGGAATATCATGATTACCTTCTACACTCATCTAACTCTTTTCAAGACTATTTAGCTTAAGAAATCTACCCTTGATTTCAGCTGATTTCTTTAACATTAAATCAAGTATCAAATAATCACTTGATTCTTCTAATTGTCCATTGTTTCTCCGTTATTCTTTTAGGCCAACTTCTATCTTCTGTAAACAACAAGAACCACTCAACAGTTTATACTGAGGTTACAGACAAGACTTAATAAGCAGACAATGCCTCATACAGAAAAACACTCCAGCTATATCTGGCCAGAAGTTTTGTCCAGTTAAGTGACAGCCTATGAAATGTGGCACAATAAATGAAGTTGCAGTTAAAAAAAAAAAAAACCTAAAGAATCCAAAGAGTTACATGCTATGAAGACATCACACAAAACTATGAACCTAGCTGCAAGATCAAGGCTAGACAAAGAATATATTTTGAGTGTAAACAACAGTTTTTGTTATTTACTCTATCTGAGCATGTAGTTTTCTTGATACCTCTAAGACTACCACACCAAAAATACTATTCAAATTGCTTATACATATTTAATTTTTCCTTCTGTTGTTTTATAACAGTGGCTACCTCCATGTCAGCATAAGTATATTTTGAGTAAGATTTCAAGTCTCACTAGGGAAGAAGTGTCACTTAGACTCAATGGATTTTAAGATTCTTTCCAACTTCAAATATCACAGTTTAACTGAACAAGCTTTACATGGTGTCTATCAGGGTATCTTTTACATATTTAGGTTAGATAATAAGCGCCTAAACGTAATGACAGATATTTTTGCTGTTCAGTCACTAAGTTGCATACAGCTTTTTACAACCTGATGGACTGAGGCCAGGCTTCCCTGTCCTTCATTCTCTCTCAGGGTTTTCCCAAACTCATATCCATTGAGTCAGTGATGCTATCCAACAATCTCATCCTCTGGTATCCCCTTCTCCTCTGCCCTCAGTCTTCCCAACATCAGGGTCTTCTCTAAGGAGTCAACTCTTCACATCAAATGGCCAAATTATTGGAGCTTTAGCTCCAGCATCAGTCCTTCCAATGAATAGTCAGAGTTGATTTCCTTTAGGATTGACTGGTTTGACCTCCTTTCAGTCCAAGGGACTCTCAAGAATCTTCTCCAGCTCCACAATTAGGAAGCATCAATTCTTCAGCACTCAGTCTTCTTTATGGTCCAGCTCTCACATCTATACACGACTACTGGAAAAACCATAGCTTTGACTAGATAGACTTTTGTTGGCAAAGTAATGTCTCCACTTTTTAATATGCTGTCTAGATTTGTTATAGATAAATATTTAAATCCAAGCAAATTATGATTCACAATTTCTCTAACTTAAATACTGACTGAAAATTTATAGGCTTTGAGCATAGTTATTTTATAAATACTCTTGCGTTTTCACTGGTTATACTGACAATACCATATTGAAAGTGCAACAACATGATGTGTTGAAAAAGCAGCTGTATGATATTCTTTATATTATTTTCTATTCAATACATTTTGGAAAAGTGCACCTGACTTAAAATAGGCTTGCCTCCCTGATATGTGTCCACTTGAAGCTCTCACACTCCCCCTGAGACTTCCTTTCTGCCTAGAACCAGAATATGCCCTCCCTGCCAACAATTTTGGGAAGAAAAAAATTTAAGAGAATTTTCCCGTCCATACAGTAAGGAATCACTTTCCATTTTTTACATGTATAAATAGATTACTAATTCTTTTCAGGTTTTTCTTATTTTTACAATTGCTTCAGCATGGATTTTGCTGTCTGCACATCTTTAAGAAGTTGTCTTTTAAACTACACAAACAATATGGTTTTCTTTACCTGCTCCAGCTGCCAGCAAGCGTAACCATGATACAAGACGACTGAAGAACAAGGAGGCCCCTGGAGCTCTGGTTTCAGCAAGAACCAAGATTGCATATAATCTCTAGAATTGGACTAAAATTCCATGTTGTGCAGCTCCAGAAATTCTCTATAGAAGGACTGAGTGGTGAAAATGTTTTTGGAAGTGGATGCTAATTGGTTTGTCTTGAAGCTACTTTGAAGAGCAAGCATGCTGAATTTCACTTAGGTTGCTTAGGTTGTGTATTTATTAGAGGTGACTTGGAGGAGATTGTGCATGGAAATTTATGATGGGGTCAAACCCTCCTCCCCAAGTGCTACACCTTGGCAATGCCACTGCTGAAGCTCTCAGAAGTACAGCTACTCAAAGTCAGTGTTTATTTAATAAATGAGAGTCCGGTCAAGTCCACTGGCCACCCACATGGTTCTGCAATTTCATATTTCCCTGTGAAATGACTTGGAGGTTCAAGCTGGATCCTACCCTGACTCTGACGCCAGACAATAATACTTCCTGCTCAAACCTCTTACTGAGTACAGAGCAGAGCTGCTTTGCTGAAAGTTAACACGTGATGGAGAGAGCGATTCTGTATTTTGTTTTGATAGATGATCTCTTTCTATGACCCTGCCTTTTCAGTGAGTCATCTTTTAAGACATCACTTCCTCCTAATGCAATTTTTCTCATGATTTCTTCTTAGTCCTATGGATACAAATTGCATATGGTGAAATTTTTGCCTGAACATTTTAAAAGCTTAGCTTGTCGCTAGTTTCTGCTTGCTCCTCGTGGGCCTAGTTTTCTCTGTAAATATATTTTTATTTGGACTCGATTACGTTAGAATCTGCTTCTCTGTAATGGAAAGGAGTTAGTCGACTGTGAACTAAACTTGTTTTGATAGCTGGTAACTTTGAACTAAAGGGACAGTACTGTTATCAAAACAGTAACTAGCTTTTCTTGGAAGTAGAAACTGACGTGGTCTTTTTTCCCAGATTTTTCGCCTGAGGTCGTATCCCTTAACTACAGACACACTCTCTGTGCTTTACTAAGTCTCCTCTCTTTCAAATCTCGTAGACCAACTATAGAAGGATCTGACTCAGGCAGAGTCTTCAAAAGGAAACAGTCTAGGGCATCAAAAGACCATAAATTCAACCAGGGTCGTGATATTGGAAACAAACTTAAGTCCTAATCTTGGAAGGAAAATATCTGAATTTCAGATCCAGTCCAATTTTTGAGACTCTTTGCTTTTTAGATAGGGTGGAGAGATAGGGCTAGCCCATACACTTTCAACTCAAATCATATGGAAGAACATTAAGTTCTTTTAGTTTTACTAGGAAAAAAATGTCTGCAAAAGTATTTTAACTGAGTTATAGCAAACATAAAAACCCAGTTAAAATTTTCCTATGAAGCTTTTGGCATGCCTACATTCTAGATTTTTTTGTAATGTTGTCAGAATTAGAAATTGAAATTGGGTCAGACATTAATAATAGCCAATCAAACTCTGATAAAAATGTAGTCTCATTAACCTTAACAACTTCCATTAAAAAAAAAAAAGTGGATGAGGGCACTGCAGAATGGAGCCACTATACCATCATCAGCAGTGCAGATGTTTTATTTATGATGTAGTCCTGTGCTTTAGAGTACAGTGATATTATTCACAAATTCTAGACACACTAACAATTAAATCATTGTGCTTGCTTATCATAGTTTAATAAAAAGAGAACGGCTTGTGAGGATCACAATGCTGAACCTGAAATGTTGAGAAGATGTATTTATCTTCTATTCCTCTTGCCCATCTTCCCATATAGCATTAAAGAAATACAAAGTGTATCAAGTCAAAAATGATAAGGCCCATAGGAGACCTCAGTGGAGGAGGAAACATTTTAAATAAATTTTAGAAGATAAGAAATATAGAAGAGTGATTAGTGAGGTAGCCGAATGCAGGAGCTATAACTGAAAGCTCAGTTATCTGCACTTTCAGTTAGGGTACCCAAAAAATCAAGTTGATTTACTCTGGGAAAAAAAAAAAAAAGACGTATGTAAGTACCAGAGTTGACAGAAGGACAAGTAGAGTGAGGCTCAGAACTGGGAACAGGGACAATGAAAGTCTATAAGAAAAAAAAATAAAATTGTCTATATGACTAGATAAATTCCACTTTCCCAACAATTCTCAGGAGGCCAAGTTCTATTTCTAGTACTTCAGTTCATCAGTTCAGTAGCTCAGTCATGTACAACTATTTGCAACCCCATGGACTGCAGCACACCAGGCTTCCCTGGACATCACCAACTGCTGAAGTTTGCTCAAACTCATGTCCATCGAGTCGGTGATGCCATCCAACCATCTCATCCTCTGTCACTCTCTTCTCCTGCCTTCAGTGTTTCCCAGAATCAGTGTCTTTACTAATGAGTCAGTTCTTCGCATCAGGTAGCCAAAGTATCAGAGTTTCAGCCTCAGCATCAGTCCTTCCAATGAACATTCAGGACTGTTTTCCCTTAGGATGAACTGGTTGGATCTCCTTGCAGTCCAAGAGACTCTCGAATCTTCTCCAACATCACAGTACAAAAGCCTCAATTCTTTGGTGCTCAACTTTATTTATAGCCCAACTCTCACATCCATACATGACTACTGGAAAAACCATAGCTTTGACTAGACAGACCTTTGTCAGCGAAGTAATGTCTCTGCCTTTTAATATGCTATCTAGGTCATAGATTTTCTTCCAAGGAGCAAGCATCTTTTAATTTCATGGCTGCAGTCACCATCTGCACTGATTTTGGAGCCCAAGAAAATGAAGTCTCTCACTGTTTCCATTGTTTCCCCATCTATTTGCCATGAAGTGTTAGGACTGGATGCCAGGATCTTAGTTTTCTGAATGTTGAGCTTAAAGCCGGCTTTTTCACACTCCTCTTTCACTTTCATCAATGTGGATCTTTAGTTCTTCATTTTCTGCCATAAGTGTGGTGTCATCTACATAACTGAGGTTAATGATATTTCTCCCAGCAATCTTGATTCCAGCTTGTGTTTCTTCCAGCCTGGCATTTTGCATGATATATCCTGCATATAAGTTAAATATGCAGGGTGAAAATATACAACCTTGACTTACTCCTTTCCCTATTTGGAACCAGTCTGTTGTTCCATGTCCAGTTCTAACTGTTGCTTCTTGACCTGCATACAGATTTCTCAGGAGGCAGGTAAGGTGGTCTGGTATTCCCTCTCTTTCAGAATTTTCCACAGTTTATTGTGATCCACACAGTCAAAGGCTTTGGTGTAGTCAACAAAGCAGAAGTAGATGTTTTTCTGGAACTCTCTTGCTTTTTCAATGATCCAGCAGATGTTGGCAATTTGATCTCTGGTTCCTCTGCCTTTTCTAAGTCCAGCTTGAACATCTGAAAGTTCCGAGTTCATGCACTGTTGAAGCCTGGCTTGGAGAATTTTGAACATTACTTTGCTAGCATGTGAGATGAGTGCAATTGTGTGGTAGTTTGAATATTCTTTGGCATTGCCTTTCTTTGGGATGGGAATGAAAACTGACCTTTTCCAGTCCTGTGGCCACTGCTGCATTTTCCAAATTTGCTGGCATATTGACTACAGCACTTTCACAGCATCATCTTCTAGGATATGAAAGAGTTCAACTGTAATTCCATCACCTCCACTAGCTTTGTTCTTAGTGATGCTTTCTAAGGCCCACTTGACTTCACATTCCAGGATGTCTGGCTCTAGGTGAGTGATCATACCATCATGGTAATCTGGGCCATGAAGATCTTTTTTGTATAATTCTGTGTATTCTTGCCACCTCTTCTTTATAATGTCTGCTTTCTGTTAGGTCCATACCATTTCTGTCCTTTATGGTGCCCATCTTTGCATGAGATGTTCCCTTGGTATCTCTGATTTTCTTGAAGAGATCTCTTTCCCATTCCCTTTTTTCCTCTATTTCTTTGCATTGATCACAGAGGAAGGCTTTCTTATCTTTCTATGCTATTTTTTAGAACTCTGTATTCAAATAGGTATATCTTTCCTTTCTTCCTTGCCTTTCACTTCTCTTCTTTTTGCAGCAATTTGTAAGGCCTCCTCAGACAGACATTTTGCCTTTATGCATTTCTTTTTCTTGGGGATGGTCTTGATCCCTGTCTCCTGCACAATGTCACAAACCTCTGTCCATAGATCTTCAGGCATTCTATCAGATCTAATCCCTTGAATCTATTTCTCACTTCTACTGTATAATCATAAGGGATTTATTTAGGTCTTACCTGAATGGTCTAGTGGTCTTCCCTGCTTTTTTCAATTTAAGTCTGAGTTTGGCAATAGGAGTACATGATCTGAGCCACAGTCAGCTCCTGGCCTTGTTTTTGCTGACTGTATAGAGCTTCTCCATCTTTGGCTGCAAAGAGTATAATCAATCTGATTTTGGTATTGACCATCTGGTGATGTCCATGTGTAGTCTTCTCATGTGTTGTTGAAAGGGGGTGTTTTCTTAGAAAGGCTTTATCTATCCTAGGACTCTCACAAGACTTCAGTGTGCTAAGAGACAGGAAACTACTGTATGTCCTTGGGTCACTTCCTCGAGATTCATTGTCCTTGAACACATGTCAGTGCTCTCATTACCAAGAAGTAAACAGATAATTATGGCATCCAGTCCTATCACTTCATGGCAAATATATAGGCGAAAAAATGGAAACATTGACAGACTTCATTTTCTTGAGCTCCAAAATCATTGTTCACAGTGACTGCAGCCATGAAATTAAGACGCTTACTCCTTGGAAGAAAAGCTATGACAAACGTAGACAGTGTATTAAATAGCAGAGACATCACTTTCCAGAAAAGGTCCATATAGTCAAAGTTATTCTTTTTCCCATAGTCATGCATGGATGTGAGAGTTGGACCATAAAGAAGGCTGAGCACTGAGGGAATTGATGCTTTGAACTGTGGTGCTGGAGAAGACTCTTGAGAGTTCTTTGGACAGCAAGGAGATCAGATCAGTCAACTTAAAGGAAATCAATCCTGACTATTCATTGGAAGGACTGATGCTGAAGCTGAAGCTCCAATACTTTGGCCACTTGATACAAAGAGCTGACTCATTGGAAAAGACCCTGATGCTTGGAAACATTGAGGGCAGGAGGAGAAGGGGGTGACAGAGGATGAGATGCTTGGAGTGCAAGCCAACTAAGGGAGATAGTGAAGGACAGGGAAGCCTGATGTGCTGCAATGCCTGAGGTCACAAAGTCAGACACGACTGAGCAACTGAACAACAACAACAAACAGAGGAAATATTTGTCTCCATAAGGTTTTGTTGGTAGACAAAGGGCCCTGCTTTCTACTGACTCCTACACATTGAGGGATTCCTGAAAACAGAGGCTAAAACACACCCATGTCTACACTTTTAGTTGCCCATTATCCATATGTTCCCTTTTTCCTCTTCTTACCTTTCCCCCAAAATCTTACCAGTCTCTATAATTCAAATACCTTCTTACATCCTAGACCTTACTGAAAAGATCCAATCCAAAGTCTGTTAAACTACTGAATTGCTTCAAGTCTAGGATTTCCTATTGTCTTAAGCAGGCAGAACTTAATAAAGCTTCTTATCCCATTGCAAGCACATATTTATTTTTCTAAGGGAATGGAAGTATGGTCAACCTGAATAAAATCTATCAGGTTGTATTAGTCGTCAACAAACTTTTACTGGAGATGTGATAGTATGATAAGAAACCCCAAGAGAAAACTTATTAGCCTCCAACTGTACTTCTTTCGGAACCCCCAGTGTAGCATAAATTCTACTCACCCTTGATGAACAAGGTCAGTCACTCCAGAATATACCCTGCACAATTTTCCTGTTTTCCAGTGACATGAAACAGGCAACTTGGAAAACAGCTACTGGATGTAGCTGAGGTTACCATGAAGAGGGTATTGGTAGCAATGCTATTCATCACCAGATATACTTATCATCTATGCCCTGCTCTTACCAGTGCCGTACAGGGTCCTCTGGTTGCCCAGGAGTTACTTTTTGCTCAGGGCCTATATCCGATAGGTTTTGAAAACATTTGGGTACTTTCTGATCATGAGTACATAATTATTCGGTAAAGAGTTACAGGGTTGTTGTGTTTTTTGTTTTTTGTTTCTTTTTTTGAAAAAGACTAGAATGAAAATTCATACCATGTACTTGTGGTGATACTAAAGCCTCCTTCCATAAGTGTATGTTTATTCTTGGAGCTCTTGGTCTAGGAATTAACTTTGATCTGGGAATTGAATTCTCAGAATTAGCAGCATTCTAGGCATCCTAAAGTGAGTTGCCCAAGTTACCACCAGTAATATCTGAGAGCAAAGCCCTTTTCATTCCCTATTATGGTAGCTACATCCACTTTTCCTCTGATTGCTAAGACACCTTAGGTATCTTCTGTACCCTAGAATCTTTCCACTTCACTGATATCAGGAAGCTCACTTCAATTGCAGAATTTCTTCCAACATCTGAAACACTGCAGGACTTTTCAGAAAACTTGGCATCCCTTCACCAGTATATTTATTAAGACTTGGTAAAGAGAATATCTTTTCTTTATTTATTATTTATTGAAGGATAATTGCTTTAAAGAATTTTGTTGTTTTCTGTCAAACCTCAACAAGAATTAGCCATAGGTATATGGAACCCTCTTAGCAAACATGATTATGATGGGTGACTATTAGAAAGGATAACCTTATTCCAGTAATTCTATCACTCAGAACCTTTGGATCTTTTCCTATACATTATGCCAAGGAATTCTTGGCCTCTCAACTTTATTTAACATAACCCACCTCTTGATCCAGGTTTTAGCCATTCAGCCAAGAATGCATTCTGATTGAACTGATTGCTAAACTCAACCTGATTTAATGTTATTCCTTTCTTGGTACCTCGGAATCTTCCCATACATCCCTCACAAAATGTTGTTAAAAGGAATTTCCTGATCTAACAATTCCTTTGAGGTTAAATTTTTCTCCTTTTAGTTTAACATTGAATTTGACCTCCATTTACATCACATTCCCAAATTCTGGTAATAAGTTTGTAAACATTAAGGTCCAGAAAAGACTTCAGAAGAAATGGCTTCCTTTGCAAGATTTTTCTCCCTAAAAAATGACTCCCTCTTCAAATAAAGGGTGAAACAAGCTTATCAGAAGTGGATGATGAGACAGCTATAGCCAGCATGGAAAACCAGTGGGAGTTAGGGTTTGGGGTCCATCATATCCTTCTCTTCTTTCCATATCATCCAATATATTCTATTCATATTCTTTCATTTCTTCTTAATAAAAATTCACTATCATATGGGAAATCTGGCATGCTGTGAACTCAAATAAATGAATTTGATAATCTGCATTTTCAAATTTTACATTTGATTACAACATTGCAGGTTAAAAAATTATTTTAGTATGGTGGCAAATTTCCCAAGTTTTTGTTCATATCTTGAGCCAACGACTTTGAACCTTAACCTATTCCTGTCTTTACTCATATCCATTAAAAACAAACATCCTTCCATGAATCCTTGAATTTACATGATTTTAATTCTCTTTTATTATGGCATCAATATGAAAATCACAAAGATTTGCTTTTAATAGACATTTTACTAATGATAACCACAGATAAAATGATAAAATAAATAATTTCATAAATGATAAAGTAATGGTAATTAATTGCTTTGCCATTGAACGCCATAAGTTACCAGACATCAAGTGGGCATTAACTGGATTTTTTTATCAACTTCAACCCAAAATGAATTAAAGATAAGATTCAGATTGCCCTCAGGCTTTGAAGCCAATAACCCCCTTACTGGTACCGATTTCCATCAGATCAGTTCAGTTCAGTCCCTCAGTTGTGTCTTACTCTGCGACGCCATGAATCGCGGCACGCCAGGCCTCTCTGTCCATCACCAACCCCCGGAGTTCACTCAGACTCACGTCCATCGAGTCAGTGATGCCATCCAGCCATCTCATCCTCTGTCGTCCCCTTCTCCTTCTGCCCCAATCCCTCCCAGCATCAGTCTTTTCCAATGAGTCAACTCTTCGCATGAGGTGGCCAAAGTACTGGAGCTTCTGCTTCAGCATCATTCCTTCCAAAGATATCCCAGGGCAGATCTCTCTCAGAATGGACTGGTTGGATTTCCTTGCAGTCCAAGGGACTCTCAAGAGTCTTCTCCAACACCACAGTTCAAAAGCATCAATTCTTCGGCACTCAGCCTTCTTCACAGTCCAACTCTCACATCCATACATGACCACAGGAAAAACCATAGCCTTGACTAGATGGACCTTAGTCGACAAAGTAATGTCTCTGCTTTTCAATATACTATCTAGGTTGGTCATAACTTTTCTTCCAAGGAGTAAGCATCTTTTAATTTCATGGCTGCAATCACCATCTGCAGTGATTTTGGAGCCCCCCAAAATAAAGTCTGACACTGTTTACACTGTTGCCCCATCTATTTCCCATGAAGTGATGGGACAGGATGCCATGATGTTTGTTTTCTGACTGTTGAGCTTTAAGCAAACTTTTTCACTCTCTTCTTTCACTTTCATCAAGAGGCTCTTTTGTTCCTCTTCACTTTCTCCCCTAAGGGTGGTGTCATCTGCATATCTGAGGTTATTGATATTTCTCCCAGCAATCTTGATTCCAGCTTGTGCTTCATCCAGCCTAGTGTTTCTCATAATGTACTCTGCATAGAAGTTAAATAAGCAAGGTGACAATATACAGCCTTGACGTACTCCTTTTCCTATTTGGAACCAGCCTGCTGTTCCATGTCCAGTTCTAACTGTTGCTTCCTGACCTGCATACAGGTTTCTCAAGAGGCAGGTCAAGTGGTCTGGTATTCTCATCTCTTTCAGAATTTTCCACAGTTTATTGTGATCCACACAAAGGCTTTGGCATAGTCAATAAAGTAGAAATAGGTGTTTTTCTGGAACTCTCTT